>CM042894.1:3133080-3733080 GCA_023653625.1 Triadica sebifera | reverse complement strand
AAATAAAAAAAAATGAAAAAAATGAAATGACAATTGTGAATGAAAAATGAGAAAAATGATTAAAATGAAAAAGATGATAAAAATGAAATAAGGGAAAAATATGAGAAAAATAATAAAAAGGACATAAGTGATAAATTTGGTAAATATGATAAAAGTGAATATTGTAACAAAAGAAAAAAAATGTAAAATTGAAAAAAATGAAAAATAAGTGAAGATAAATATTAAATTGTGTAGAAAAAAAATAAATGAATAAAAAAAATGAATAAAATGATAAATATTAGTGGCAAAAGTGAAAATAATATATAGTTAGTGGTATAACTGTAAATAAATGAAAATTTTAAGAATTAAAGTGAAATTGAAGCTAATTAAATAAATAAGAATGGATAATTAAAGAAACAAAGTAAAAACGGACTAATTTGAAAGAAATTGAAAGTTCGGAAAAAAAAAATAAAGATATTCAATAGTGAATTAAGAATAATTAAAAAATAATGTATTGTTAAAAAGAATTATATATTAAAGAGAAAAATGGAATAGTATATTAAAAATATTATTGCATGTATAATTGAATGAAAATATTGTTAGTGGAAATTTTTAGATTAGTAATCACCACTGAGCATATTAATGCTCAGCACGTAGTTATTTGACTGCGTGCAGGTAGTAGCAGGAAAGGCAGGAGCAGGCATACAAATTTTGGGAGCTGATGGAATATTGACATAATTGTAGGTTATTGTATAAAATGGCATGTATATATAAGTTTAGATATGGTGTTGTAAGAATAAAATTATGTATATATTCTGATAAATGAATATTTGCGAATTATTATATGTGTAGAGAATTGTGGTTGAATGGAAATATATTACATTATGTGGATTGTTGTGCCCAATATTGGGCTGTGGATTGTTTGCTTTGCAGGTGGGTTAGTTAGTTTATAGCCGTTATGCTGCCGAAATTTTTGGAAAAATAAAAAGGAATAAAAAAAAAATTTCGGCATACATCGGCTATAATCGTATTTACCCACGTAACGTATATATAGAACAAATGTTATAAGGGTGTTACAGTTTTAGTGGTATCAGAGCATGGTTTAGACGGTTCTAAGATCGGAGTTGGAAATAAGTGAATGGATTATATGTATATACATGCCAATCGATGGATGAAATGTGTAATAAGTCTAACGTATGCTTGCTCCTTTCCTGTTTTATAGTGAATAATGGCATCCCAACAAGGTCAAGGTGATGGGGACGGTGAGAGTGAAGCGTCGGTTAGTGCTAGGCAAGCTGAAACCTCGCAACAGAATGTTACTCCACCAGTTGCACCACCTCCACCGCCACAGCCGGATTTTCTTCACCTCATGGCTGATTATATTCAACATAGAATGCAAGCTGAACAAGCTCAACAGCCACAGCCAGCGGCCCAAGTACAGCCTCCAGCTCCACCTAAAAAGAAGCCGATTTTGGAACAGTTGAAGAGATTGGGAGCTGAAGATTTCTATGGGCGTGATCCATTGACTCCTGTACAAGTTGAGGAATGGTTGTTCAAGATAAAGAGGTTATTTGAAATTACTCACAGCCCGCCAGAAGAGAAATTTGAAGGTATTGTGGCATTACTTCAGGGTCCTGCGTTCATCTGGTGGGATTCAGTACGGAAGCATACTCCATGTGAACAGTTGAATTGGGATTTCTTCTTGGCCCAGTTTGAAAAGAAATATATAGGGTCAGAGTATAAAGCAGAGATGCAAGATGCCTTTTGGAGACTCAGGCAAGGAAACAAGACAGTAGCAGAGTATGAGCGCGAGTTTGAGCGTCTCAGTGCCTACCTTGATGATTACCAGCTGACAGAAGAGAAGTTATGTCAGAGATTTGAGAGGGGTCTCCATAATAAGATCAGACAGATAGTGGGTGCACAGCAGCATCCAAATTTACGTGCCTTGGTAGAAGCTGCAATTAAAGTGGAAAGTATTCAGACAGATGAGGTTAGCAGGCAAACTCGGTTTCAGCAGAAGAGGAAGTCGGGACAGTTCAGTGGTTCGAGTTCTCAGAGTAAGAAGTATAGGGGACCAGCTCCATCACAGAGTCGTACATCAGTTGTACCAGGGCGTGGACAAGGAAATATATTCCGTGGCAATGCCTCAGTCACTTCTGTGGGCAGTACACCTAGAGGCAGAGGGGCAGGTACAGTTCAGACTTGTAGCCATTGTGGCAGAGCCCACCCAGGAGAGTGCAGATATTTGACTGGCGCCTGTTTCAAGTGTGGTTCAAAAGATCATCAGGTCAGGGATTGTCCAGTGGCTCAAGCTTCTACAGCTATATCACCAGCACCTGGCATTGGATCCTTACCATCCAGAGGCCGAGGTAGGGGAGCAGCCCTTAACCCATCAGCATCTAGACCTTCTGCACAGCAGTCCCAGGGTCAGGGACGAGCTACAGGTCGTACATATGCAGTGAGAGCCAGAGAAGATGAGGATGCTCCTGATGTGATAGTAGGTAAATTCATACTTATGACTGATTCTGTTTATGCACTTATTGATCCTGGTTCCACACATTCCTACATAAATACTGATGTTGCACGGGGGAAAGGGTTAAAAGATTCACAGTTAGACCAGGACATCCTAGTGAGCAATCCTTTAGGGAATAGTGTTGTGGTGAACAAGGTGTATAGGAATTGTCCCATTAGTGCGCAAGGTTATGAATTCCTGGCTAACCTAATTGAACTCCCATTCCGCGAGTTTGATGTGATATTGGGGATGGATTGGTTGTCCGCCCATCAAGCAACAGTAGATTGTAAACGAAAGAGAGTGACACTTAAACTCTATGATGATCAGGAAATCACTATTGTGGGTGAAAGAACAGATTTCTTATCAGATGTGATATCAGCTACAGCTGCCAAGAGACTTATAAGAAAGGGGTGCATTGCTTATTTGTGTTTTGCAATGGAAGCTAAAAAGGAAGATTTTAAGGTTTCAGATGTGCCTACAGTGAGAGATTATCCAGATGTTTTTCCCGATGAATTACCAGGCTTGCCACCTGATAGGGAATTCGAATTCACTATTGATGTAGTTCCAGGTACATCATCTATTTCGATTGCACCCTACAGGATGGCGCCTACAGAACTCAAGGAGTTGAAGATTCAGCTGCAGGAATTGCTCGATAAAGGCTTTATCAGACCCAGTATTTCACCTTGGGGGGCACCGGTACTCTTTGTAAAGAAGAAGGATGGATCTCTTAGATTATGCATTGACTACAGACAGTTGAATAAAGTGACAATCAAGAATAAGTATCCCCTTCCACGTATTGAAGACTTATTTGATCAATTGAAGGGAGCAGGTGTATTTTCAAAGATTGATCTACGATCGGGCTACCATCAGTTGAAAGTAAAAGAAGCAGATGTGCCCAAGACTGCCTTTCGCACAAGATATGGCCACTATGAGTTTTTAGTCATGCCATTTGGACTTACGAATGCCCCAGCAGCTTTCATGGATCTAATGAATAGGGTCTTTCATCCTTATCTAGACCAGTTCGTGGTGGTATTTATTGATGATATTCTAGTGTATTCGAAGACACTAGAAGAACATGACAAACACCTACGAACTGTCTTATGGATACTGAGAGAGAAGCAGCTGTATGCAAAATTCAGTAAGTGTGACTTCTGGTTGAATGAAGTATCATTCTTGGGTCATGTAATTTCAGCTGAAGGGATAAAGGTGGATCCAAATAAGATTGAAGCAATCTTACAGTGGAAAATACCTAAGACTGTTACAGAAGTCAGAAGTTTCTTAGGTTTGGCTGGGTATTATAGGAGATTTGTAAAGGGTTTTTCCACCATAGCAGCGCCGCTTACTCGACTGTTACAGAAGCACGTAAAGTTTGAATGGACAGATAAATGTCAAGGAAGCTTTGAGAAGCTTAAAAACATGTTGACAGAAGCCCCAGTGTTAACTCAACCAGAATCTGGCAAGGATTTTGTGATTTACAGTGATGCCTCCAAGAATGGGTTAGGTTGTGTATTGATGCAGGAAGGTAAGGTGATTGCATATGCTTCTCGACAACTCAAGACTCATGAGAAGAACTATCCTACTCACGATCTTGAGCTTGCAGCAATTGTTCTCGCCTTGAAGATTTGGAGACATTATCTTTATGGTGAGAAATGTTACATTTACACAGATCACAAAAGTCTGAAATATTTGCTCACACAGAAGGAACTTAATTTGAGGCAGAGACGATGGCTTGAATTGATAAAAGACTATGAATGCTTAATCGACTACCATCCAGGCAAGGCGAATGTAGTAGCTGATGCACTTAGTAGAAAATTTATGGCAGCCCTTCGAGTGATGAATGTCAGATTGGATATGGCACAAGATGGAGCAATAATAGCAGAAATGCAAGTGAAACCATATTTTCTTCAGCAAGTGAAAGCGGCACAAAAGCTAGACGATCGCTTGATTGCCATAGTGAACAGAGTAAAAGAGGGCAATGAAGGTGGTTATTCTTTGGGTGAAGATGAAAGTCTTTATTTCAACCGGAGGTTATGTGTACCGGATCAAGATGAATTGAAGAAGAATATTCTCACAGAAGCTCATCATAGTAGCTATGTTATGCATCCTGGTGGTAACAAGATGTATCAGGACTTGAAAGTATACTATTGGTGGCCAGGAATGAAACGTGATGTGACAGAATTCGTGAGTAAATGTTTGATATGCCAACAGGTGAAAGCTGAGCATCAAGTTCCATCGGGTTTACTTCAGCCCATTGCGATACCAGAGTGGAAATGGGATCGAGTGACCATGGATTTTGTGACGGGATTGCCTCTGACGGGAAAGAAGCATGATGCTATCTGGGTAGTCATTGATAGACTCACGAAATCAGCCCATTTCATACCAGTACGGAGGGACTATCCATTGACCAAGTTGGCAGAAATCTACATCAATGAGATAGTGAGACTCCATGGAGTACCATCCTCTATTATTTCAGACAGGGATCCCAGATTTACTTCCCAGTTCTGGAAAAAGTTGCAGGAAGCATTGGGGACAAAACTTCATTTCAGTACAGCTTTTCATCCTCAAACGGATGGGCAATCAGAGCGTGTAATTCAGATACTTGAGGATATGTTGCGATGTTGCGTCCTCGAGTTTGAAAGTAGTTGGGAAAAGTATTTGCCATTAGCAGAGTTTGCTTACAATAACAGCTATCAGTCCAGCATCAAAATGGCGCCGTATGAAGCACTGTATGGGAGAAAATGTAGAACTCCTTTATGTTGGACAGAATTGAGTGAAAAGAAGCTAATGGGGACTGATTTGGTTCGAGAAACCGAAGAGAAGGTACGGGTGATCAAGGACAGATTGAAAGAAGCCATGGACCGACAGAAGTCATATGCAGATGTAAGAAGAAAAGATATAGAGTTCCAGGTCGGAGATCAAGTGTTTTTAAAAGTATCACCCTGGAAGAAAGTTATGAGATTTGGCAAGAAGGGCAAACTAAGTCCGAGATTTTTAGGCCCTTATGAGATTATACAGCGAGTGGGACCCGTAGCCTATCGATTGAAGCTGCCTCAAGAGTTGGAAAAGATTCATGATGTGTTCCACGTGTCAATGCTACGGAGGTATAGGTCAGACCCAAGCCATGTGATCAAGTCAGAAGAGATTCAAATACAGGCTGATATGACTTATGAGGAGAAACCATTAAAGATCCTAGCCAAAGAGGTTAAACAGCTCAGGAACAAGCAAATTCCACTAGTGAAGGTGTTATGGAGTCACCACAATGTGGAAGAAGCCACGTGGGAGCCAGAAGCTGCAATGAGGCAACAATATCCGCAGTTGTTTAATACAGGTAAAATTTCGAGGACGAAATTTTTATTAGTAGGGGAGAATTGTAATGGCCCAAATACCGGGTTAGTCGTAAACTGTAGTTTCCGAGATTGATCAGTATACCCGGGGGTCAAAAATACACCTGTGGGTGAAAAATATTTTATTTGATCATCGGAAAATATAGGTTGTGACTAGTCTGAGGGTAAAATTTGGAGTGAAAATAAAGTCAAATAAGCCCTCAAAAGTCAAAATTAAGAAAAAAAAGACCCGGTTTGATTAAATAGTTAGTTGACCATACTTTGACCGGGCTATGAAAAATAGCAAACGACATCCAAAAATTTATTTTAAGATATGGATAGACTCTAAATAATATTTAGGATTATTTGACAGTGAAAAAGGAATTTTACGGTAACACCGAAAATTGAATTATCAGTCCAATTTAAGTGAGCTGGACAGAAAATGAACTCCGATTGAGTTGAAAATTTTTGTGTAGACATATAAAAATATTTTATGAATTATGAAATCAAATTTGGATGAAATTGAGCTTGAAAAGTGAGAAAAATAATTTATAGTGCATAATTGAGCCTAAATGGATTGGGCTTTGTTTGGCCCAAGCCCATCCAAAGTAACCCACTATAAAAGACCCATATTTACAGAATTCTCTAGACAGAATTCTGGTTAATCACCTTCTTCTTTCTTTCCCTTGTTTTGCCGTGCCATTCCTTCATTTCTTTTCTTCAAAATTTCTTCATTTTTTTTCAATTCTCACACCAAAATCAACCACCCAAAAATAATTTCAGCCTATTTAATAGCTAATAGGAGTTTTTAATCTTCATTTGGGAGCCTAAAGTGGAAGGAAATTAAAGGAGGAAAGTTAGGATTCAAATTTGAGGTAAGCAAAATTTATGGTTTTAAATTAATTTAATGGTTCAAATAGGTAGTTTAAGACATGTAGATGATAAATATGAAGTTTATTTGAGTTTAGGAAGTAAATTAATGGTGGATTAATGAAGGAAAAAAATTGTCCATGGTAGGTTCAAGAGAAGGAGAAGGTTCTTCCAAGGGAAAGGAGAAGGAGAAGGAAGTTTAGGAAGGCCTAAACAAGCAATTAAGGTTAGTGATTCCTTAATCTAATTATTTCCATTAATTAAGTATAATTTAGGGTTATGGAAATTTAGAAAATTGTGTGTTTTGTATGTAATTGTTAAATTAATGCTTAAAACATAATTAATGGATTATGAAAAGTGAATTAGAATGATTAATTTCAATTAAAAAAATTGACTAGTGGAAATTGTAAAATATGACCTTATTATGTGAAAAATGAATATTAAGGAATAAATATATTTTAATGTAAAATTATGATATATATGGAATAATGAATGTATTAATTAGTGAAATGAATAATTAGAAATTGAAAGAAAAATTTTAATGATGCAAATTAAATATAGGCCAAAAAATGAAAGTGGAGAAATTAATATTTTCTTTGCTAATTAAATGAAAATTTAGTTATGAAATGCAATATAATATGATTTTAGGTGTGTATAAATTTATTGAAAATTTTTAGATTAAATATTGCATATTTTTCTATTTATGGATGATATTATGTATGAAATGAATAATAATGAATAAAAAGTATTTAGTGAGTTTATAACTTAATTGATTATCCATAATGAAATATTGATATATCAGAATGAAAAATTTTGGTAGTGATAAAATTGTTATAAAAGAATAAAATATTAAGTGATTAATAATGTAAAAATAATAAATTTTATGAATTTAATGGAAATGAAATTAAAGAAATAAAATAATGCCCTTAGTTATTTTCTGATGGTTAAATCTACCCAGGATATAATTGGCTAGCCATAGGGACATTATTACCGCGGTGCGGGTCATGGCGACGCGCTTATGTAGACCAATGATGGTCTACTACAGTGATAGTGATTCAATGAATATTATATAGTGCAGTGCTCGGGTGATCTTTCGGGATTACTCTTCAGTGTAGTGGACTTTTGAGTCCACGTCCCATGTATCTGGTCCGAAGATTTTCTATCGGATTGAATCTAGGGGCAAATAAAAAAAAATGAAAAAAATGAAATGACAATTGTGAATGAAAAATGAGAAAAATGATTAAAATGAAAAAGATGATAAAAATGAAATAAGGGAAAAATATGAGAAAAATAATAAAAAGGACATAAGTGATAAATTTGGTAAATATGATAAAAGTGAATATTGTAACAAAAGAAAAAAAATGTAAAATTGAAAAAAATGAAAAATAAGTGAAGATAAATATTAAATTGTGTAGAAAAAAAATAAATGAATAAAAAAAATGAATAAAATGATAAATATTAGTGGCAAAAGTGAAAATAATATATAGTTAGTGGTATAACTGTAAATAAATGAAAATTTTAAGAATTAAAGTGAAATTGAAGCTAATTAAATAAATAAGAATGGATAATTAAAGAAACAAAGTAAAAACGGACTAATTTGAAAGAAATTGAAAGTTCGGAAAAAAAAAATAAAGATATTCAATAGTGAATTAAGAATAATTAAAAAATAATGTATTGTTAAAAAGAATTATATATTAAAGAGAAAAATGGAATAGTATATTAAAAATATTATTGCATGTATAATTGAATGAAAATATTGTTAGTGGAAATTTTTAGATTAGTAATCACCACTGAGCATATTAATGCTCAGCACGTAGTTATTTGACTGCGTGCAGGTAGTAGCAGGAAAGGCAGGAGCAGACATACAAATTTTGGGAGCTGATGGAATATTGACATAATTGTAGGTTATTGTATAAAATGGCATGTATATATAAGTTTAGATATGGTGTTGTAAGAATAAAATTATGTATATATTCTGATAAATGAATATTTGCGAATTATTATATGTGTAGAGAATTGTGGTTGAATGGAAATATATTACATTATGTGGATTGTTGTGCCCAATATTGGGCTGTGGATTGTTTGCTTTGCAGGTGGGTTAGTTAGTTTATAGCCGTTATGCTGCCGAAATTTTTGGAAAAATAAAAAGGAATAAAAAAAAAAATTTCGGCATACATCGGCTATAATCGTATTTACCCACGTAACGTATATATAGAACAAATGTTATAAGGGTGTTACAACTATTTTTGGGTTTATCTCAAAACTATTGTATTACCTCTAGTATGTGTCTAGGGAAGACTTTTTTCTTGTACCTATTAATTTTTATTAGTGGAAGAAAAATATTCAAAGTGTTGTCCGTGGATGTAGCTCAAATTAAAGGGTGAACCACGTTAAATTGTCGGTGTTATTTTTTTGCTGATTATTTTATTTCACATTTATTTGTGTTATTTTACTCGCTGTACCCAACAAATGGTATCAAAGCCAGTCTGACAGTTTTATAAAATTCTTAGTATGCTCTGTGGTTGCTGTATTGACTGATCTTCCATATCAGAAAAGATTTTATTAGTTTACTGTCAGCTGAAGGAGTCTCATTTTTTTTAAAATGGAGACAAATGACATCAAGATGATCAGCTTAAATGACACAAATTACCACATATGGAGAAGAAAAATGAAGGATCTCCTATTTGTGATGAAAATGCATCTACTGGTGTTTAATACAACTAAACCTAAAGGCAAGACAAATGAGAAGTGGGAGTTTGAGCACGAGCAGGTATGCGGTTACATCCGATAATTTGTCAAAAACAACGTGTACGACCACATTTGCAATGAGACTCATGCTCGGACGCTATGGAACAAGCTTGAACAGCTTTATGCGTCAAAGACAGGTAACAATAAATTATTTTATTTGACAAAGTTGACGCAGTCGAAATACAAGGAAGAAACTTCCATAGCAGATCATCTGAATGAGGTGCAAGGGATCATAAACCAGCTATCCAGAATGAGCATAAAACTGGATGATGAATTATTTGCTCTACTAGTATTGGGCTCTCTGCCAAAGTTATGGGAGACTTTGAAGATTTCAATAACCAATACTTCACCTAATAGTCAATATGGAGTCTATAAAAAGCAGTATCCTGAATGAAGAAATGAGAAGGAGATCACAAAACTCATATTCTTCATCATAATCAAATATTTTGGTTACTGACTACAGAGAAAGGAGCCAGTCAAGACAACAAATGTCTAGAGGAAAGAGCAAAGGCAAATCAAACAAATATGAAAATATTGAATGTCATTACTGCAAAAAGAAGGGTCATATCAAGAAATACTACCGAAAGTTCAAAAAGGACCAGAAATGCAAGGAAGTAAAACGAGATGACAGCAGTGATGATGACATAACAAATACCATGAACGAATTCAATATTGTTTGTGATGATACTATCAATTTCACATCCCACGAGACCAGTTGGATAATTGATAGTGGCGCTACCATTCATGCCACGTTTTAGAAGAAATTCTTCTCATTCTATATAGCAGGAGATTTTGGTGCTGTGAAGATGGAAAATGATAATCTGTCAAAAATTGTTGGCAAAAGAGATGTTTGTCTGGAGACTGTGAATGGTACTAGATTAGTCCTGAGAGATGTCAGACATATTTCAGATATTCATCTGAATCTGATCTCTGCAGAAAAACTCGATGATGCAGGTTTCTACAGTACCTTCTCAAATAACCAATGGAAGTTTACCAAAGGTTTCATGGTGGTGGCTAGAGGCATAAGACATACTACCTTGTATGTAGTGCATGCAAATCTCTCTAATGACACTGTGAGTGATATGGAGAAAGACAATGCTATTGAATTATGGAACAGACGACTCGGCCGCTAGAGTGAGAAAAGGATGACTACCTTGTTAGAAGGAAGATGTTGCCCGGAATGGATGAAGTGCACTTGAAGAAATGTGCTGACTGTTTAGCAGGAAAGCAAAATAGAGTTGCTTTCAAGAGTTCCCCTCCTTCAGAATGAATAATGTGTTAGATCTGGTCCATTCAGATTTAGGTGAGTCAATGCCAAAGTCACTGGATAATGCTCCGTACTTTGTGACTTTCATTGATGACCATTCGAGGAAGACATGAGTGTATACTTTAAAGACAAAAGATCATGTGCTAAATGTCTTTAAAGAATTTCATGCCTCGGTTGAGAGATAGACTGGAAAAAAGTTGAAATGCATCCAGACAGACAACGGTGGAGAATATATTGGACCGTTTGATGCCTACTGTAAAGAACACCGCAGTTGAATGGCCTGACTGAGAGGATGAATAGAATTTTGATGAACCGAATTAGATGTTTGCTCTCACATGCAAAGTTATCTAAAACATTTTGGGGTGAAGCTTTACTCACGGCTGTGCACGTGTTAAATCCTTCACATTGTATCCCTCTAAAGCTAGATGTTCTAGAGAAAGCGTGGTTAGTGAAGGATGTTTCCTATGATCATCTGCGGGTATTTGGTTGTAAAACCTTTTTGCATATTCTAAAAGATGAGAGATCCAAGCTCGAAGTCAAAATACGACAGTTTGTTTTTATTGGTTATGAAAAAGATCAGTTTGGCTACAAATTTTATGATCCAATAGAGAAGAAACTTGTCAGAAGCCGTGATGCTATTTTCATTGAGAATGAGACCATTGAAGATATTGTCAGGACAAAGAAAGGTGTTCCCGATTCCAATGGTGACTTTAGAATTGATTCCTACAATACCGGTACCAATACAAGTTGGGGATGAAGATCATGTTGATCTACCTGAAGAAATTAATGCTCTCATTGATAATCCGGAAGATGATGCTGAAAATGATGATGTTCATCATCAATCATCACCTGTGCACTCTCCAGTTCCTGTGAGAAGGAGCAATAGAGCAAGACAACCGTCTACGAGATATCCAGAAAATGAGCATATGTTACTCACTGTTGGGGGAGAACCAGAAAGCTTTGAAGAAACAATGACTGATGAGCACAGAAAAAAATGGATTGAAGCCATGCAAGATGAAATGAAATCCTTGCATAAGAATAAAACTTTTGAACTGGTTAAGCTGCCAAAAGGCAAGAAAGGTTTGAAAAATAAATGGATTTTCAGAATCAAACATGAAGAGAACAATTCTCATCCGAGATTCAAAGCCAAATTGGTCGTCAAAGGATTCAGTCAAAGAAAAGGAATTAACTTTGATGAAATTTTCTCACCAGTTGTGAAAATGACATTCATTCATACAGTGCTGGGTTAGCAGGAAGTCTTAACCTAGAGGTTGAGCAAATAGATGTCAAAACTGCCTTCCTACATGGTGATTTGGAAGAGGAGATATACATGGAGCAACTAGAGGTTTCGAACATAAGGGAAAAGAGGAATATGTTTGCAAATTGAAGAAAAAGCTCCACGACTTGAAGCAGACATCGAGACAATAGTACAAGAAGTTTGAGTCTATTATGAGGGAGCAAGGATACCATAATACTACTTCAAACCATTGTGTTTTTGTACAAAAATTCTCTGATGAATATTTCATCATTCTTCTGCTCTATGTGAATAACATGCTGATTGTTGGCCGAAATGTTTCCAGAATTAACAACTTGAAAAAGCAATTGAGCAAGTCTTTTGCTATGAAAGACTTGGGGCTAGCAAATAAGATTCTTGGAATGAAGATTATCATAGATTGGAATGTCAAGAAATTATGGCTATCACAGGAGAAGTACATTGAGAAAGTACTTCAGAAATTTCAAATGGACCAAGCTAAAATGGTTAGTTGTCCTCTTGCTAATCACTTTAAGATGAGTTCCAAACAGAGCCCTTCTACAGATGAAGAGAATGATGAGATGGACAAGATTTCATATGCTTCAGCAGTTGGAAGTTTGATGTATGTCATGGTGTGCATACGATCTGATATCGCTCATGCAGTTGGAGTAGTGAGCAGATTCTTTTCAAATCCCGGAAAGGAATATTGGACTGCAGTAAAGTGGATTTTCAGGTATCTTCGAGGTACTTCGAAAATATGTTTATGTTTTGGAGATACCAAACCTATGTTGATTGGATACACAGATGCATATATGGTTGGCGATATTGACTCCAGAAAGTCAACATCAGGTTACCTGATCACTTTTGCAAGGGAAGCTGTGTCATGGCAATCGAAGTTACAGAAGTGCGTTGCACTATCTACAACTGAAGAAGAGTTTATTGCAGCAATAGAAGCATGTAAATAGTTGCTATGGATGAAGAAATTCTTGAAAAAATTTAGATTGCAGCAAGACAAATATCAATTATTTTGTGATAGTCAGAGTGTTATCCATCTTGGAAAATATATCTCATTTCATTTAAGATCAAAGCATATTGATGTGAGATATCACTGGATCAGAGATGTGATGGAGAAGAAGCTAGTATAGCTTGAGAAGATACATACAGAAGAAAATGGATCAGACATGTTAACGAAGATTCTACCAAGATCGTATTTTGAATACTGTCGATTAGCTACTGGAATGGTGGAGCCCCATATTGTCGGGAGTGGGAGATTTGTTGGTAGGCAGCCAAATTTTTTGAAAAATTTGATGTGGGTCCCACTACATATAAAATAAAATAAAAAGTCAAAAGTTGCGGCAATTCAATTTCAAATTGAATTTCTCCAGCCAATATTTTTGACTTTTTTGATTTGTGTTCACACTGAATATTTTGCATATAAATAGGTAGATCTACTTTCATTTGAATTACGACAATCTCAATTCATTTGAGAGAATTTGAGAGGGAGTACTTTTAGAATATTTCCAAAAATTAGAGAGTGACAAAAATAGTAAGGAAAATATTTTATGAGTGTTTTTGGGAAACACTTGTGTGCCAGTATTTTTGGGTTTATCTCAAAATTATTATATTACATCTAGCTTGTATCTAGGGAAAACTCTCTTTTTGTACCTATTAATTTTTATTAGTGGAGTAAAAATATTCGGAGTATTGTCCGTGAATGTAGCTCAAATTAAAGGGTGAATCACGTTAAATTGTCGGTGTTATTTTTTTACTGATTATTTTATTCCATATTTATTTGTGTTATTTTACCTGCTGTACCCAACACATTAATTTTTTACTATTTACTATATGTCGTCTTGGTTAAAATCTCAAACACTAACTTACATCAACAAATAGGTGTTCAAATGCTATAAAACAATAAATATTATAATAAAAATTTCAAGTTATTTAATTAGATGTAATGATTCAAATATAAAATGTTGATATTAAATGATTAATTAAGAAAATGAAGTAGACATTTTTTCAAAATTTGAACTTGGGTTTGCATAAAATAAAACTAAAACTTCAATATTTTGATTTATTTTCTAATAATCCCAATTTTGCAAATTACCAAAAAAAGCAAAAGGGAGTATTATCTTTGATATCCCACCATCTCCTCTCCATATGCTCTTGATAGAAGAAAATTAATAACAAGAATATGACAAAATAGTAATAATTCTTTAGATAAGCTATTTTATAAAAAAATATTTTGATATTAATATTGGACATGATTTGTTATGAAAATGACAAATGCATTATTTATTTTCAGTTTTTTTTGTGATTTTTTAATTTCATTTCAAGGCGATAGACACACAATAGGATTATCGTAATGATATTACTCGAATTTTTATTTTTATAATTTATAATTCTTATTTTATATATTTGAATTTCACAAGTACTTTGATAAATTGAAATAATAAAAAAATAGAAGTATATCATCTTATACGCTTGCTTTTTGAAATAAATAGGTGGATTTTTAACCTTAATTATGAAATTTATCGCTTTATATAATTTCATAATTTTTTTTTGTTTTTATTTTTTTATTACAGTAATAATTTTTTTATTAATGATGTTTATCATAAGAATTATATTAAAAATAAAATTTTAAGAGCTGAATGCATAAATAAAAAAAAGTAGAGATTAATTTTGAAAAATATTATAAAGTTACGGGGTCAAAATTCAAATAATGTTTTTTCCTGATGAAAATCAGGACAGCATGCATAAAGTCAGAATGGCCACGTTGTCCCTCCCTATCACAGCGGCGTTTTTACAGATCCAACAAAATTAATTCACAAAACAAAAATCAATGCATCTGTATTCAAGCTAGTGAATGGTGATGGTGGCCGAGCCAGTAGAGATTGGAGTCAAGTTTGTCATCGATTCGATTCCCTTTCTTTCTCTATTTTTCCCTTAATTTTTTTTTCTCTCTTCAAAATATGTCAGTATTTTATCACCCCCTCCACGTGCACTCACTCTCCTTCTCCATCACTTTCATTTTCTCACTCCATCATTTGCAGCTGCCAGCTATTTCTAATCTATATATACCTTCAGATTTGGATTCTACATGGGTATTTTCCATTTTCAAGAAATGAGTGTGTTGCAAGAAAGAAAAAGGGGGACTTTCTTGTAATCTGTTGAACAGATTATATATCGAATAGAATTGTTCTCATATTTGCACAAGATAAAAGATTTTTCAATTTTAAGCTGCCCGGAGAGAGATTTTAGACGTGAATGGTGTGTAGAAGATGGATAAATATGAGCTTGTGAAGGATTTGGGCGCTGGGAATTTTGGGGTAGCAAGGCTTTTGAGGCATAAAGAAACTAAAGAGCTTATTGCTATGAAATACATTGAGCGAGGTCACAAGGTTTGTTCTCATTTCAGAATTCCTCAATATGGTTTCTTTTGGGGGAAATGATTTCTTTTTCTTTTTGTCTTCATGGGTTTCTTGTCATTTTAATATTCAATGTTTTAGGAGCTGTCAAATGCAGCTTTGTAATAATAATTCTAGTTCAATCACGGTACCTCTAATTTAAATAGATGAATTAAATGAATTGAGCTAGAATTATTTGTCTATACATTCTCTGGAACAAAATAAGAAAGTACCAGATAGTTGGAAATTTCTGCTTAATTTCTTCTGTTTTTGAGCTGCCTAGAAGGAAATTGAGAATTTTCCCTTTCATGTTTTTGGTTGTTATTATTATTGTTGTTGTTGTTTACAGATAGATGAAAATGTGGCAAGAGAGATCATAAATCACAGATCACTTAGACATCCCAATATTATCCGATTCAAGGAGGCAAGTGTGTGTGTGTGTGTGTGTGTGTGTATATATATAGATGGATATATAGATTGATAGATAGACAATTATATGATATTATTGGTTTAATTAAGTTGTAATTCTATTGGATTAAAAATTTCACTATTCTTAGGTGGTTTTGACTCCCACCCATTTGGCCATTGTGATGGAGTATGCAGCTGGTGGAGAATTATTTGACAGAATTTGCAATGCTGGTAGATTCAGTGAAGATGAGGTTAGCTCTAACTCTCTCTCTCTCTCTCTTTCTCAACCTCACTTAATTTGTTTTAGTTCCATTAATTTAGCAGTCATGTATTTATTTTTTTCTCATTAATTTTGCAGGCTAGATATTTCTTTCAGCAGCTGATCTCTGGGGTGGATTATTGTCACTACATGGTATATAATCAAGATCAAATATATAATTTGAACTAAGCTCTCTCTTTCTATTGCTAAACACAAGAATTACTGTGGTTATGACTTGTGTTTGTGTTTTGATTATAAAACAGCAAATCTGCCATAGAGATTTGAAACTGGAAAATACACTTCTAGATGGAAGTCCTGCACCTCGCTTAAAAATATGTGATTTTGGTTATTCTAAGGTATGGAAATTAAACAAAATTAAGCTCTTTATGTTTCAGATGATATTCATGTGTGTGTATTAATGTTCATTATATTGGAATTTTGCTTTCATTTTGACACATTGCTTTCCAAATGGTATATGGCACAGTCATCGGTTCTGCATTCAAGGCCAAAATCAACTGTAGGAACACCAGCATACATAGCACCAGAAGTTCTCTCTCGGCGAGAATATGATGGCAAGGTTAGTTTCTTTCTTTTCTTTTTTTTTTGTTTTTCATTTTCATAAGTTTGTCATACAATATTGAGACTGTCTATATCTTGAATTTAACCATAAATAAAGGAATGGTGCTAACTTCCATACCCATTTCTTTCTGTATGGAAGTGTCAAATTTGCCAGTTTCAGGGTTTTGTCATTTTATAGACTGGGAACTTTAAATGCACATGCAAGTCTGTCCATTCTGTTGGATTTTCTCTCCCCTTAGTTCTTTGGAGAATGACATAACTTCCACCTATAAGCCAATCCCAAGTGGTATCCTATTGACTGTCAATTTTAAAGTACATTGCGTGTGCACTATTTTTTATTTTTTGTTTTGTATACTTCATCTCCATTTGCTACTCATCCTCTTATTTTATTTACAGTTGTATGGTTTGCTTCAACTTAATGGTTGTATTATGTTTGACCAAAATTGGTCATTACAGTTGTATGGTTTGCTTCAACTTAATGGTTGTATTATGTTTGACCAAAATTGGTCACGTTGCCATATGACTAACTATTGAAGAACTTAATTATATTGTCATCTCAGCTTGCCCTACTATCTTTTGTCAATATGCTACGTCTAAGCAATATTAGGGCCTCTGCTCTTGAATATTATATTTGGAGGAAAAGGTTACTGGAAAGGGACAAAAAAACAGAGAGAAAAGGAAGAGCAATATTAAATTATTTAGCTTGAATTCAAGTTCTCCTTACCTCATATTCTTAATAAATATAGTGAAAAAATGTAAAATATACAAGGCAATTTTTGTCTCCAAGGTCTAGGATTGTTCAAACAACTTGAATTTGGAAGGAATTCATTAAAATTCAAGAGTCTAGAAGTGTGTATGTGTGTGTGACTGACAAAGCCTACTAATATTTTAAGGAGTCTTGCTAGAAATCTCCATCTGGTTAGACAGATCAATATCTCGAATTGAAGCAGGCCTCATTTAGTGTATTTTGTGAGCAAATGCATTTTAGTTGTGGTTTTTAACATATAAATCTGACACTACAGATGCCAGTGCTTAAATCTATTCACTAATGATTCCCCCTTTATCAATAGTTTCTCTTCCATTAGACGAATAACTGAATGCAGCATCACCATCTATGCCTTTGAGATTTTCTTTTTTCTCTTTTCTGATACGCTCCAATATGAGAATTATGTGAACTGTCTTCATGTAGTTCACTTCTAATGTTTTCTTTGTCCTTTTTATTTCCTATCTTTAGTTGGCAGATGTATGGTCATGTGGAGTGACACTCTACGTGATGCTGGTGGGAGCATACCCTTTTGAAGATCAAGATGACCCTAAAAATTTCAGGAAAACTATTCAGGTGGATTCTCCTGCCTCTTAATTCGAAGGTTCCCTGAGTTCTTTGTTCTCATAATCATTTTCCCTCCTGTTTCTCTTCCTCCTGCAGAAAATAATGGCTGTCCAGTACAAAATCCCTGACTATGTTCATGTATCTCAAGAATGCAGACATCTTCTGTCTCGCATATTTGTTGCCAATCCTTTGAGAGTATGCTTCATCTGAAGTTACTGACATTGTTTCCAATATTGCAAATGAGCCACATGATATACAAAATTCATTTTATGCATCTCAAAATGTGCTTCTCACTTTGATTTACACTAGTCTGTCACTAATTTCCATCCCCAAATAAATAAATTTTTACTTTCTTGCAGAGAATTACAATTAAAGAGATCAAAATCCATCCATGGTTCTTAAAGAATTTGCCCAAAGAGCTTAAAGAGTCAAGTCAAGCAAGCTATTACCAAAGAGATAATCCAAGCTTTTCCGCTCAAAGTGTGGATGAGATCATGAAAATTGTTTCTGAGGCGAGAAACCGACTTGCATCATCTGTGCCTGTCAAGGGATTTGGTTGGGGTGAAGCAGATGAAGAAGGTGAAGACATAGATGCAGAAGTGGATGAAGAAGATGAATATGACAAGAGAGTCAAGGAGGTCCATGCAAGTGGAGAATTCCAAGTCAATTAGAAGTGGCGGTGGTATTGTCTTCGTTAAACTGTTAGTTAAATTAATTAGTAGTATGAACTTAAAGTGTTGGATAGATAATTGGCAATAACGGTTGCTTTTGCTTACAAAAAATTAGATTCTGAAGCTTTTGTCCTAACTTGTTTGCGGTATCCTGTTCCCGTAATATACCATTTATTATGGACATCAACCTACATGAAATGATGTTAAATTATGTCTTATTTTGCATTAATTGAAGTGGTAGTCAAATATATAATAATGCATGTTTGCTTGCTATAGTTAAAAAGGGAGATATGCAATGAATGTAAAATTTTCATATATATATATATATATATATATATATATATATATATATATATATATATATATATATATATATAGGGAAAATAGGAAAGTAAGAATATTTTTGAAATAAATTTGATTTCCTATAATCAAGTATCAAATTTGGTTAATTTCTTGAAAGTATTTCTTGATTTTTTTCTCCTCTTATTTATTTGTACTTGGTTTTTTGTCAATAAATAAGAAAAAAAGTTAGTTTTTTTCTTCTCCATTTTTTTTGCTACATGGTAGCAGAGCTTTAGGTTCAACTATGAATTATAGAGCTGCTATGGTCAACTCTAGGTCAGCGACTTCTGAAGGGAGTAGTGCCATAATGTTGTCAGAGGAGACAATCCAGCAATTGTTTTTTTGTCAAAAAATTCTCTGTAGATTACCATTCATAAACTGAATGGAAAAAAATTATATTGAGTAGTCCCAGTTTGTGAGGTTGGTGATAGACAACAAAGGAAAATTAGGTTATTTGAATGGAGAGATGAAGCCGCCAGCCATGGATGATTCTATGTATAGGCATTGGTGGTTGGAAAATTCTATAGTGATTGCCTAGTTGATCAATTCTATGGAACCAACCATTAACAAACCATTTATGTTCCTTCCAACAACTCAAGATGTATGGGAGACTGTTAAAGAAACATACTCATATCTAGATAACCACTCAATTGTTTGAGTTAAATACTAGAATGTGAAAATACAACGCAGGGAGATCGTAAAGTTATGACTTATTATAATGAAATGACGGTTGTTTGGCAAATGCTTGATTTGTTTAAAGAAGAATAATGGGAGAGTCCAGGTGATAATGCTCGATTCAAAAAAAAAAAAAAAGAAAGAAGTAGGATATTTGTGTTTCTAGCAGGTTTGAATAAAGAACTTGATGAAGTTAAAGATGTATATTAGGGTGGAAGTCATTGTCATCCATACGAGAGGTATTTTCAAAAGTATGTAGAGAGGAAGCTCGACGACAAATGATGTTAAAATGTGATAATAGAGCAAAATCATAAATTGAGGGGTCTACATTTGTGGCCCGAAGTGTTGGTGAAGAAGATAGATGTGGGGGAAAGACAAGACTCTAATGTGATCTTTGTTGGAAGTCATGGCATACTGGTGAAACTTGTTAGAAATTACATGACAAACCTGCAAATGGAAAGAAAAACCGAGCAGTGATAACAAGCCGGAGGAGATGTTTGATAATTTCAAGTGAGCAATTTGGATTTAGGACAATTATCATCCTCAGAATCTCTTCCCTTTACAAAGGAACAATTAGAGCATTTAGATAACATGTGTCAATCTAATTCGCTAGGAAATACTTTTATACCATCTTGTTATGTTGCACAGTCAAGTATTTCTTTTATTGTAACCATTGTTTCTTCAAAGTTTATTAACACTTGGACATTAGATTAAGGTGTCACTGACCATATGATCGGTACTTCGTCATTTTTTCCACTTACTCACCTTGTGCAGGAAATCAAAAAGTTAAAATTGTATATAATTTCTTTGTCACCATTGTAGGAAAAAAGACAATGTCAATTTCTCCATCATTAAACTTTAAAAATGTTATTCATGTTTCTAGCTTGTCCTATAATCTTTTGTCACTGAGTAAATTAACTATTGATTATAATTATTGTGTTAATTTTTTACCCTATCATTGTGTATTTCAGGATTTTACCTCAGAAAAAAATGATTGAAGGTACTAGGCAAAATGATTGAAGGTACTAGGCAAAATGGTAGTCTCTATATTATTGATGATGAGCTGATCTATGAAAGGCAAGACCAACAAATTTGTTTCAATTCTATTTTTGTTTCTAATGCTAGTAATATTTTGTTATGACATTATTATTTGGGACATCCTAGTTTTCAAGATTTAAGACATATGTTTCCAAAGTTATTTATGAATAAAAATCATTTATTTTTTTATGTGAATCGTACGAGCCCATCCCGAACCCGTTTAAAATTATAATGTTAATATATATACCAAATCTGATTAATATTACTCGATTAATACCCGAAACCTGATTAATCATCCGTTTATAATTAAAAAATTTAAAATAAAATAAAATTTAAACTAATTAAATAATTAAAAATTTAAAAATATACAAACAATCTATCATAAATCACTACAAATTCAAATAAAATAAATAAATAAAATCTAAAATCTAATTCAACACATTCAATTAAAATAATTCATCAAATTGTTCAAAAATAATATTAAAACAATAAAATTAAATATTGTTCATTATGATAGAAAAATTATATTTCAAATTTCAAATTTCAAATTCTCATTACATTTGTAATTTATCAATCTATAAAAATATATAAAAAATAATTAATTATATCATTATATTTAATAAATTAAAATAAAATAAATTGCATAATATATATATATATATATAAATTAAATATAATCGGGTTCAACAGGAAGCGGATACCCGATAGTCTCTACCCGTATTCTATCCAAATCCACGTCGGATTTAAATATTGGTACCCAAGTCCTTTACAAAATTCTAATAGAGTTACCTATTAGGGTTTAAACGGATTTGGATAGTCCCGGGTACCTATAAAACCTATACCAGATGCCACCCCTATGCGAGCTCGTCCGAGCTCCTGAAGCTAATAGCGTTCTCTGAGCTTAAGTCACATTAACTGAGTAAATATATATAATTTGTATGTTGTATAGAATTAAAAACGCTTTCCGAGCTTAAGCCATCTTATTCTTAAAAGATAATTGTGTAACATATTATTACGGTACTATTCGCCCCCTTAATCGTATGTCACCTATCTTACTTCTAGTTTTAGTAACAAGCCTAGGCTTAACTTGATCATATCCCTTTATGTTATACTTATAGTAAATATTTATCTTATGACATGAACATTTGGAACATATGAAAATTCACCATGTATTACATATGTGTGAACAAATGTGAAATCATGTGTTTTATATTTATATTATATCATTACAAAAACATGAAAATAGCCAATACATTGCAATCATAGAAGAAAACAACATATAACATTTTAACATGATTCATGAATGTGAACTATATGTTTATGGTCTTGAAGGTTCATTCACAAGTACCACTACATGTGAACTTGGATGTGAATACTTCTTTCCAATTTATGCACATTCTTCACGAGTGTGAAAAACTATTCACGAGAGTGACTATGGTGATTCACGTCCATGAGTCAAGTGGTGACTCAAATCGTGAGACATTATGCCTAAATGAGCAGTTCAAGGTTGATAATTCATGATTGTGAACTCTATGTCACGGACGTGAATCTGGATTTACAAGCTAGTTAACCATAAAACAAGACACTTAATATAAGTCACATGCAAAGACTCTATTGGTTATTCAATGACAACCTTTTCCTATCAATACTCTCCACAAATTATCCATTTCACATACTATATATCAATTAATCATAAGAGAGTACATAATCATCACAACTTACCTTTCCAGACTCATTAACTATTATGTCATGCATTTATGACTTAACAAACCTTTATAACTTCATTAACCATCACTTTTTGACACCCTCATTAATACCTCTTAAGGCACATCTATAACACTTTCCATTCAAACATCATTGAAACAAGTCCCATATTATACTATCATATATTTCATGCCTAACTTAGTATTTATACATATATCATTCAATTCTCATGTCATTACAACATTAATTACACTTTCATGCTTATTATAACCAACAATCAACATTCATAAGCACTTAACACACAACATGCCACAATTTGAGAAATTAAATGCATATATGTACATACCTCTATTAAAGCTTCAAAATCAAGTTTTGCTCAAATTTGCTTATCCTTTTGGTAAATTTTACCACCTCCTCTTCTAACTCCTATCATATAAAATACAACTCTATCAACAATCAACATCTATGAACCATAGCTTAACCTTACAAGCCATATAAATAAAACCTAATTTTAAAACCTATTTCCAACACATGTTATAATCTTAATCAATCTTAAGGAATGATCTATAACCATTAAAACTCAAGCTTAAACTCAAATCTAACCCATTTGGAAATGAGTCTCTACTAAAAACGAGATATACATGATAAAGGCTATGAAAACTTGTAAAGATGAAAAAACAATATGATTTCTTACCAAAAATGAAGGAAACACAACTAGGATTGAGGATTTCAAACTCTTCTACCCTTCCTCTAGGTCAGCCTCTTAAAGAACACAAGTTATTTTCACTTTTCTATCTCGAGAACTTGAGAAACCTTGAGCTTTGCTTTGGGTTTTAGTGTTTTAGGTCTTGTCTTTGGTGTGAAAAAATATCAAACTCTACCCACCTCCCGTAGAGGCGGATCCATATCAATATCTATACCAGAGATTGATTTTAGAGACAGGATGAAGAAGTTCTTTTCTTCTTTAATTCCAAAAAGTCAAGCGGCGAAAAAATCTTATGTGTTGTGTTTTTCCCATAAAGAAATGTCTTTCCACTAGAACAAGTCCGCTGAGAGTCGAGCGAACTACATTACTCGACCGAGCCGAGGCACTATTCACCAAGTGGAACTTTTTAATATATTTTCTAAGCCAAACGCCCCCTTCTCCTATACATGACTATGAGCTACTTGTTCCCCTAGGCACATTCTTTCAGGCGTCTTTCATCGGTTGGTATCTCCAAATCATTCCAGTCCCGTTTCTCCTACTGCTTGCACCATATAAGGGCTACCCCCACTATTGGAGCCTTCACTCTCTTCGTGTTATGTCTTCTCCTTGGGGCATTCGGCCGCCAAGAAGGAAGGCGACACCTTGAATCAATCAAATTATTGATTTGATTAAAGGGAACTAATACTCTTTATTAGCTTAGACATTACTTGAATTTACTTACTTGGTAGCCTACGTGAGTATCCGGATGGATAGAGACTGATCCCTTTCTACATACTTATTTGTCGCATTGTATTTAAAACAAAGTGCGAGTAGTTTGCAAATGGCGTGCGACTTTTTCTAAAGTTTTCCCCTATGTATTTTATAAAACAACTATTATTTGTTTTATAATGGAAGCTTTTTTCTTTCCTTGCGGGCAGGAAGCACACCAGCAACGTGCGTTGCGTGATTCTACTGTGTTTTTTGCACTTGACTGGGTGGACAGTTGACCGGAAGAGAACTTAGATTCGCCCACAGCTTCTTCTCTTTCTAACGGAGAAAAGATGGATTTAGCACCTTTACAATCTCGTCACTTTCTTATTCTCTATATTATAGAGACTTATAGAAGACTAAGATAAAGTAGCCGGAGGGATCAGTTTGACCAGGGCTCAAATCAGACTTCACCGAGCAATGAGAAATGCAAGATGATTCTTTTTCACATGAAGAAGAGTAGGCTTACTTCACATAGGCTAGACAAGGTGAGACTTCCCTCTCTTCTTTCACTTATCGAAGACAAAAGGAAAGCACCAGCGGACGAAGGACTATTTGATGATAGGTGAATCGGTCGGAGACCTTACCCTGAGTTCTGATTTGAAAGCGTCACCCTACGAAATGAAAAGAGATGGCGGTTCCTCAGCTTTGCCCCATTCCGCTTCTTAACCTATGTATTGGGTTGGGAAAGCTGTTTATCTCCTGTATCAATCAAAGCTCTGATTAACTTCCACCTAGACGTCTGCTTTGGATTCGCTTTATTCAAGTCCTTCGATCGGGCGAAAAAGTTTTTTTTGGATATAGGACATGTGAGCGAAAAAGAATAAACTGATTGCATTTTATACCTGACGATATTCATGGGTGTGACCAATCAGTTATGGGCATGAACCATCTCAAACATCATTCACGACCATGAAATTTAAGTCACGGGCGTTTACACTTAAGTTATGAGTGTGAACACATCTTTTTTTAACTTTTTCCCTTTAACAAACCCTTAAACATACACAATTTCGTTAAACCATCTTATTAACTAAATCCTACTTGGTGGGCGTTACACGTATATTCCTTTAAAAATTTTGGTAGTGTGACTTTTGTTCATAATCATGACCTGATATGGTCAAAATTTGATCGAAGATCTTATAAGTGCATTTTTTGGTTACTCCACTAATCAAATATGTTACAAATGTTTTGATCCAGTTCCATAAAAACTATTTGTGTCAATGGATGTCACATTTTTTTAAAGGAGTTTCTTACTACAACTACTCCTATCTTCAAGGGGATATCAACACATGTGAAAATGGTCTTTTAAATAGTTCTAATTTAACTGTTGAATTTTTTTCCTTATGATGTTTTTCATGATAATCAAGTGCTAGAAAGAAATGAGGTAATTTCATCTCAAAATTACACTACCAAAACAACATAAATAGAAAGGAAACAATATAAAGGTTTTATTTATTCAAGGAATATCTGACACAAAGACAACATGCCACTGTTTTGCCAAATCATCAAGAGTCTAATTAGGAGTTGGATCTTAAAGTTCACAATAACTCTTCTGAAGTACCAAAAACATTACTTCAGGTAACTCTGAGTCTAACCCATCCAACTTTGTATCTTACAAGAATATTTCTCCTTCTTATTATGCTTTTATTTCCCAAATTTCTAATGTTTATATTCCTAACAATTTTTAGGAAGCTCTAAAGATTCTAGAATGGAGAGCCTTTGAGAAGAATGCTACTTGGGAGAAAGTGAATTTACCAAATGGAAGAATTATTGTTGGTTGTAAATGGATGTTTACCTTGAAGTGCAATGTTGATGGATTCTTGAAAAGATATAAGTCACATTGAGTAGCTAAAGACTACACTCAAACATATGAAGTAGACTACTTTGAAACATTTTCTCCTACAGTCAAGTTAAATGCAGTTCTAGTTCTCTTATCTATTGCAACAAATCTTGACTAGCCCCTAAATTAGCTTGATGTAAAAAAAAAATGCTTTTTTGAATGGAGATTTGAAAGAAGAAGTTTACATGAAGCCCCTACCTGGTTTCACAAAAAAAAATTGGAGGTAAAGTGTGTAAACTTAAAAAAATCTTTATATAAACTTAAACAGTCGCCTAGAGATTGGTTTAAAAGATTCACGAAGTTTGTTAAAGAGCTAGGATATAGTCAAGAGTAATGTGATCATCTTTTGTTCACAAAAAGATCCACTAGAAACAAGATCTTAATGTTGATTGTTTATGTTAATGACATAATCCTAACTGGAGATGATATAGAAAAGTTAAAAGGTTGAAACAAAGTCTAGCAATGGAATTTGAAAAGACTTGGGTTAGCTTAAATATTTTTTTTAGAATGGAGATGGCTATATCAAAGAAGGGTATTATTGTTTCATAGTGACAATGCATGTTTGATCTTTTAAATGAGACTGAAAAAAATGGATGTAAACCTTCAAATACTCCAATAGAATTCAATGTCAATATTTGTGAAATTAAAGATGAGGCCTTAATAGATAAATTAAGGTATCAAAAATTGGGTCTTGATATTGCATTTGCTATGAGTATGATAAGCCAATATATGCACTCACAATACAAAGAACATTTTGAAACTGTATATAGGATTTTTTGGTGTCTTAAAGGAGCACCAAGAAAATGTATTTTCTTCAAGAAAAATGAGAAAATAGAAATTGAAATGCATACAAATTCAATATATACTAGTTCCAAAACTCACAGGAGAACAAATTTAGGCTATTGAATTTCTTTTTTGAGTTATTTAGTTACTTAGAGAAGTAAAAAACAAGGTAGTTGCAAGTAGTGTTGAAGCTCAGTTCAAGTCGATGAAGGAGTATGTAAACTGTTGTGGCTAAGAAGAATTCTAATAGAACTTGGAAGACCAATTAATTTGCCGATGAGACTGATTTGTGACAATAAAGCTGCTATTAATATTGCTTATAATATAATTATTTATGATCGAACAAAACATGTTGAAATTGACAAACACTTCATAAAATAGAAACTAGAAGAGGAGATAATAACAAGTTGCAGATATTTTGACTAAAGGCTTGTTAAGACAATCATTTGAAGAACAAATTAGCAAGTAAGACATGATTAATATCTTTACACCAACTTGAGGAGAAATGTCGGTAAAATAAGAAAGTCAAATAGAAAATCAGAATAGGAAAGTAAAAATATTTTTGAAATAAATTTGAATTCCTATAATCAAGGATCAAATTAGGTTAATTCCTTGAAAGTAGGGATTCTAAATTTTTTTCTCCTATTTATTTGTACCTAGTTTTCTGTCAATGAATAAGAAAAAACAGTCAGTTCTCTTCTCCCTTTTTTTTGCTACAATATATATCATTTTCCTCCCTTAACCCATAGAATCGTTCTTTAGCCTGCACCTATACTATTACCAGCAAAATTCAAACTGAGATGGAAGTAATACCTCAACATCCAGTATACATGCATGAAAAGACTTAAATGCATATCTGGAACAAAATTTACATTTCCTTTTTTAATTTATGCACATGCTCTTTAGTCAATGAAACAACGGCAATATGCCCAATTGGTGCAAAAAGCCCTCCCCTGTGGTGACTTCAAGAACCAATAAAACAAGAACTGCCAGCATAGCTGCTCTTCCATTCCAAGTTTCCGCACTTCTTGTCCAACCCCATTCCCAAACAGTCACTGGCGGTGGTAACTCCCTGCGTTTTGAATCATATGTGGCCAACAACTCCTCCACACTACCGAGTGGAACTAAAGACTGCAGAGAATTGGAAACAACTAATCAGGCAACATGAAGTGGTATAGAGAGCGGGAGACAAAATAGGACATAACTGTGTATATGAAAATTAATCTAGCTAACTGGAGAGCACAAATATTATATCTTGGCTGTTTCATAACTATCAATTTTTTTTCCAGATTCAATCAGAGATAAATTGTACCTAGTGTAAAGGCAGGCTACAAGAAATTTAAGTTTTAACTTCTTGTCATCTTGAAAGATGTTAAAGGCGCAGGATCTAGGCAGGACATCCATGTGGCCTAGGCATACGAATTTTTGCTAGGCAGAAAGTACAACAAAGGTACAGCTCTGTTGTATTTTGACTGCCACAATGCTGCACCATTTTTTCTTTTATAGTCTAAACTATAGAAGGTTGGATATCTTATCCATGGTGTGTTACAATGCTTTCAGAGAACTTGAAAGAATCAAAAATAAGAGGAAAAGGAACAAGGACAAGGACTGGATTGGTGTGATGGAGTTTTCGATAGAAAATAACAGGAAAGTAAAAAGGAAATTAGAGAAGATAAACGCTCCAAATAGGATTTTCACTATGCCCTCTAAAACGGATCTCTTCATTCTTCCCTCCAAGACAATTAAAATTTCTTCATAAAATCCACGACCTAAAAAATGCACCCATGAACAAAAGCATACACAGATAGTGTGTTCAAAGAACAGACAACAAAATCTATAATCTTTCACTGGCATTGTGAAGAAGCAATCTTCAAGCATTTTGATTCAATTCTAAATTTTTTATGGAAGCTAGTATACACACCTGTCGAGCTTCAAGATTTGAAACTGCCATTGCTCCAACATATGGAAGAGACTCGATCACTGCATCTGCCAAATCTGAGATGAACATTGGTTCACATCCCAGTGCAGGAACACGTCCCCATTTTTCTATACCAGACTTAAGAGCCAACTCCTTATACTCAACGTCAATTTCTTCCAGAGTTTCAATATGCTCACTAACAAAACTGTGAATCAGAGACGTTTTACAGAGAAATCAACTTCAGTTTCAAAGATCCAAAATCACATCATTGAATTATCAACTAATAACAGCATGCAGAAGATATACAACTACTTCAAGTGGGGAAGACAGCAAAATCATCACATTAAAAAGATAGGGACAAAATTGTACCTGATAGGAACAGCCAGAAGTCTCTTCACCCCTTTTTTTCCAAGCTCAATAATTGTGTCATCGGTATAAGGTTTTAACCATTCAACAGGTCCCACTCTGCTCTGTAAGAATATTTAGACTACATCAGGTGGCTTGCATGAAAGCAATGTAAAAGAAGATCAGATCAAGCAAAGGTGGGAGTGAAGAAAATCTTAGTGCTGTAACATAAATGCAGACAGTAATTAAATCATCATGTTGTCAATCCTATCAATGAAAAGAAAAACTGCTTTTACTGCTAATTTCTTAAATTTTTAGTAGGAATTCAGAAATCAACTCAGTACCATTTCAGATGCTATTATATGATTTTGCCTCCTTCATATGAAGTATGAACTTTGCTTCTGATTCTATACCATAATCCATTGCAAGTTGATATACTTCCAAAATTTATATTTCTTGACTTGAACTATGATTTACTGTTAAATTTGTGAAGAAAATCTTAGTGCTAATCAAAATGTTGGTTGAAAAGGAATGGACATACTCATTTTAAGGAAAAGTTGTAAGATTTTTAGGAATGTGTTTGTTGACTAAAAAGCCTTCCTTTCACTATAAAAGAGGCTGTAACTGGTATGTGAGAGAGTTGGAACAAAAATTAAGAAGAAAAAGGTTCTGCTGTATTTTCTGTTTTTATGATCAAATATTTTCTGTTATAATCTCCTCTCCGCCTCCAACATTTACTTGTGAATTCCACTCAGAAACTATTCCCATTTGCTAAGTGTGTCTGGTTCTACTTCTTCCTCTTATCCAAGGGGGAGGGATTCCATCTTGCCTATTCAGGTTTCCAGTACCAGGACTGGAGTAGGGTAAGCTGAATCTAAAACCAGGTTCACGTTGCCGATATTCAACAAAGTTTGCAGTTTAGTTCTGAGAACTTGCTTTTAAATTTTCTCGCACTTCAGGGTTAAGTCAAGCTTGAATTTTTCTCAACTTACATTTCTGAACTAATCAGGAAAAATACAATGGTTTCCATTATTCCTACTATTGAGAAGCTTGGTAATTTTAATAGGCTACAAAAAGACATAGGTTTCTTGTGTTACAGTCCAAGTTAGTAATTCAAACCTTCATTCCAATCAATTGGAACAGAAAAATTACAATGCTTTCTTCTGAGAATGAAATAAATTAGAAGATTCTAGGATTTGCAGAAGGCATGGAAGTCTTGCATTACAGTTTGAATCTAGTACTTTGAACATTCATTTGAATCAAACCCCATTGAAACCCAATAATAAAATGTTCTCTCTTATGCTTGACACTTTAAGAGCATCCAGAATCCACAATCTCTGTGAAATATCCGCAATACAAGATCTAAAGCTAACTGTTAATATGAAACTTCTAGTTCAGTATATAAGAAAAGAACATATTAAAGCAATTCTTAATATCGCCATCCTGGGATTAAATACACTTAAAGATATAAGGTTCTATGCATCAACCACTAGAGTTTTAACCTCAGAAAAATAATAGGATATATAGGAGTGAGCCCAATCATTAAATTATCCAGTAATCAGTACACCTTTTTTGTTGGTTTAGAATCCAAGAGACGCACCATGCCCCCAAGAGAAAGAGAATAAAAATAGGGAGCACAAGGAGGAGCTATCCATTCTTGTTGCATTTGGATTCCAATGATTAGTTGCAATATTATCCAAATACTACACAAGTACACCATTGGCAAGCTTTTTCTCAAATTTTCTGAAATCAATTGCTATCCTTTTCTTAAATTTTTGTCTTTGTGAAAATTTATGCTAGATAGGATAAATAGTAAGTAGCATTTGCTGTAATATATTTACTGCAAAGAGTATTTAACTAATTTTAGTATTTAGATAAAATTGCCCAATTAAAAGGTTTGGATAAAATTGCAAAAAATGTGAAAGGTTTTAGACGTATATGCCATTAGGTCTAAATACAAAAATAATTATAATATTATTTACAGAAAAAATAAAAAACATTTTCTCTACTTTATTTATACAAGTTTTCGGAGGGTGATAATTATTATTGGTTAGCTTCTAAAAAGTAAAATAGAAATTTATTTTGTATTCTTCATCACAATTTTGATAATCTATTGTAAAACTAGTATTAGCATGATTTGTTTAACATTCAATATTATCAAACACATCTCTTGTACAAAATGTCACAAAACAATCATCTAACTGATTTCTTTCAATGAATATCTGGGCTATTTTAGTGCATAGTTTCTTTTACATAAGAATATTGAAATCATATATTTTGCCCTAATCCAATCTTAACTTGTCATTAGCAGATTAATAGAAACCGAATAGATAGTGCAGGATCAAATTAAAACTTTGAGCAAAGGAAAAGTGTGTGAAGTCCCATTTTGGGCCCTGTGGCAATTGCTCCAATGATAATTTAGCAACTGAACACAGCCTTCCCACAGAATGACATTTCATTGCAAAATGTCGGCTTCAAATATTTCACTAAAGTAATTCAAATACAATAGATATTATAAGTGAAGAACTAGATATAGACTGAAGATATTCAACAGCTCCCAGCCAATTCCTTTGTTTGATGTTCATCAGGGAATAAAAACATGTAGGATAATCTACATCTTGCAGCCGGCTTGGTTTACTAACTAGTTAATCTAAACATTAAATGTCAAACACTCTTACAAACACAATAAGTCTCTATAATGCAGTGTCTTGCAGATGTCAGATTTAGATTTTTCAAACAAAACTTCAAGTCGCATGAGATTTGAGACACATCATGGAAGAAAATATACTCAACTAGTTAACATCTCAGCCAGCACCTACATAAGCTGAAAAGCCTTTTTGAGATAGATGTCGAGAGAAATATATGCTTCTTTAGTTAAATCCATCATAGTTCTTACCGACAAAAAAGGAAAAAATTGTCAGTAACTACTTCTGATCCATATACATGTAAGGCTCTTAATGTTTGAGACAATCATATATAGCTGGACATTGATAATCAACTTTCTACATTCTCCAGTAAGATCCGGATTATGTGTTATATATGAGCTCCATGAAAGTCAGCACATCATAAGTGATAATTTATGAATCAAGATAAAATTAAACATCAAAGTACCTGATAGGCAAGTGTGAATGAATTAGTGATTTTTCTCTTCTCCAATTCTTCCATTATTAAATCCACACATTCCTCCATCTCTGCTTTGTATGGATCACCAGCCTCTTCCACATATGCAAGTGGCACACCATGTGCACTGAAAAATATCACAACCTACAGCACAAATTATCACTCAAGTATTCTAGCAAAAATACCAGAATAGAAAGTAAATTTCAAGCTTAAATTTTAGACAAAAAGAAGAGAAGATACCTAAAGCGCCAAGAAAAAAAAATTAAATACACATGATTTTAGGCTCAAAAATGTTTATTATTACCACATATATGTATCTGCTGCTGATGATACATGATTTTAAATTTTTAACTTATCTTATACAATAAGAAAAATTAGGCCTAAAGAATCCTTAATTTTTTGCTGAACTTCATCAACTTATCAGTCACAAATAAACGTAATATAGTAGTTCTCGAATTTTCATTTAGTTCAAAATTTCTGAGCATAGAAATAGTTTCAAAGATTGCCAGACCAATCTAAAGAATAAGGAATGTCTATATTACTTGGGCTTGAGTACGAGTGTCTACAACAAACATGAAAAATATGGAGGATAATTTACATGCACTATATTAGAATTGCTTTTACTAGAACATGCTAGGTTAACTATGAAGTTCATTAAAAAAAAAAAAACTATTGGTACAGTTTATTGCAGCTACAAATTGAGTAAATGAGTGGCCAAATGGACTAGAGAATGACTCCAATGTAATTACCTATTCATATCTCCTACCTTTTATTTTGTATTTTCTTTTTTGGGTTTACTGCCTCTTTTAATTAATTAAAGACAATTTCCAAAAATAGGAATAATCAAAATGTATATAGTAGGAAGTAGGAACCAAAGCAGGTATTTGCTACATTTCCAAATTATGCACTCTACTCAAGACAATCTACAGTAGGCTTCATAGTTCCACATCTATCCTTGGCTATTTTTCAACTTTAGAAGTAAATGGAGCTGTGCCTGGTCAGAATTGTACTTTGGTACATTGCTTCAGTAAGCTACTTATTCACCTTCTATTTCTCTCTTTTCTTTTTTTCAATTGATCATGGAAAAAGAGTATATTTATTTGTATAGAAAGGGTCAGCAACACCACATGGAATTGCTGTCAATTCCATGAGAAAAATGAAGCAATAAATGAACAGTAAAAGCAAATCTGATAAGGTGGCACCTTCCTGGGAGAATCAAATTTTTCTAATTCCTTTTCAATTAAATTTGCCATGGCTTTTATGTATCCTTCACGCTGGTACCAGGAAGGTATCACTGTATGTTGCATGTTAACAAGATATTCGTCTTCCCTGGCAAGTTATCAGAAAATATTTAGGTATGTTTCAAAATGTCAAATGTACAGTGCATGTACTTTATACTCACCGAAATAAAATATTAACTTTAGGTATCTTTCAAAAAGTTAAATGTACAGTGCATGTACTTTATACTCACCGAAATATACTCTCCAAGAGACGAAGGCTTGAACCACTAGTTGATATAGAGAACTGTGGATAAAGCGGAAGCACAACCAGCGTTGTGATTCCATCTCTTTTTATCTACAAACCAAACAGGTAATCCAGTAATTAGGTCCGCAAATCTTCATTTGAACACTGATACAGGTAGCAAAAAACAAAAGCTTTCATTACCTATGTAACCCAGTACTATTACCTTTAAATTATTATATTATACAAGAAAATGTGAGAGTTAAGACTCAATATAGGAGAAACCAAGAAATAAAGCAGCATCAAGAAACTCCAAATGCAATAAACAAACTACAATTTTTCAATAGTTGAAAATCTCTCTATTGGAATAAAGAGCAAAAAATTTAGTGAACAAGAGGCAATGAAGATAATTTAGTCATAATGAGTGTTAACAATTGCTCAAAAAGCCACACTCAAGAATTCCATTCTATGTCACCGCAAGCCTATTCTTCTTTGACATGTGTTAGATTCTAGAAGGAAATGGTACTCATGTACAATTCACCAAATACAAGGAAAAACATATGGAACAGATTGAACCTAGCAATGACAGAAAATGCGGGTATCTGCCAAAACATATACCTATTTTCAAGTAACATAGGTTGCAAAACATATATTAGAAGTGAAGCATAGCTCCAGTGCATGGGGAGTCCTACCCAACAATAGCCAAAGAATTTCAGAAATTGCTTGTTACTTCCACATTTCCAGAAAAGGTATATGTAGAAATATAATTGATAATACTAAAAGAACTGCAATTTCAATATTGGACAGACATATCATGAGTATAATATCTATTCATATCCTTATAAAAGAGAACCTTTGAAACTTCATCTGTTATCCACAACGTGAGTAGGAACTAGGAACAGAATCATAGAATAACAAAATCACCATTATCGTTTCTCCATGTTTTATGTAGTTTTACAAGGAAAGGCATTGGCAATTTAACTGATGCCAAAAAAAAAATACCTGTTCAATGGCTTCTTCAGTGAATGGATGCCAGTAGCGCATACCAACATACACCTTTGCTGGGACATTCTTTTCCCAAAGGGACTTCCTCAACTCCTCAGCCTGGATGAAGGAGATAGTCATAGACAGAATAAGAAAAATAGAAGAAAATGAAACTAATTTGTAAGAAATTTGGGTATAAATTGTTGAGCTTCAACAGCAAATGTAATAAGCTTCTGCTAAATTCACAAGAAGCTTCAAGTGATAGAACAAATAAAAGCCAATAAAGGAACGAAAAATAACAGACAGAAATATGAGAAAACAGAAGGGCATACCTGTGCATCGGTAATCTGACGTAGAGGTGAACCACCGCCAATCGAAGCATAACCTTCTTTGCTCTTGGGTGCCCTTACAACAGATATAAATTGTGCCAAGGGCTTTTGAAGGAAACGAAACAACCTTGGCAGGCGTATAATGTCCTGAGATAATAAGAAAAAATGACGTCTGATGCAGGGGAGGGTATTTGGAAAAGTTGACAAACTATATTCAACTTAAAAAAAAAGGATCTTCAACCAATTTTTTTTTGCTGCCTCAGATAAACTACAAGATATGAGAATGGTTCTGAATTCCGATTCGAAAACATGAAAATCTTTACCGGGTCAGCAAAAAGGTTAAAGAGGAAAGGCTGCACATCTTCAAGAGTCTCTGGACCTCCAAGATTGAGTAACAACACTCCTATCCTCTCGTCTCCAATAAGAGGATTGGTGGAGACATGTTGAGATTTGGAAGTCACCATAGCTTCCAAAGGCAACATATACTTGCTCAGATGTTGCTTAGACCATCCCAAAGGATTGTTATTGTTATGAAAATTACTATATTTCGAAATATTAGACAAACAACTCATCCTTTGAGAGGTACATATTGCCTGTGGCAACAACCTATGACAGCAGACAGCAATCGATTACAATTTAATCATATGTTAAAATATAAAAACAGAATGAATTCCATATAACCCACATGCTAAAAGAGGAGATCACAGGATTGAAGACTTACAGGTGAAACTTGGAATTGCGAGAAGAAGTAGCAACAGCTGAAGAGGAGAGACATGGGTTGCGAGTAGCAGAGGGAGGAGTTGATGTAGCGTTCATGGCACCAAAATTCATTTGGGTTACGACTAATTGTACTATTTAACACAGAGACCAAGCAGTTTCAGCTATCTTCAATTAGAAACCTGCCCAGATAAAGAAAGAACCTGTAATTGCCTTTTCTTATACCTTTTTTTGCTTTTCTTCTTCAAAATTTCAAAACAAAATCAATAGAAGCAAAGAGTTAACCTTCAAAATGAAAATGGAAGTGAATTAAGAGAAGGAAGGGAAATGTCCTTTTTATTTATAGGGAGAAAAATAAATAACTAACATTACAGTACCAGTGAAGCTTCCCATTGGGTAAAAGAGTGACAATGTGGAGTAGAGAGCGACTTATCACAAACTGTGAAAGACGACCACTATTATTACCTCTTCAATATCCTCTACGTTCCAATTCTCACCTTTTTTTTTCTGGGGTTTACTTGCCCGATCCGACCCTAATTTTTATGTAATCAGAATCGAACAAATATTTTTTTATTGGATGAGAAAGCTGGCAATGATCAATCTCCATCTTAGCTCACTGTTCAAATATTATGTGTGTAAATTATGTATCATTTGTACTAATTATTTATACTCTTTTATTTGCTCGCTGTTCAAGTCCACTCGTTGGAGTACGCATGTTTTAAATAACCCCAACAATTTTGTATTATACTTTCTTCTTTTTAATTCATGAGATTTGGAAAAAATATTTTTTAGAAAAAAATTTATTTTTTAATTTTTTAAAATTTTAAAAACTGTTTTTTGGAGGGAAATAAAAAAATAGACATTTTTTTTATTTGAAAAAAATAATTTATAAAAAATAAAAAATCTGTTAATTAAATTAGATAATTTTAAATATATATTTTTTTTACGTTCAAAGAAAAGCAAATATTCTTAAAACCTGTTAGATAATAGTTATAGAAGTCTTTAACGTTTACATATGTCATCCCTAATAATTTTGAAGGAATTATAGCTAGATTTGGATTGATAGATTTTAAATCAGAAAATTAAAATAATCTATAAATTTATGTTAAATTCATTGTTTAGTTATTTAAAAAATATCAAAATTCATATATTTTAGAAAATCACTTATCTATCAAAATTTTTTATTTTTTAAAAATTTGATTTCTCATTTTCTAGATGTAAAAATCCAAAATCTAAAATTTTTTTTATCTGACGAATTATTGTCAGATTTTTTTATTATAAATTGTCTCTAATAAATTAATAATATTTCAAAACTATCCTTAAATTTGAAAATACAGCAAAAATAATTCGCCAATTTTTTGTTTTATTTTCACTTCTTTTATCTCTATGATTTGAATATCAATTAAAAAATATTAATGAGTTTTTTCAAAAAAAATATTAATGGATTAATTTATTTATAAATATAGTATAGACAATAAGGTTATATAAAATTTTGAGCAAAAATTTTATAATTATTTCAAATTTGATAATAATGATAATTTTTATTAATTGTATTTTTTATAAAATTTATTCTAAATTATATTATTTCACAATTAAATATAAACGTGATAAAAGAGACTATAATGTTTAATTAATGATAAATTATCATTATTTAGTAAATATTAAAATTGAAAATTAATCGTTAAATCAATCAAATCAAAAGAAAATTTTTTTATAATCCTTGAATTTCACAATCCATTAATTTAAAATTTATAAATTTTATGAAATTCATAGATTTTTCAATCCTTCAACCCAAAGGGGATCTATATGATTTGTCATCTTTTAATTTTTTTTTAAAAATGATATACTGTTTATAGAAATTTTAAAAAATATATTTTTGTTTAAATTTACTATTTCAAAAATGCATTTTTTAAAAGAAAAATGTATATTTTAGTCCCATTAATCTAATAAAACTAACTAGGATACCACTCTTGCAGTAAAAAAAAAAATTGAATATAAAAAATTTGTTGTGGAGATATTTGAGTAAAATTCAATATTATTTCCTTGACTTCCAGAAAACAAAAACAATGCCCAGCCATGCATGCATGTTCGACACAGAATTCCATTCCGTAACTATTCCATTTGATCCCCAAGAAAACGACAATTTTGATTTCCGGTTCTGTTTTCAGACACGCGTTGCCATTAGACTTTTCGGCGAGGCTTATAACAAGCTTCAAAAATCGATTTATAATTTTCTAGCTTAAAAATTATTAAAAAAATATCTATTTTTGAAATAGCAGAAAAAATTAAAAGAAAGTTTTTTTTAAAGAGTTTAAATAAAAAAATGCATATTAAAATGCTCCCTTTTTGAGGTATTTATGTAAAAATCCCTAATAGTTTGGTATTTTTTCGGATGGGGCTTAGTATTATCCAACCAAAGAATGTATATATACATTTAGCAAATGAATGCCAGAGACAATCACTTCAAAAAATAATTTTTCGACACCCACCACTTTTATTGATTAATAGGCGAGAAAAATAGATAAATAAAGAGAAAAAAAATATTATTTTTGAAATTCTCTCCTTGGTCATCAATAAGATAGTAAGTACTATATAATTCCAAAAAAATAGAGCCAACTCAAAAGTCAAAACATCGGTTAACTAATCCCTCATCATACATTTTCATTAACTTTCTTGAGAGTCAGAGACAAGGAGAAATGCAGTGATAAGTTGTTTGTAATTGGGATTGGAAGAAGTTCAAACATTAATGAAGAAGTTGTCACAAATTATTTAGATTTCAATTCAAAAAAGATATCATTAGTCAACCTTAACAAAAAAGTAAATTCAAATTCAAACTTAATATTATTTAGATTATTAGTTCATAAATATATTTACCTAGACTCATTAACGTATTTATTTAAAACTTTTTTATTATTATATTTATATTACTAATATCTTATTATATATTTATATTTTATAAGTTATATCTTGAAAAAATACATTAAATCAATTAATATTATTTTAAAAATAATATTATTTAACAAGTTTGAATTCAATTTTGAACTAAACTCATTAAATATATTAAATGATTATTTAATGAATCGAGTTTAAACCGCTTCTGAATCAAATGATTTTAATATGAACCAAACTCGAGCATAAATATTAAAATCGAACTCGAGCTAAATTCGAACTTATTCAAAACTCTAACGAGTCGAATCTTAACTTCTTATTATTCGGCCACTATTGCTCGATTTATTTACGGCTATTTTAATAAACCTCATTTTAGGAGTAACAATGATCTTAGGATTTGAGCGACAACATAGCAAAATGTGCTAAGTTATGAAAGTACCAAGTCATATTGTTCCTAATTAAACTTAGTAGTATAATACATATTTCGAGACTGGAAAACACATGAAAGCCCCAACATCATTATATCTACAAAACAATCTTCTTTTCAGACTTAATAAAGTATGAAAGTTGCAGTTTGCTTAAAAGTGCAAACTGGGGTTTCTTGAGAAGTAAAACTTCAAATAAAACAGAATCTTACAAGAGCAAACGTGAAGTTCTGTAGCTATAACCTTCCACCCCATAATACCCAACATAAATATGAAACTTTTAAACAAAATAAAAGCCCACTCATGAAATCACCGTAAAACTCCACTAATTAAATGCAGATCACAAACCACAAAGTTGAATATTAACTACCTCTCTAGTATGATGTCAGTCGCTAAAATCTATGCTTCCACTGCAGGAACTGCTGGCATTGCGGCTATGTAATGAGAGACCCTTCATATGTCCCAAAATAGAACCATCGACCTTCTTTTCCTGAAAGAATCTCTCCCTCTCCACGTGTTTTGAAGGAGGAGGTGGAATTGCAACTAGTGGAGGATTTGCATTAGGCTCATTTGACTGATCTGAATGAACTGGCCTTATAAGGGGGCGGTTCAACCCCTCCCCTGGAATAGATGACGTGAGCATGCCCATAGAGAAGCGCATTTCTGTGTTTTCTTCATCTTCAGGCCTTGCACAAGCCTTTCCTTTTCGTAACCTATCAAGTATAGCAAAGCGAAAGCAATTTGAACCAGGAAAGCTATATAAATTATTAACTAGTGTTGAAAAGGCAAAATTGCAAAAAAGCATGTCCATTTATTTTAGCATCATACTCTATAGTCACTATACCAAAGATCTGAGTTAAAAGGGTCTCACAAGCAGCTACCAGATCAAAAAGAATTACAGGCTCAGTCACAGATTCTCTCTTTTCAAATAAGTTCTTAAGCCTAGCTAAAACAAAATGGACATACCTTCTGAAAAGTTGCTCAGCTTCCTCCTCTTCCTCCTCTTCATCATGATGAAAATGATTCGCTGTTGAAGCAGTTCTATCTGAAACTGAAGAGCTATCTGAATGCATGGGCATACCTGAAATAAGAGCATCATGCTGTGCCAGAACATTCTGGAGTTGCTCATTTAATTCAATTGCACGAGAAAGCAACTTTTCATCCCTGGACCAGAGAGAGAGAGAGAGAGAGAGAGAGAGAGAGAGAAAGTGAATCGATTTCTTAGTCAATTTTTGTAACAGTGTCCGTATTTTTTTATGCCAGACAAAAATATGTCGTGATGGAGAGGGGAAATGAGGCCTACTTCTATTAAAAAAGATTGTTCAATGGCTAGAACAAACAAAGGGTAAAGAGAACTAGAAGCAGACCAGCAGCTCATTTAAGCATGGTAATCAGCTTCAGGAAATTTAGTTTTCCTTCAATTTTATGCCCAGATACTGTCTGCACTGATTAATCAGAATGGTAAAATCAAATGACCATTGCGGAAAATTTTATCCAGAAGATGTGCAAGTTTGTTTCTGTATAGAATATTATAATAAGCCTGCTCATTGAGAAACAAAATTAATTAATTTTAACCAAATATCAGTTAGAAACGACATACAGAATTCATAAAGTCATCCTTAAATCATAAAAACCTGAATTTATTCAATTCGCTTGTTTTACACACACATTTCGTGAGACGATCAGAATATATATAAGCATAATATGGACTCAGACAAATGAAAACAAAATAATTGTCAATTACAAATGTGACATGGATGTAATTGTGAATATGATCAAATGACTTATCTAGGAAAATAATAAAACTGTCATTTGTGTTTATAAATTGAAGATCAGCTAATAATTACTAGGGAAACTTTTAATTTCTTTTGACGGAATTTAAGAGATTGGTCTTGTTGTAATGAAGAGTTAAATTTTAGGTTTTACGGATAAAAAACAAATACACTATTGTAAGGATTTCTAATATTGATTCTGATTATACGATTTTGAGTCCAGCTGCATACAACTCGAACCCAACTGCACCATCTAACTGCCCTTGCATGTAAATTGACTTGCCAATCAATACTGGCTGCTAAGCAAGATAGTGCAGTAGTTCCTTGTGCCCATCAGTACCACTATATAAATGGACAATCTAAATTTCAATTCATGATACTGCTAAAGAAAGTGTAATCAAAAGAGTAAATTCTGAACTGCAATGATATATGTCAAACTGTATGTAATAATTGCAGGAATCTCTATATAAACTGATAGAAACCTGCTTTGGCATGTAGGTGAATTATCCGAGTCTTCATGACATTTATACATGGAAAATTTAGAGGATCTACAGAAGTTGCTAATAAGCAGTGTCTGTCGTAAAACAGAATGTAGTCTTACCGAGAAGTCATCACAAGATGCATTACTCGCTGCTTTTGAAATGAACACTGTTCCACAAGATCAAGAGTAAACTCATCCTTTGCTCCCTAAAAGTGATGCCAAGAAGACAAAAATAAGAACCTCCAATTTATATTTTCATGGTTGCAATCAAACAGCACACAAGTTAAATGTTGATCAATTTAAATTTGTCAAGCCGTTCACTTGCCCTCTTAACCAACATTAGAGAGGTAGGAGCAAAGGTGTGAAGTTGAAAAGGAGGCAACATGCCAGCATTACATTAATAAGCAAAGGGATATATTATTTATGATAACAAAAAATGAATATCAAAGACTGAACATCCACAAGAACACATAACACTGTATTCATATTAAAAAGAGAATGTTATAGAAAAGCAAATAAGTGTTTGTTTGGATTTATTGCAGTTCAATAATCATCTACAACTAAAAGGTTTTCATTTTTGAAAGCTTTGCAAGTACCCTAACCATCTCTCAATTGTTGTCATCATAATTACAAGCCACATTAAGTCACCACTAATATCCAGTACCCAAGCATGGAAATATTTACATTATTAGCCTCCTGAATAAGCAGCATTAAATGCAAAGACAGAAAAGATGACTGCAGTTATGTACCTCAGGGTTTTGAGAATCAACAGCATCAAGAACCTCTTTCAAAACCTCTAGTGCATTACTAGCCTTCTGAATAATACTGTACATATTAAGACAGAGTAGCAGTTGGTAATGGTTGCTGGAAAGAAGTACTAAAAAATTTCTTATAATCTGTTTTAAAAACCATAACCAACATTGATATGCTTAATATCTAAATGAATAGAAAAACTTGCAAAAGGAACATATTCACAATATTTAACGTTCCAAAGCATTAGCCATTACAAATAGCTGTGACTTTTCTAAGTATAATCAGAACTTAAATTTAAAAAAAATAATAAAAAAAAGTTGATTGTTTGACATGCAGAAAGGAAAAAAAAATAAGAGTATGCTAAAGAAAATACAAAATGGGGGCAAAGTTTTTTTAGGAAGAAAAAATAAACCTCGCTGACAACAATTAATTATCTAGGAAATCTATGATCCTTTGTTAGCCAAAGAGGAATGTGTTTTAATAAGCTTTTTTTTTATGAGGTGAGTTGCGACCATGCAGTGGACCATTTGTTATGGAAACATGTCCAGAAATATGCTTGTCAACTTCTATGATGAACAATTTAATAACATTTCCATAGTCTTCATTCATACAATTGTTGTGTTATTTTATCATTGATAACATAATAAACTTTAATGAGAAGAATAAAATACCAAAATTGAAGGAAAAATTAAACGCACATGAAGATCAGAAACAAAAAAAAATAAAAAGTAAAAACAATTAACAAAATTAAAGCTAAATAACACTGAGGAATGTGCGTGTAAAGGCCCCAAGGCAATTGGTAAAAATACCAAGAAAACCACTTCGTCCACTACAGAATAGAATACAAAATTTAGCCCTTAAAATGTGAGCATCCTTTTTATCCAAATACTCCATAGCACAGCAAGCAAAAATTCCTAAGGATATAGCATCTTTTCAGCCATCAAATCTTCTCCATTTTAAACCACAAAATATCTCCAAAGTACTTTTCACACACCCAAATATCCTCATGTACAAAAAAAAATGATTCAAATGGATCAAGTGACCTTGGGTGTGATAACAAGTGAGAACATGATAATTATTCTCACAAACAAATATACCAATCAGGATAGCAGGGCATTGGCTATTGCATTTTCCTGCACAAAGACTGATTCTCTTTGGTATAAGGTTACAATCCAACAATATGGGTAAGATGCTATGACAATGTTCATTTTACCCATGAAAGTCCATGGAAATTCATATGCTGGCTATCCCCTTCTTTTATCCTTTTATTAAGTATAACGTGGGGATTGGGGCCAGTCTTTATATGTGGGAAGATGCTGGTGCAATCAAAATGACTCCTCTAATCTATTTCTCCTTCAAAACAGGCTCTCAACTTTGCATGATCCTCCTCATTTAATTTAATCACTGATTTATTTATTTTCCATATTTATTATGCTCCAAGATTGAACAATATAACTGAAGGAAAGTGTACATTCTGAAATTAAAGGTCTATTACATTATCTCTTTGCAATTTGAAATCTATGTTAGCTAAGAACTTTATGGCTCCAATTCTGGACTTCATCCTTATACAACCGTGTCAAATACATACTTGGCATCTAAAATGGACACGGATACTTGTGATTTTCCAAATATAGGGAAAAAAAACAAACAAACAAACAAACATGACTATATCCATGTCACCAAATGACTTGTACCTGAGTCCAGATGTCATAAGTTAAGAATAACAATCACATTGTTATAATAAAATTATTTTTTTCACTAACAAAATGCAGCCAAAATCTTGATTGAGCAATGACATATAAGATGATTACAGAAAACAATAATTCCTGGCAGAAAATAAGTATATGATAACTATACAAACAATGGACGCAATCATCAAAGAAAACATTCAAAAAAATGTACCTAGATTCAGGAACAACTTGAGGCTCTGCTTGAGGAACCTCTTTATGTCTAGAGGCAGTGAGTTCTCCATTAAGTGTGTTTCTTTTATTTGCTGGTGAAGTGGAATTATTTGTTTGTGTTTCATGAGGCCTTTGAGGAAATTTCACTCCAGCACTCTGAAAATAGAGTTCAGAATATGCTTATTTTTCAGGAGTTAAAATATATACAGCAACAAGTTTTTCAAAGCTTTTAGTTGTTTGTTATGAGTTAATAATAACTGATGAAAAAACAGCAAACGTATTAGGAGTACCTATTTCACATTAGCAGCAAATGTTTCGCCAACAATAAAAAGCAGTGGACCAGTGGCCAGGGCAGAAATATTAAGAAGCTGAATAAGGCCAAAGAAAAATAATTTTATACCTAATAACTTGTCATTGATCACTGTGATGACCAATAATCCACAATTTGAGTATTCTATTAGAGGGAAGAAATTTTTTTGTTACAATATTAAATTTTTTGCCAAATAAGTGAATGAATAGAGATTTGGTATTCATGGATGTGGACGCCCATGTCCTTATGAATTCTAAAAGCAGAAATTATAGTACCATCATTTATTTGCGCCCCTGGAAAAGTTGCTAACAACATTCCTAAATCTTTTTGGGTTATTCCATTCTTACAGCCTGTTATCTTATAATTTGTTTTCCTACCTAACTTCTCAATACCAAGCCCCTCACTAGTTCTTTCCTCAAACTATCCACAAACAAGGTTATTCAGTTCGTCACCCCTCAAAGTGTTTGGCTGTAAGTCATCTGTTCTTATTCCAGGCCATAATCGAAGCAAACTAGATACTCAAGCTCCACCTTGTATTTTCCTCGGGTATTCAACCAGTCAAAAAGGGTATTAGTGCTATTCTCCATAAAAACGTAAATACTTTCTTTTAACACAAAATTTTGCTTATGGGGGAGATCAGTAATGAAGCTTCTTCTTGGAAATGCACACCAACCGAGCAAACACAAACTCACACCCAGTCCTATAATCTCTATTCTACCTCTACCTCTTCCGTTGATCCACCCACACTAGAAACACAAACCCACACCAGAAACACAACTCACACCCAGTCCTATCCTAACTCTACTTCTCCCAATTGATCCACCGACAACAGAAACACAAGAACCCACACTATAAAGAAATGACTAATAGTTTTCCATAAACATTAACAAATCTAAAAAGGGGAGATTCAAAATAGCAACCTGAGTCACGTGTATATTCTTGGAAAATTACCTCAAAGAATAAAGAATATTGTGGACTTGAAACCTTTCCATGAATCAGAGCCAAATACATTATTGAGGTTAGTGATCTTGACTGACCTATTGCACTAAGAAAGAAAGTTCATTCTTGTACTCAACATCCCATTTCTGTTTATTTTTCCTACAATCATTTTTCACCTTCTCTCCAAGTTTTTATTACTAAGTTGTCTAAAGGGAAGGTTTCTAGAGATATACAGGAAGCTCTTAGGATACCTGAGTAGAGAAAGGCAATAATATAGAGAATACAAGCTCTTGAAAAGAATCAAACTTGGAATTTTGTAAAGAAAAGTAAAGGGAAAGCTCTAATTGAGTGCAAATGGGTATTTACTATGAAGTATCAATCTCGATGGGATGATTGAGAGATACAAAGCAAGATTAGTTGCAAAGGTGCTACTCAAACATATGGTATTGATTACAATTAGACTTTTACCCTAGTTACCAAACTCAACACAATCCAAGTTCTTCTATCCATCGCAGCAAATCTAGATTAGGATCTATAACAACTTGATGTGAAATATGCCTTACTCAATGGTAATTTGGAATATGAAGTCCAAATGGATCCTCCAACAAGGTTTGAGGAAGACAAGAAGAATGGGATAGTCTAAGGATTAAAAAAGTACTCTATAGGTTGGAGCCATCCCCAAAGACTTGGTTTGGCCGGCTCATACAGGTCATCTTACAACAAGAGCAAAGGCAAGCTCAAATTGACATACACTTTTTTATAGATACAAAGATGGTGAAGTACAATTTTTATTGTCTATGCAGATGATATAATTTTTATAAAAAAAGATTCAATGGAGATGACTAGATTGAAATCTAGACTAGCAGCGGAATTTGAAATAAAAGATCTTGGACCCTTATGCTACTTTCTTGGTATGGAGGTTGCTAGGAACAAGAAAGAAATATCACTCATTAAAAGAAAATTTCTTGAATCTATTAAAGGAAAGAGGGATGTTGGGCTGTAAACTAGACACACACATGGACTCCACAACATAGATAGGAAACCAGAAAGATGGAACCCCAATTGATACTGGAAGATGCCACTATAGTTGGACAGCTCATTTATCTTTCCCACACTACGCCAGATATTTCTTTCACTGTAAGTGTTGTTAGTCAATACATGTGTGCACCTTGTGAAGAAAACATAGAGGCCATACTCCGAATCCTGTGAAGAACACATGGAGGCCATACTCTAAATCCTAAAATACCTCATGCTGTAAGTGTTGTTAGTCAATACCTCAAAGATTCTATTGAAGACAGAAGGGCAAATTCAGGGTATTGTAAATTTATCTGGGGCAATTTGGTTACCTGGCGAAGCAAAAAACAAACAGTCGTGGCCCGAAGTACTGCTGTGGCTGAATTTCCAGCTGTGGCTCAAGTTGTTTTTGAGATGCTAAGGCTGAAACTACTGCTTGAATAATTGGAGACGAAAGTAAACCTTCCTCTAAATATTTATTGTGATCATAAATCAGCCATAAGTATTTCCCACAATCTAGTCCATCATGATCAGAAAAAGCATATGGAAGAGGATAGACATTTTATCAAAGAAAAGATTGAGGATTATACATAGTGCATTATCTATGTGTCTACAGGAGATCAAGCCACAGAAGCACTAACAAAAGCTCTAACTACTTCAAAAAACAAAATTGACAAGATGGGTATACTCAATTTTGGCAATCCAGACAGGGGCAAGGGGGAGGGAGAGGGGATCGTTGACAAAGTTACTTCAGTTTTTTTCTTTTCATGAAAATGATTTGTTCCCTAATTGAAGCAAGTGTCTGCTCCTGTAATTTCTGCTATTTTTCCCCAATGTAGGGGATTGTTTGCTCTTTTATTTTTGGAGAATCATTAACAAGATGTTGTCAAGTTTCTCTATATAAAGCTTCTGCCTTTTATACAGTTAAATAATATAGAGAAATATCACTATTCCAATCTTCTACACACAACATATTTCTAGCTACCACGTGCAATTATTCAAGGAGTTTGAGATGCTATTATACAAAAATAAGCCTAAAGAGTCACATAAGTTTCAAGGATGCACCTACCACCAAGTCATAATAAGCAGAATAGTACTGAGGGAACTTCCCAGAAGCACCACCAAGAGATGTCTGTGTAGCATCTAGAAGAAGAAATATTCTCTCTCGCACAGGCAAATCTGTCTGTGACAAAACAGAGATAAATTAATTAAGTATAAGACGAAAAAAATTAGCAAAGTATTGCAGAAGTATATGAATATGAGACTACCCACCTTTTTCTTCACTATCTTCACAAGAATAGGCAGAACCCCTGTATCAATCACTTCTTTATGAACAGGTTCTCCAATATTGTTCATCAGCACCTCTAACAACTGCAAAATTAGAAGAAAAAACAATGATTCAGGAGGAAGACAGAGCATTGGAAATCCTAAAACAATGCTATAAAATCTGAAGGGCATCTAAATAAAATTTTTGGCAATCACGCGCACACACTCATTCAGGTAATAGCAATGGTGAAAATGCTAAATCAAGATCATAATACCATTTTGATTTAATTGACAAAGCAAGAATTTCTAGTAACCTACCATCACTGCATAAAGTTGAGTATTTGAATTCTTACTCCCCAGGCGTTTTTTAATAGCTTTAACAACATCTCTAGCTTGCCTGCAGATTAGAGCATCAGGAAAATTACATCATTGAAATGCTGAACGTCAAAGTCAGATGATCGATGGCTAATTGGCTATAAACCATTTTCGAAATATTAACTACTTCACCAGTGGAAAGAATAGATAGTTGTTAGCTAATATCTGCTTAAACATTGAAATAAGACATTTAGTCGTACCTATGATCACGGGCTACTGATTCACATATTTCGATATTCTTAGTCCAATCGACTTCGGGCAGTTTATCACTAGTCGCAGAATGAACAAGCTCAGCTGCCATCATCTGCTTAATTTGGGCCTGACCAACAAGAGAAAAAGGTAAGAATTTCATCATTCTAAACCAGAAATGGAATGCAAATCTAAGTAATTAACAAAATCAAAAAATCAAAATCAAAAGAAAACATCCCAAATTCAGATCTTCACTGTAAAATCAAAGGAAGAAAACAACGAATCTTGAACCTGGGGAAATCAATATCTTCAGAAAAAAAAATTTAAAAGAAAAAAATATACCAGTGAGAAGGATGAGGAAGAGAGAAGCAATGCAGAGAAAACTAACGAATAACTGATGAATTTGGTACAACTTCAGCATGTGACAAATCAAAGATGAAGAGAGAGAGAAGATGTCTCTCCCTGAATCAATCTCAGTTTATTTTTTGTGATATATTTTTAGTGAGAATGGAGGAGGAAGAGGAGGAGGAGAAGAAGGCTTGGCTTTGTTTTTCCTTTTGCTTTTTGTGCAGGCTGTTTGTTTCCTCTTTCCCAAGACAGGGAGTAATGAGTACGGTAACGTGGGCTTAGCCTTTTTCTATTTGGAGGAGAGTTTTTTTTTTTTTTTTGCTTAATTCTTATTCAGATTCGGTTTAATTAATCAGTAATATGTATATATTTATTTTATTTATATAAATAAAATATTAATAAATTTATATATATATTAAATTTAATTAAATTAATTTATAAATTACGTTATAAAATAAATTTATTCAAAAAAATTTCTCAAGCCAAATATATTCTTAAAAAATAAATTGTTTTCTCCAAATTTTAGAAGTCATCCATAATTAATGTTTGAACTTAATACCCTATACTAGAGTTTTTGTTTAGTTGTTAAAAGTTTAAAAGTTGAGCTAACAAAGCATTCGTCCCAACCGCCACGAGGGCTGTCCCCAATTAAAGCTAAACCTTCCTCGGTAAGGTTTTCGTTGCATAGAAACAACTATAACGTCCCCTTGCTGTCACCTTCCTTCACCTTGCCTCCAATCCACAATTTGCCACGTTCACCCTTAATCCGAAGCTGTCATTGAGAAACTTCTTGTTGGTTGTTTTCCTCACTTATATCTACGATATTATTACGGTATTACCAATTTTTGGGAGAAGTTCCCTTTTAATTTTCATTTCCCCTGTTTTCATAATTGCTTATATATTTTTTTATGAGGATCTCTCATTAAATATTAAAAAAATGTAATTAGTAGATCCATTTACAACTTATTTTAAAAGTTAAAAGTATGTAAAAGATTAGTGTTATGAGTGTTAACATATGTACATATGTTAATGTGTTTGATATATGACATAGGGTATGTTTAGTATTGAGTTTGTCAAAAGCGCTTTTAGAGAAAAAAAAATTATTTTTAAATTTTTTGAGTTTTGAAAATTGATTTTGGATAGAAGCAAATGAATAGATGTTTTTACCAGAAGTATGTTTGGAAAAAACAGTTTATAAAAAATTAAAAAAATCAGTTAATTAAATTAAAAAAATTCTAAAATTATTTTTTGAACACCTAACAGCAATTCTAAATACACCGATACTTAAATTAGGGTATTTGACATAATTTATCTTCTGAATTCAGGCGAAGAAATGGAGTTGCTTTAGGATACGCCAGTCCAATGGACAGCAGCACTTCTGCATGAAGTAATTGTCCTTATTCCTTAGAAAGTTAAGAGCATGTTGCTGTTTTAGATAACAATTTTATTAAAGGAAATCACAAACAGAAATACAAATTAGAAAAGTAAATAAGAATATCATATTTTAATGTGGTTTGGCAAGTGTGCCTACATTCATGGCGGTCACTTGTTTTTCACTATTGGAAATTGAGAGTTACAGCCCTAAGGACTGCTTATGCAATTAGGAATAGAAAAGGTACAGTTATTGCATAACTATTCTTGCATCCCCACCAATCTTCTCACGAGCATAACAAGTATTACTCATCCCCGTGGGGGCGGTCTCATAAATGGTGGGGCTGCACCTCTCCTCACTGTAGGAAATTTACTATTCCTTATGATGTATTCAATATCACTATTTAGTTCATAATAAATGCATTTTTCCTCTGAAGATAGCTGACACCATAGTATATTAGCATTGTATCAATGTGCTAGGGGCATATGATAAACTAAATTACCATTACCGTCAGTATAATTTATCCTATAAATTGAAATTCTTGCTAAAATATGCCACATACATGAAAATTGGGAAATCTAGGTTTAACTTTTTCTTTTTCTTTTTCTTTTTTCTAACACTCATTTTTGGGTTCCTGAATTTCTTTCTTTCTTTCTTTCTTTCTTTTTTGAATTTATTTTATTGAAAACCAATTCTTCAATTGTATTTTATTAAATCCTTTTATTTTTATTAAGTCCTTTTATTAAGTATCCAATTTCAATAGAAAACGTATTAAGTCCTATTTTTTTACTTTTCAATTATTTTCTATTGAGCTCTTTTAACTCCTATTATTTTTTACATAAATTGTTAGCATATTTTCCATTAGTAAGACTCAATTGGAAACAGAATAAAAATTGAAGGGCTCAATAAAATAATAATTAAAGAAATTAAATTAAATTTTAAAAAAAAAACTCCAAAAGTTCAATGGCCAAAAAGGCATTTATTTTTTGGGGTGAAATCAATGCATTGCTAAGTAACACTAACTGATAAATGGTCGATTATGTGGCCAAACTACCTCTGGTATGCTTACTAATCTCTGAAAAAGATGAATCCTTATTGTCGCTGGAAATAAAATTAAAAACTTCCCTTTTTCCTTCTCTTGGAGTTCTATTAATGTAATTTTAATTTCAAATTTCTAGCTAAAGCGACTGTCAAAAGAAAATAACTACAAGTAAGAAGTGAAGGAAAAGGAAATTTTACGCATCTAAAACGCTGAACGTCATTTTCAAAAATTGAGGCTGGAGTGCAACATGATTTACAGGAAAACCAAAAGCACAATGCTCCTCGCAGAGGCATGTGCCCTGGACAATATGAAACTAGCCTTTGCCCCTCAACCTCCCACCCAATAAAACATTAAAAAAAAAAAAAAAAGAATCAGCAATTTAGTCACTGCAAAATTCCTACTGTCATGTCCTCGGAGAGTTTGTACAAGATCTACCTTAAATCTGATGGGAATATAATTTCTAAGGATCGAAATAAGATCAGTCAGTCTTCCTTCCACTTGTTAACATACCTAAGGAAAGCAGGATTTTCCCTTGGGAGAGCCTGTACACGAGTTGATCTACGAAGCACAGCCTCCTCAACTGCTATCTTCTGAGCCAAATCTTTCGATCTCTTCTCTAGTTCAAAGCTGGTATATCCATTTATAAAGGAATAAGTTTAGCTTGAAATTTTTGTGAAATAAAGAACAGAGAACCTACTAATTAACACAGTATAAAATATTATTAACAATTAAATTGAAAGCACTAAAGTTCTGGATACATACAAGTCAAAACACTCAGAATTGTAGGAAAAATTAGGCAGGACAGAATACCATTAGACCAATGGAGAGAAACTCACCATATCCTACTGTAGAATTTCTGCAACTGTGCTTGAAGAGCCTTCTCTCTCTCCCCCTTGCAATTCAGAGAACCCATCAATGCATCAAGCTGTTCAGAAGTGCCAGGTGGAAATCATCACAGTGCAAAAGAGAATATAATATTCAAAAACAAAAGGAAAATATAATAGTAGAGATAGTAGGTATTTAGCATTAATACCTCTTCCTTGCTTTTATAGTAGCCCCATAACTTGGAGTCTGAGCTCTCAACAAAGATCCTCCCATCACGCCGGAACCACCAATACCTGTTATAGTGTCTGTCTTTACCCAATGAATTGCTTCGCAGGACTCGTTTTTCTATCTCCCGTTCAAAATATTGCCTCTGAGTATTAATTTCAGAAAATGATGAATAACCCCAAAAAGAACAAGCAAACACATAAAAATGAACATGAACAAGGAAATGTAGAAGACAGCTTACCCTTTGCTCTTTGCTTCTCTTGTCTATTCCTCCCTTTCTCTCATTCTTCAACTGTTTAAGTTCCTTTTTGCTTAATAAACTTTTTATATTATCTCCCAAGACTTCCACATTTGCATTCTGCTTTGTTTTATTTGATGCAAGGTCTGAATGGTAGCTCTCACTGTCAAAAATTATAATAAGCTTCAAAACATATATAATCCACAATCATAATCCCTATTAGTGTGTCTGCATGTGCAAGCATATCTATACATGTTCAGATGTGAACATGAATGCATGTGTGAGGGCATAGGCATGTGAAAAGATTTTTAACCTTTTTTCTGATGCATGGTTTTGTGGAGCAGAAATGACCTCCCCATTTCTTCTGTTTGCTCTCTCTCCATTCTCACTGTGATGCTTCTCATTTTCCACTAAATTTAGATTGCTTTTTACAATCTCCGTGCCATGCCCATCAATTGTTCCATTATTGACAGTCTCAGCCTTAAATCTTTCCTTCTCTTCTCTTCTCCTTCTACCTTCTTCCAGTGCTTCCTCCCTCCTTGTTGCTCCAAGCATCTGCCGCTGTTCAATATGTTCATCCAATTTCCCCCTGACAAGAGCTGTTTCAAGCACTTGATTAACCAATTCCCAAAGGATCCATAGTTTAGCTTGAACATCTAAGAGACCATAGTGTCCCCGCTTGATTGTTGTTGCATGAGTGGATAGATCAGGAATGTTGATCAACTCTAAAAAATCACACAAATACTCTGCCCAGTTAATTACTGTTATCTGTAATGGAAGTCAAGGGGGAAGCATCAGAAGACATCAACAGCTGGCACTAGAAAGATGCAGCTCTCACACACAGTTAAATTTCAGGATGACAAAACGAAAATAGAAAAACTTCTGTTCTACCTTTATTTTTCGGTTTCTTTTCTGCACAGCCAAAAAATATTCACCATTGTCATTTATAAGCAGCCGAAGAAGAGAAGAATGAATTTCAACAATGAGAATCAAATTACTATCCTTATGGCATATAGCATTTTCAAAATCTTCAAGAGTGAATGGCCATAAGTGTAACATCCTACCAAATGAACAGCAAAAATCCCAAACCATTAAAAGATCACCAACACACTCCATCTGAACATGGAAGTCCCTTGAAGGTGAAGGACGGTCAGTAAAGACAGGATCATCTGGTCCAGGTTGCACCAACAGATCATCAATTGGATATTTGATAGGATCACCCTTAGTCTGATTGTCTTCTGAAAATTCAAATATAATGACAAAGGATGAATGAATTATCATTTACAGGAGGAATATATCATCAAATCACATGCCATATCAAAAGGAACAAACTTAGTCTAGTCCTTGCACAAATAAAAGGAAAAAATGGGAAGAACGCCCATTCAACAAACGTCCAGCAAAGAAGAAAAATATAACTACGTATACTGTAGAATAAGGAAAAAGACGGACTGACATTAATAGACATCATAATTGCTTCAACATACCCATTTCAACGTCTTTTTCCTCTTGTACTCTCTTCTTTTTAGGTTTTCCAGATTCTTTTTCTCCTTCCTTAAAAAGATGAATATGAGAGCACAAATAAAAATCATCAACTGCATAAACCAAGCAAAGTTTTACTGTACAATTACCTTCTCTCCATCTTCTATATCTTTTCTTTTCTTATTGCAGACTACTAGTCCATTTTGGATGAAAACTCTACTTTTTAACTCCTGCGGTAGTTCACAAGAGATTCCATGCTTTTGTGCCAAATTGTTATGAAGCACCCAAGGAGAACTTCTGTATGTAGATTCCCGAATAAAAGACTTTAAAATTCTTCTACTAAGAGGAAACCTCTTCCATATTAGATCATCATTCTTCATAACTGAAGTTTCCATTATTTTATTATTCTTATCAAGCCATTCTACCTCATATTTGGTTCTAGTGGAGCCTTCCTCCAGAACCTTTACCACCTTGCAAGGACAGAGACCACCATCCTTTCTTCCCTGCAATTCAGCACCTGTAAAGAAATGTTCCTGCAGCTTTGTAGCTATTGTGTCTGCAAGGTCTTTAAGTGACAGCATACCTGACAAAACAATAGATCATTCATGAAAGATAATAAAAATACATCAATATTGGAAAAATGCAACATCTGAAAATCCAGATATCAAACACCACTCTGGCAAGAAAACCAAAAAAAAAAGAAAAAAGAAATCAATAGCGACTGTATCCACAACAGCTAAAAGGAAGCATACTATTTCACTTCTCTGCTAGCTTTCTTCAAATTTTTACTCAAACCACCCTCAATTTTTCCCCTTCTTTTCCCCTTCTTTTCCTTTTTCTCTTTTGGTAAGCTAAATAAGGAATTTATTTTCCTAGTTCTTTGGTGTAAAAAATTTTATTTTCTTTACATAGAAGAAGAAACTTTACCAAGAGAGAAGCTTTCACTAGAAAAAGAAATAGAACAAAGCCAAAAAAATAAAACACAATTACATTTGAAAATGGTCTCTCCATGACAATCAGTACATCTCAAAAAAAAAAAAAAGGTAAATACAGGAACCAAATCTTATTTTCTTCAAAAATTTGAAGATATGCACTCTTCCTCCTTAAATGCATACTTATATATGGAAAACTTTATTAGACTAGCCTGCAGCTTCAAAAAATGATAAGCATTTGACTCTAAAGTAAAACAGAAAATATGTAAACAATGTGTTTGAGAAAAGATGAACTTTATTGAAGGAGAGATTGAGAGCTTAATTATGTTTCTAAACTATGTTTCAATTTCAACAGTGCAATAAGAGTTCAAGGGCTGATTAGCAAATCCCCATGAAACATTTATTGCAAGTTTTCCCTTGAAAACATCATGTGATATATGATTTGTTGTATAAATTTATTATGCATTTGTGAAGTACCATGTATTTTACTTGAATACGACTCCAATATAAAAGTTTAAAAGAAAAGTTCAGGCTTTTGTAGTAAATTGTCAATGCCGCATATGACATAGATTAAACGAAATTTCATAAATATAATTTCACAACCCATCTGAACAATTAGTTCTGGGAACATGTTTTGCACTTGATGTGATATGGACAAATAAGATGACTATAAGTGTATTTATGTATGCCAAAAAGACATATACATATTGTAAGAACATAACCAAAGTAACAAGTTAAACTGCCAGTGATTCAAGGACAATCAATCTCATGCAAGTTATTTAGATGCCCAAAGCATCTATCTGAGAAAAATAAAATAAACCATCAGCATAAAATTTAACAAGCAGAAATTAAGTCATAGCGGTGCGACAGATCTTACTATATTGTATAATGTGCAATGCAGGTGCCACAAGCTCCTTGGGTATTGCTTGAACCTTCTCAATTGCTCGTTTCTCTGACACCAAAGCCTCTTCAAAGGTCAAGTTAGCTTTTCCACTAATTTTGCAACTCCAAATTCTCTGCCGATATAAATTTAAGCGGTTCAAGTATGATCTATACAAATTTAGGAAAACAACCAGATGCTTGATTCCAAAGAAAAGAAAATAAGTACAAAAGAGATGCTGATATTAACTAACGATCCATCACTCAAGACCTATAAACCTATAATCACCTAGTTTTTGTCTCGGTTCAGATATAATAAGTTCTTTATAGAGACTAAATTAATTTTAAAAAATAAAAATAAAAGGAAAAAGAAGAATAATATAGTTAAAATATCTACGTTGAATTCATGTTGAATTCCAACTAATATTTCACAATATGACTTTCAACAACCGTAAGGATACTGATAACTGCGGAATATCTCCTTTGTAAAACGGACTTGGTATACAATTTCATCAGGCTTCAAATCCTTGGGTGGTTCCAACAGAGTGAAAGGCTTTTTCTTTAACAGAGGCATTGATGGAACCCACCCAGGCTCTCACCCAACAAAGTTCACAAAGCTTGAACTTGCTACCTGGGAAACATGCACCAAAACAACCTCCTGAGCGATAGTGTGCTGTGAACATGAACTGTCAGCCAAGCAAAAACTAGGAAGCAAGTAGCAATATACACTACACAGAGAGCCAACAGCCTATTGTTTGCCAACCAAACTCAGTTAATAATAAATGAATTAAATTCGTTACCCAACAGAAATCATTGCACAAATATAAGAATCTATTTTCCCATCGTATTTTCCTTTTCTCAATTACTTTGACAAGCATAAAAGACTTGCAAACAAATAAGAAAGAGACTAAACAGAATCAAGATGCATGAAAATGAAATTAAAAATCCATTACACGCATACCAAATTAGATAAATTTCAAAACCACTCTTAGAATAAGTCTCTCATATATCTGGACAAGAGAGAAATGGATTCCCCTAACTCTATTAAGTCAATCCTGACATGTGAATTACAAAAAGCCCAGAAACAATCACCACATTGATAAATAACAGAAACCCTAGAATTGTAAAGCTTCAGTTTGACTATAATTCAAAGAATGCCATTCCAATATCCCTATAAACACAAAAACAAGATTCAGAATATTCCACCTTTCATCATCAAAATTAACTCGATTTTCTCACCATCCTAACAGGAATTCAAGAACGCAATCGTATGACCCCTGCCACCATCGCGGCTCCCATCCCAACACGCAGACACCGCACCCCCGCCTCCCAGTCCCCATAAATAATTAAATAAATAAAGGTATAAATAAAAAAACATGACACGGTGATAATCTTGCACAGATATGAATAGAAATCTAGTTAATATAAGCTTAAATTCCATTAAATTTTTTATACAAAAAAAAAAGAAGAAAAAATATAAAATTAAACAAAAATGAGAATGCACAAGAAGAAATGTCAGATTCCCGCCAGAAGCAGAGTTTATGAGTGAATAGTAAAGCGCATCAGTGAGAATATTAATAGAGAGAGATCTTACAAATGGTAGTAATGGCGAAATGTTGATGGAGAGAACGGTGGCAGTGTAGCGGTTTATATTTAATTTTCTTTGGATTTTTTCCTACGTTGGCCTCAAAGAAACTTAGTCACGTTTTCTCTCTATTGATAGTGCCTTCTTCTACCGTCAGTCACATCCCAGCGTTTGGGGGAAGCAAATTTATACACGAGTTAGAAATTTCAATTTAATAATTTTTTTTAATTGCTACTGTTTTTGTTGGCAAATCGGTTACTTTATCATCAATCCGCATTCATATTACATTATTCACTGCATTCTTTTCCAAAAACTCGTATTTTTACGTAATTAAATTTTGTTAAACTAATAAATGTAAATCAGATTTATCAGTTATAATTTATATATTTATTATTTTTAAATTTATAAATTTATCGTTTATAATTTATACATTTATCGTTTTGAATTTATAAGTTAATCGTCCTGAATTTATAAGTTAATTATTTTGAAATTCATTGTTTAGAAGTTATAGGTTCATCGATTATAAGCTACAAGTTCATCATTTATAATTTACAGATTCATCATTTTCAACTTTCAGGTTCATCATTTAGAATTTACAGGTTCATCATTTACAACTTATTATCTTATCACTTGCAGATTTATTATTTATAACTTTCAGGTTTATCGTTCTGAATTTACAAATTCATTCTTTTTAAACTACAGTTTTATCGTTTATAACTTACAAAACTTATAAATTTATCGTTTATAACTTATTGTTTTATCACTTATAGGTTTATCTTTTACAACCTACAGATTTATCATTTTGAAGTTATAAATTCATCATTTTAAACTTATAAGTTAATTACTTATAAGTCTATCATTTATAGTTTATAGATTTATTATTTACAGGTTTATTATTTTTATTAAATTCATTCTCTTTAACATCCAACAACTTGATTTTATTTCTCTATATTGCTCATTTTTAATTCAAATATTTTTATTTTCAACCACTTTCTTTCACAAAAAAAAAATCAAAATTAAATATTTTTATCCCAAACAATAATATAATCATTACAATATTTAAAAATACTAAAAATAAAATTAAATATACAAATTAAAAAAAATTCTCTTTCTAAAAACAAACTTAAAATATACATAATTTTTTTCTTTTATATTTATGAATAAGAAAAAAAAGAGAAAAATAATAATAAGAAGATTGACAAAGAAAAATAAAACAATGTCGTACCAATTAACGATACATGAAGCATCATGCACTCATATCCATTATATAATTTGTGTTAGTTTGCAAGGCAGTCAAAGATCCAATGTGAGTTATTGTCCAATCCATGGAGCCCATAAAAAGCCCAATGTTATCGACTTCACAAATTATATCATGTATCTGGGGTGCATGATACTTCATGTGTCATTAATTGGTATGACATCGTTTTCTTTTTTATTGTATTATTTTTTTATTCATAAAGATAAAAGGAAAATATATATATTTTAAGTTTATTTTTAGAGATTTTTTTAATTTACATATTTGATTTTATTTTTAGTATTTTTAAATATTATAATTATTGTTATTATTGTTTTGGAGAAAAATATTTAATTTTAATTTTTGTAATAAATAAAATAGTTGAAAATAAAAATATTTAAACTAAAAATGAGTAATATAGAGAGAGAAAATCAAGTTACTAGAGGTTGAAGATAATTGATTTGGTAAAATAATGAACATACAAATGATGAATTTAGAAGTTATAAATAATGAACATATAAGTGATTAACCTATAAGTTTAAAATGACAAACTTATAACTTCAAAAGAATTAACCTACAAGTTAAAAATGATGAATGTGCAAGTCGTAAATGATGAATTTATAAGTGATAAAACAATAAGTTGTAGATGATGAACATGTGAGTTCTGAACGATAAATCTGCGAATTATGAACGATAAACCTGCAGTTTCAAAATGATAAATTTTCAAGTTCAAAATGATGAATCTAAAAGTTGTATACGATAAATCTGTAAATTCTAAACAATAAACCTGTAGTTTTTAAATAATTAACATGTAAGCTGAAAATGATAAACCTGTAAATTATAAATGATAAATTTGTAGTTTATAAACGATAAACTTGTAAGTTCTAAATAATTAACTTCAAAATAATGAATGTATAAACCCAAAACGACGAATCTATAAATTAAAAACAATAATTTTATAAGTTATAACTAATAAAGTTATAAATTAAAAAATGATAAACATATAAATTATAATTAATGAACATGTTTTATATTAATTATTTTATTAAAATTTAATTTTATAAAAACACTCATTTTTGTGAAGGACTGAGTTGCGTAATGCAACATGAACCTTGGTCCATGATATAGCAATCCACAAACTAATAATTTTATAAAAATAAAAATTATATTATTAAATATAATTTGATATTTTTGTTCGAAAAATAACTCATTTCAAAACTACATTTTAATTTGTTTTTATCTATTTTTCGATGAAAAATTGATATCAATATGCTACTAAAACTCACATTTCAAAATAAAAAGAGACCAGAGAGAAAAGACGGAAATAGAGAGAAAGCTAAAAAGAAAAAAAAAATTGAAATTAAGTCTCATTAGCATATTCACATTAAATTTTCATCTAAAAATCAATGAAAAATTAAAAAATGAAATTGAATTAAAAATAATTGAGAATATTATAATTTAAATTACTAAAAAAACAAAAGTATTCAAATATAAACAAATTCTTGTTCTAAAAAAAATTCAAAAATTTTATCGTGATTTTACGATCATTTTAATTCAGATAACAACGCAGCTCGAGTCTAAGGATATGTTTTTTTTCCTTTTCTTTAACCAATAAATTCTATTAAAAAATTATATGTGTTTGTCTAAGATGTCTTATTTATTTATTTATTTATTTATTATTATTATTATTATTATTATTATTATATAGGCGATTGGGATGTAAAAAAAAAAAAAAGATATCAATTTATTTTTCATTGCCCTTACTTGGTTACTGAATAAGAAAGGAAAATCATTAAAAATAAGAGAAATATGAATCTCAATTTCTCATAATGGAAGAAAATACATAAAATCAGCATAAATACAATTAAATTTATTAATATATCATTCACAATTCACTAGAGCAAATATTTTTAAAAGGAAATTAGTATTAAAAATATATTAAAATTTCATTCATTCTGAACATACATCTAAACTGATAAATATAATGTTATGATTAGAATGCGTAAAATGATATTGGTGTACTGACTAGCAAGATTTGATTAGAGCAAGTCGAGCCAGAAGATTAATGCAAAATTTTCACAATTTACCAAATTTTAATTTTTTTATTTCAAAAATATCAATAAATATTTTTATTATCATTTTTACCAAAATTAAGTTTCATTTTTAATGTTTTTTTTATGACATTTGTATTTCAATAATGTCATTTATCTTATTTATTACTACTATAGCGCGATATTTAAGGTGTAACTTCCCATTTAATTTTTATATTTTTTTAACTTTTTATTTCTTTTAGTTTTCTTCCTATTTTCATTCTTCTATGATATTTTTCATTATTAAAACTCTATTCTCATGTATAATAAAGTATTCTAGTAAAATTATTGAGAAAATGAGAAAGTCAAATACTAAATATTTGCCTAAAATTTACAAGATGTTTATTACCTTTTGCCATTTAATGTTGGATAAATGTTGTGTAAAAATATTATTTATAAAAAAAAAGTATATCATATACCAAAAAAAAATAAATATTGAGTAAATATTGGATAAATATTGAACAAATATTGAATAGACATTGGATAAATTTTAGGTAAATACTGGATAAACATTGGGCAAATATGAGTAAATAACTGATATTTATAAGTGCAACTCAATATTAGATAAACGTTGGATAAATATTGAGTAGACATTAAATAAATGTTAAGTTTATATTTAGTATTTGTAAGTGGTAGATATTGAATAAATTTTTGGTATATATTGGATAAACTTTAGGTAAAGAGTAGACAAATGTGGGATAAATCATTTTAATTATCATTTAATTGAAATTTGTCATATCGGATTTGTTTTGTACTATTTTTATCAATATCTGAAAACTATATACTCATTTTTTTCTAAAAATTTACTCATTATTTATATATAATTTATCAAATAATTAAAAAAACAACAATATATTTATAATTTTAAGTATTGATGTTCTTGCAGAGAAGTGAATATAAATGCAAAAATTGATTTTGAAATATAAAAAAATGATTTTCTGAATAAGATTGTGAATAATTTGAGAATAATGCTGAAAAAAATATTATATTTTTTAATATATATGGAAGAAATCATGCTAAATTTGTTTAGAAAAAATTAATGAGCGAATTTTTCAGTTTTTAGTAGATTTAAATTTTTAAAAGTTGATTTTGATATTTTTAAAAGAATTTTTAAGTTTAGATAACTTTAAAAATATTTTAGTGTTTTTTTAATTTATGAAAATTTCCTAAAATTAATCTAATTAACCTACACCCAGTAAGAATTTGGAACTGTTTTCTTTTTAATATTCATTTTACATGTTTATTCATTTCAATTTTTTTTTTTATCATTTATTATGTATGTTAAGGCAATTAATTTAAATCACACATTAAATCAAGCAATTAATTTTACATATAAAATAATGCATAAACTAAGACAAAGAAAGTAAAATAATAAATAAGGGAAGTCAAGTTGAAAAAAAGTACAACCAGAATAATTAATCTACTTAAATTACATGTCCTTCGAATGGAGGAATTCAATGGAGATATAAATTTTCATTAAGGCTAATACATGATTTATCTATAAATTTATCTTTTTATATCTGCTAGATAATGAATAGATAGAATTTAGTTTATTACATAAATTATTCTTTTATTTAAAAATATAAAATTATTAACTAATTGAATTGATCTTATAGCATATGGACTTAAATATTATATTTAAGACTTAATTTTTAAATTATATAGTTTTCATTTAAATAAATAACTTATTATTTTGGAAAAATTGACAACTTCTCATCGAAAATAATAAGTGACAACTTAAACATTATATTTAAATCCTTAATATAGTTTGGATTAAAAAAAATAGTTTATATAAGTAATATAATATTTTATTACTTCTCATCGAAAAATTGACAACTTCTCATCTGCAGCTTCCCTAACCGCAACGGCAGCTCATCCTCCACAAGCGACAAGTTGAGATCCAAGCACAAAACTCTCTTACTCGAAGATTTCTTCAGAACTGGTATCGGCAAAAGAGGCCGAGTAACTAACCCATGATGCCCATCAAGAACTTGCTCAATGGGAAACTCAAGCCCACAAATGGGTCGTTCTTGGGTCTTCGGCTTCTTCGGAGGCGAACTGGACAACTTTAAGAAGTGAAGCTTGGAGAATACCCACGAATGCCCAAAATATTTTACATATCAGTGAATTCCAGAATACCCAAATCATCAATTTTCAATGTGCTACCCATATCATAACTTATGCCCAAATCATCAGCACAAAACGAATACAAAAATTGCATCCCATTACTTCGGCGAAGTCGAAGCCCTCTTCTGAAATCAAATGAATAACAAGGTTGTATTGGATTTTCTAATTGATTTTTGTTTTTCTCGTCAAATAATTAATTGATAGTGACGAGTGTTTGAAAAAAATTAGGAATTTTTGGAACGAGTATAGAGGTAGCTCAAAGTGAGTGAAAACTTATTAAAGAGTCACAGGTTAGGTAATCGGTAATTTCATTTAATGGTCAAAATTAAAATGAATTGATTTAATAGTTTTAAAGTATAAAATTTATCTATAAATTAGGTAGAAGATTTCATAAGTTAAATAAGTAAAAATTTTTATGCCATAAATATATAAAATTTTAGATATAAAAATATTTATGCTATAAAAAAAATAAATCTAAAAAGGGAAATAATTATAAATTAAAATGACATTAAAAATAAAAGAAAATAAAAAACAAAGATGGAAATCACAATTAGGCAATTTTGACCTAATAAAACAGTATTAGGCAATTTGGTATCGGCCAAACGTGCAATAAATGGAATTCAGCTTAATTAATAAGTAAAACATAATTAACAGTAAATTAAGTTAAAATAAGAATAACAATTATATACAAAAGGGAATAAAAAAATTAGGAAGAAAACGAAAAATGGAAACAAAGAAGATCACGTGGCGCCCATTAGGCCTAAGCTAAAATCAAACTCAACACTAAACAAGTAAATGGCCCCCTCGGTCACAATTGGTAAATGAAAAGATAATGTTTAACTTAATAACGTAAATAAAAATTAAAGAATAATGTGATTTAACAATTTAATCTCGAGTTTGATCCTCTGTATATTTGATGGAGGAGTAAAAAATTTTAATTATGATTACTTTCCAAACATGATTAGTTTTGTATTATAAAACCAATAAAAATACATAAAAAAATTAATGGTAAATAAAAATCAAAACAAAGATAAAAAATTATTAGATAATAACTATAATAAATAAAATAACAATATAATTGATTCTCAATGTCCCATAGTCGTATATTCATTAAGATATTCCATTTATGGACAAATCATTGAATTTGAATAGTAAAATAGAGAGGAGAAAAGAGAAGATGGAAGAGTGGCCTCTAAGGCCTTACCATTTGTATGATCTTAACAGAATAAAAATCGAATTTAGGTTTAGGATTAGGGCTTTGAAATTCTCTATGTTTTTTCCTATAAAAGTTTCTAAATACTAATGGATCATAATTTATGCATAGTAGAAGTGTTGTGAAGTCGCAAAATTACAGCATGGCTTTTAAGACTGAGGTACATATAGGCTTCTTGTATATGAACTTATTGGACTATTTATCTAAAATTATGTTTAAGATTATAAAAAATGTTTTTTTTTTAAATATTTTTATTTTTTAAAATTTTTAAAATTATTTTTAAAGTGAAACAAATAAATAAATAATTTTTTTCTAGAAATGTATTTAAAAAATAATTTAAAAATCTCATATGGATTTCATAATTATAGAAATTTGCTCTATAAGTGATATGAGACTCAATGGAGCTATTTTACAAATTATATCACATGGATTTATTGGGGCTGAAAATATATTTTTTTACATCTAACAACAATCTAAAATACTTATACGTGTCTATAGTTATAATTACTGGCCCTTTTTACCATGTGCCAAAAATCCAGTGTTGAAATTAATATATATTAATTTGTTTATTATTGCCATTCATATATTAATATATGGAAATTAAACTTGAGATCATACAATTTTTGTAACAAATGCTCAATAAAATGTCCCAAAAATGGACGATTCAAAACAAAATTATGATGATTTAATTTAAAAAAACCATACATTTAAGTATTATTTTCAACAAGTTCGAATATGAATTTAATTACATTAAAATAGTATCTGAATTTATCACATAATTATTTAAATATTTATAAATTTCAATGTATCACTTAAAAATCATCTAATTTTACCTACTGTAACGATAAAGTCCTCATTACTTGCATATATAAGTTTTATAAATTTCAAGGGGACTATATATTTCAACAATCTTAAGTACTTATATTTCAAATGAATATACCCAAAATTGGTTGATATAAAAAATATTTTTTTTCCACTTATAATTTGATTAACAATTATTTATTAAGTTTTAATTAATTTTAATCGTTGATTGAGATAAGAGTGAATTGAGACTTTACTTAATAATACTACATCAAGCATCCACTTTCCCATTGAGTTTGGACCATAGATAATTCAAAAAGTATATAAATATTTTTTTCTCAACATATGTCATTAGACAGTCAACTAAAACTATATACTATAACTATTTTTGTCCATAATAAATAGAATTTTAAGGGTAACAAAATATTTTTTTATAAATTTTAAGATATCTGTATATTTAGGATTTGAATTTATTATTTTACTTATATAAACTTCACATCTAGAAATGAAAAAAATTTAAAGGTGTTTAGTTTGATTTTTTGATATTCACCGACTTATATAAAAACATTTGATAAAACATTTAAATTAGCGATTTTAGTTGAAAAAGTTCATTTTTTAAGCATTTTCTTGTCAATTAACAATTGATTTAATTTAATTTTTTTTATTTAAATTATGTTATTCTTATAAAATTTATTAATTGTAAGACACTTATTTTTCTAAATTAAAATTTTTAATTAATAAATATTTACAATTATAAAAAATAAGTATAAAAATGTCTTAAATAATAATTAAAGTAGTAATAACATTTATTTTTATATAATAAAAAATATATAAATATAAAAGTATATTATTAATTGCTATATATGTTATTTAACATATTAAGTCTAAATTGTATTAAAAAGAAATAATATTTTTAATGATAATTTAATATGTAAATGACAACAATTAATATATTTTTATCAAATAAATATATATATTTTTTCAATTAGTTATCCCCCTACCAGTTATTTCTAGCTCGCTAAACTAAATAGGTTCTTAGCCAATATTTTTTTTAGAAACAAAGGAACAATTAAATAAAACAGTATTAAAAAAAATAATCAGCACGTGCTTTTATAGAGGACAACAGAAATAGTGAAGAGAAAGAAAGAGAAAGAGATACATATTTAAAAAACTGTATAGGTAATTTTTTTCAATTTGTGATTTGGACGATTTTTTTTTTCCGCATGCACAGTTGGCAACTTATATTATATTAGATAAAATAAAGTTAGATATTTTTTGAATGAAAAAATTAAAATTTAAAAATATTTAAGCAGCTAAGTTATAAATTTATTTTAGATTTGAGTTAAATTCATGTCATTCGTTTCTAGATTGAGTTATTTAAATTATCTCAAATTGATTTAATTTAAAATTATTTTTAAATAGCCCCTTTAATTTAAAATTAAAGCATTAAAATTTTACTTGGGATTGAATTTAGAGATAATCAGACATTATAGGGTTTTACATCCCTGTTAATAAAAAAAAAAATTTATAAATTGGAGGGTGAGATATAGAAATTGGAAATTGCATAGTTGGAGATATGTCAAAACATGAGAGTTAGCCGGTAATTAGTAAAATCAGTAATTTTTAATACGAATTTAAATATATATAAATTTAGATTAAATAAATATTTATTATAAATATGTTAATACGCTTTTTTATATATATATATATATATATTTATAATATTATAAAAATTAATAAAAATTAAAAAGTATTAATTTTATATATTTATAAATATATTAAATAATTAAATACTTATAATAATTGGGGAATATATAATACCCCGCAATTATATTATACTAAACCAATTTTCCACCCTCCACAGACAAAGGCGGTTTTTTTTTATTTAATTTAATAATATATTAATTTTCCAATGTGATGCTTTCCCTCTCCTTTCTTCTATCATTCCCTTCTCTTCGTCTTCATCTTCTTCTGCTTCTTCTGTTTGTAGCATCTTCAACTCTTTTTTTTTTTTTTTCCATCTTTTTCAACTACCGAACAACCTTTAATTATTAATTATGTAATCAAATATACAAATTTAATCTACAAAATTGCCAAATGCAACAGACGATCCTCAGTATCTCTCACCCCACCTCCATAGCCCATAAAGAAGACAAGCAAATTGAACTTCTCTTCCCATCTCATTGCCATCCGCTCAACACCCACCTCCGAACTCAGCCTAGCTGCCGGTGCGTCAAGCCCACTCGCGGCGATTCCACTGCCACTGTCGTCTCCGATAAACTCCTCCCTAACGGAGACATCTACACCGGCACCTTGTCCGGGAGCGTGCCTCACGGGAAGGGAAAGTACCTGTGGTCAGATGGGTGTATGTACGAGGGTGAATGGAAGAAAGGCAAAGCCTGCGGGAAGGGCAAGTTCTCATGGCCCTCAGGAGCTACATACGAGGGCCAATTCAAGGACGGCCGTATGAACGGCCACGGCACCTTCATTGGCGTCGACGGTGACTCCTATAAAGGTCAGTGGCTCTCCGACCGGAAGCACGGTTTTGGCGAGAAATGTTATGGCAATGGCGATGTGTATCGAGGCTGGTGGAGGTCCAATTTGCAGGACGGAGAAGGGAGGTACAGATGGAACAACGGGAATGAATATACCGGCGAGTGGAGACGTGGGGTGATTCATTGTAAAGGCGTTTTGATTTGCGCCAATGGGAACAGATACGAAGGGCAATGGGAGAATGGGGTACCAAAGGGGAATGGGGTTTTCATTTTTGTTAATGGGTATAACAGATACGAGAGAAATATGAAGGAAGAAGCGAGGAAGAGGTTATCAGTGGATGCCAATTGTCCCAGGATTTGTATTTGGGAATTGGATGGTGAGGCTGGAGATATTACTTGCGATATTGTTGATAATGTGGAGGCTTCAATTATGTCTTATGGTAATAATAATGCCGATGCTGACGGTAGTATTAGTAAGGAGAGTGACAATGGCAGAGCAACTGAGGCTGTGCACTGTCAGATAAGTCCTTGTAGCTCTACTGATGCTGATGTTAAGAAGCCTGGGCAAACGATTTCTAAAGGACATAAGAATTATGATCTAATGCTTAACCTTCAACTGGGTATCAGGTGTTTTTTCGTATAATTCCCTCTTTGTGTTGGTTGAATCTGTATGTGTCAAAATTCCTTGATTTTGTGTATCTTTCTGCATAGGTATTCTGTGGGGAAGAATGATTCACTGTTGCGGGAACTAAAGCAAAGCGATTTCGAACCCAAGGAGAAGTTTTGGACGAGGTTTCCACCGGAAGGATCAAAATCTACTCCTCCCCATCAATCAGTGGACTTCAAATGGAAAGATTACTGTCCTATGGTGTTCAGGTATTTGTTTCTTTTGTTGTAGCTAATTTTTCTCTTTTACTTCTGAAATGAAATGAAAGAAAGACGAAGAAAAATAGTTCAGTGCCAAGAAGCAAGGCTGAATCTATGTCTGATCTTGTACGTTATGGTGGTGATTGGTTTTGTTTGGTATTTAGACATTTGAGGGAATTGTTTGCAATAGATCCGGTGGATTACATGGTAGCCATTTGTGGAAATGATGCGCTTAGGGAATTTTCTTCTCCGGGAAAGAGTGGAAGCTTCTTTTACCTTGCCCAAGATGACCGTTTTATGATAAAAACTGTAAAGAAATCAGAAGTAAAGGTTAGTCAGCTACTTAGCTCATTACTAATTTGGTTCTATAACCCATGTAACTGTTTCAGCTTCTTAGACACATACTTTTGATATACCATTATTATCCTGTTTGTGCACGTATGGTGACCACCACATGGTAAACATATTCAGGTTCTCATTAGGATACTTCCAAATTATTACCAACATGTTTGCCAGTACAAGAACTCCTTAATAACAAAGTTCTTTGGTGTTCATTGCGTGAGACCAGTTGGAGGTCAAAAGGTATGATAAGGAGAATGGAGTTTTTCAGTCCAATGCTTTATTTGCTGAATGCTTTCTGATTTCTGATCATTATTTACAATGCCATGTTATCCAGACTCGTTTTGTTGTAATGGGCAATTTATTTTGTTCCGAGTACCGTATCCATAAACGCTTTGACCTGAAAGGATCTTCTCATGGTCGTGCAACTGACAAGGGTGAAGGAGAAATTGATGAGACAACCACACTTAAAGACCTAGATCTTAATTTCGTATTCCGTCTTGAACGACCATGGTATCAAGAACTGATCAGGTAAATCCCACAACATGCTTATATATTTCTTGAAATTAATTTGGTTTTCCCGTACATTTTTTTGTTCTCTTGTAAGGCACCAATCTTTATTGTTTTAAACTGTCATGTTGCATGTTATGTTCTCAGGCAAATATACAGAGATTGTGAGTTCTTGGAAGGTGAAGGTATTATGGATTATAGTCTTTTGATTGGTCTTCATTTCTGTGATGATTACTCGAGTGATGAGATGAAGATGTCACCTAATGACATTCATTTTGGTAATTGCTTTGCTTCAGTTTTGCTAAATATTATGTAATTGTTACAGCATAAGCTGAAGTCCTCTTATGTGCTTTTATCAGAAAAGGGAAGCATACATCATGATAAGACTTCCATGAGAGGATATCACTTGCTGCCAGATATGGATTGGGTTATGGAAGGCCGGTACGTGTTCTTTCCTGAAGTCAAAACTAATTCTTTACTTTTTCTTTCTTTTTTTTTCTTTTCAAGTTTTTTTTTCTTTGGGCTTAATTTCCATAGAAGTATTGATGATTAGGAGTCCTTATTGTTAGATTTTCAATTGCATAGCTTCCATCAAGAGTATAGTGTTTCAGTATTGTCTTTTTCAAATTCTTTCCCCTTTCTATTGATTGTATAGAGTACACACATTCCTGCTGTCTTCTTAGCTAATCCGATCAGGAGATATGCATGATGCTTGAGGAATGTGTGTGTGTAGTGGCATTAAACTGTTGTTGAAAAATGAAATGGGTCAGCCTTGCAGATGATTGTTGCTAGATTTATGTTCAGATAATTAAGACTACATAACATGCATAGTAGTTTTGGAGTATGAAATGTTACTGATTTGAGTTTGCTATGTCATAAAAATTAGAACTCCAATTTTCATATTATGCTTTTGTTGCCATGAAAAGACTAAATGTTGGTGGCCATTCAAGTGGCCTCTTCTTTTACTGCTATGCATGTGATACAATGTTTAGCTTTACTTTGCTGCTGGACTGAGGACTTGTTTTTATAAGCAAAAGAGAGAAATTTTCCTCTTGATCTCAATGTGTTAGTAGCATATACCCCAGACAATATAGATTTAGTTCATAAACAAGTAAACCTATGATTATTAGTTGAGCTTTTCTTTTTAAAATTTAATCTTTTCCATTTTCCCAGGTGGAGTTTCCTTTAATGATTTCTTCTTTTGAATTTAATCCTTGGTTGTTGGAATGACTCAAAATAAGCTGAGCTGTCATGGTAAAATATGCGGGAATTTGTATACAATTGGTGTGGGTGGGGTCATGTTGCCTCTTTAGATGGAATTGAGCTTTGTTTAATCTTTTTCCCGTCCCTCTGAATTAAAAATGAAATAGATTATGCTTGTTACACTGTTAATGTCCATTGTAGCATTAAAAGATTTTATTTGGTCGTAATGATATCAGATCTTTACATGCATATGGCTGTTTCAGGATAAGTGGGAGAATGATCACTGTGAAAACAGCTGTTTCTTTTTTTTCCTTTTCTTTCTTCTTTCATATATTTTTAAATACTATGTTTCACACATTAAGGGGAAAATAATAATAGAAAGATGCATTCCATTTTGAGCGATGATTTTGTGATGATTATCCATATCACTGTGTTTTCCATTGATCTTATTAGCTATAATTTTGTTCTTTTTCACGGTGTTGCTCTTGACATTTATGCAGTTGATACATTAAATGCAATTTTTTTTCAACTTTGTTCTGCCATTGATATGCCAGGGGGCCATTTATTCGGTTGGGTGCAAACATGCCTGCAAGAGCAGAGCGTGTGCAGAGGGTCGAGTTGGATCAGTTCACAGGTGGTGGAAATATCAACTTAATACCTTCACAGGGTGGTGATGAGATCTTTGACGTGGTTCTTTACTTTGGAATCATTGACATCCTCCAAGATTATGATATTAGTAAAAAGCTAGAACATGCATACAAGTCATTGCAAGTGGATGCCACATCCATTTCGGCTGTTGATCCGAAGCTGTACTCAAAAAGGTTCCGATATTTTATCCACAGGATCTTTGTGGAGGATAAGCGATGATTGGGGAAAAAAAACAAAGGAAAATCAGATAATATAACATCCAGCCAACAAAACCTGGGTGACATGGATGCCGGCAGAAAGCAATGTGCGAGTTTCTTTGGCCGTGACGGCTTGTCGCCAGAGGTCAGGCTGGTTAATGATCCTTGGATAACATTAGAACTCGGAACTTATTTAGGGCAAAGTTTCTGCAGCCACAGCAGTTAAAGAAATTGTAAGGGAATCAAGTTAAAGTGAGCTTGTGCAGGTAAATGGGAGGTAATCAAGCAATTTGTTTTTGGTTTGTTGTGTGAAGTGAGAATAGCAAAAAGGTTAGGGAGCAGAGTGCACAAAGCTAGTTCAAAATTGGGAGGGATTGGAATAACAAAATGTACAGTGAAAAATTGGATTGAAATGGAGCAGAGTAGTGAGATTTTCAAAATGTGAACAACTTGGTTTGCTGGCTGAGCAAAGAAGAAACAAAGAGAAAAAGAGTGGTCCTCTCTTTTTCTCACATTCATTCTCCATTTCAATCAAATAGAGCATGGTTTGCTTTTTTCACATTGAGCCAAATCATGAAAAGAAGAGAAAGGACGCAAAGAAAGATTCGGGTGTCTCTTTCTTTGGCTCATGTTCTTTATTTTGTCTCTTCGTTGAATTCAAGGTTTGAAAAGTAAAAAACAATATATGCATCTTTTTGAACGAGACCAACTGCTTAACAGTGAGATTGGGATGGATCATGGCCGAAGTTACGTCCTCAAAAGTCCACACTGACTAATACAGTATTATGAGACACCGAGGGTAGCTTGGAAAATCACCTCCAATTGAAGATTAATTAATCCTGTTGTTTTTGAACTTAATAATTACTATTAATTAACAACGATCTCTCTGAAACTTTAATTTATGACATAAAAATTCTCTAACTTTAATTTTAATTTTACTCAATTCCCTTCATTTTTAATTTTCCCTTAGATTGTTTAGTTGGCATGCCCAATTTGTTATTAAAATTTATATGAAAGAGGATAGTGGGTGAAATTGAACTAAAATTAAAGAATTTGTAGTCGCTAGAGGGTGAATATAATAAAATTTGACATTTGACATTTATAATTTGCCCTTCATTTATAATTTGTCGTTGGAAGATTGTGGGTGAATATAATAAAATTAAATAAAACATTATTAATTAGCCAAATAGTTTAATTCCAACGACAAATAATTATATTTTCAATTTTGAAAAAATCAATATATAAAAAAATATTTCAATTAGCTAAATATTTTAAAAAATTAATTAATTTTTTCATAATAATAAAATATTTTGTATATCGGATATACTGATCATAGGTTCCATGCACAATTGACTTTATCTTTATAAGACCAATTATTTTTTTTTTGTAACTTTATAAGATCAATTATTAATAATATTTAATGTATTGAAATCTAACCATCTTTAAATATGTTAGAATTATAAAAGTCTTAGAATCAAAATTATCATCAAAATATTTCATGTATTCTAATAATATTTCATATATTATTATTAATGAAATTATTATTATGTTTATCAATAGCTACATATGTGTTTGAAAAATAATTATATATAAATAATATTAATAATGATATCCCAAAAGCATTGCAAATTATTAGAACTGTAAACAAGTCGAGTTGAGTCGAGCCGAATATTGATGAGTTCAAATTTAGCTCGTTTAAATTTATCATAAACTCAAGTTCGATTCGAGCTTTTATACTTGAACTCGAGTTTAGTTCGTTTGAAAATTATTAAATTTGCAAGTAGTTCAAACTGGACTCGTAAAAAAACTCGTTTATTATGTTTAATAAGCATAGCTCAAATTTTACTCGTTAACTAATAATGATAAAAATTCGAGCTCGAACTCGATAATAAAATATAACATAAACGAATATATTAACAAGTTTTTAAATGAATAAATTCACGATATGTTCGAAAACTTTTAAACGAATACATTCACAAGATTTTAAACGAGTATGTTCGTGAACATGTTTTCGAGTTTATAAACGAATATGTTTGCAAGCTAACAAATTAAATAGTATTCACCTTGAGCTCAAACTCGAAAAAGTTTTAAATTTCAGATTTGAATTTGAGTTCAAACTCGAAAAAATTTTAAAATTCAGATTTAAACTCAAGTTCGAGCTCAATTCATTAACAGTAATAAACGATTTTAAATAAATTTTTTTGAATCAAAATTCAAATGGTTTGTGAGTAATTTGATTCATTTACAACTCTACAAACTATTATTCATCATCATTTAACACTACCACACACCCTACTCTTTTTTTTTTCTCTCTTTTCTAAACTATTAAAAACTAAATAAAGTTTTAATTCCTTCTTTTTGGTGGGAAGTGGAAAGTAGCCCTGTGCGGCCGATAATTATTAGATATTTGAATTTAATTCATGTACACTTACATATTGGGTATTTTAGAAATGTGATCACACATGTAATTATTTAATCGATTATGTGATTATAATCAAAATTATTAATTTTAATAGTCAAATTAAGTGATCAAAATTAATTAATAATGGTTTAAGTCATCTTAAAATTAAAGTGTACATATATTTTCAAAGTATGTGTAGAAACTCGAGAATTTCTGTTAAATTTAATGAATATTTTAGTAATTAGTCTAATTTATTAATATAAAATGATTATGATTCCTAGATGTATGTATGTAAATGCCTCAAAGTATATGGAGAAGCCCAAAAACTACTACCAAACTTGATGAACATTTTAGTGATTAGTCCAATTTATTAATATAAAAGTATTGTAATATCTAGATGTACATAGGCTAAATCTAATGCAGTTTCTTTCTTTTTGAGCTCCATCACTCTATGAGAATCAAAAGTACTGGAAGGCTATCTACCTAAATTCAACCATCCACATTTCAATTTCAATTTCAATTTTATTCTTGGTGAATCTAACATGAGATTTCTGGTATTTTGAGATTTAATTCCATCAATAATAACTATGGTGATGCACGGTGCTGATTCTCCTCAAGTTTTGAAAATAGCTGCGACAACGCTCCTCAAATTCTTGGTGAATCATGTTTTCTTGTAGGTGCTCCTATAACATATATAACCATGGACAAAAATTGATGATGATTTGTTTTTTCTCTCCTTTTGTTTTGAGTTGTTAATTATTAATTTTCATTTTCGATTTTCTAAATATACATATCCAAAAAGTAACTATGGAAGATTACAATCATAGAATACTGACTGGCTTTGTTTTAGCATATTCTTCAATTTTTCAAAGTGTAAAAGAAAAAAGGGCAAATTTAATAATGACCATTTCAGGCATAAGTTTCTGTTTCCAAAATTCCAAAAATGTCATTCTAAGTTCAATTTTAGGTGTCTTTTTTCAATCAATTATAGTAGAAGATTTGTTTATCTTACTTGCTGTTATCTTTTAACTACTGTGTAGCCATTATAAGTTTATTTGAAATCTCACAATTTTATGACAGCAAGCCAGGCAATTATTTCATTGTTTTTCTCTACGGCCCGAGCAAACTCAAACAAGAATATGGCTTGGAGAAATCCTCTGGACAAGATTAAATGAGCAGCTCAGAGAGGCTTTTGCCCTTTTTAGAGTATTTTGAAAAAAATATTTACCATATCAAGGTAAAATTTACCAAAATTTCCAATATAGGGTGGCCAAAGGTAGTCAAGAGCAGATCCGGGTCAAAAAAACAGCAGTTCGCTTGGTGGGGAAGCGTACTGCGTGTGTCCGCTTCTCTCAACAGCGGACACCAACAGTGTCCAGCTTTCAATCCATAACAATTCCTGTCCCAAACGTGGCTACCTTTAAGTTGTGCTGTTCTTATATTTTTATACTCCATGATGCATGTTTATTGGCTTCTTGAGTATTTATGTTGAACCTACTGATATTAACAATTTTCTATATTACTGAGTTATGAATTAATGTCAAAGCTTTAATTTATTTTTTATATAAAGGATATTTAATTGAAATTCGAGTTGAAAAAACAACTACATTTTCCGTTTTATAAATTCATAAAAGAAAAAGAAAAAGCGTGTAATTAATAAAAAATTGAAAAAAACTATTGAGATGTTGTATGGTGATGCAACAAGTGGACAATACTATGATTGTTTGGCATGGTGTTTGATAAAAACAGTTTTGGAGAAAAATTTTTTATTTTTTAATTTTTTTAAGTTTAGAAAACTGATTTTGAAAAAAAAAAGGTAAATAGATATTTTTTTTTCAAAAATATATTTAAAAAAACAGTTTATAAAAAATTAAAAAATCAGTCAATTAAATTAAAAAAATTATAAATATACTTTTTGAACATCCAACAACAATTCCAAACGCCCTCTATATCCACTTGTTATAACAACAAACACCTAGTCTTCATTTTCTTTATATCCAGACATATTCTCTTTTGTTCAGTTCAACAAATTTCATCCTAAAACTGGAATTTTAAAAATAATCACCCCAAAATAATAAATATTTTGTTAAAAATTCCTAAAAAGAAAAAAAGCCCGCAGCTCAGAATTGCAAGTTTCCAAGTTGATGGGGAATGGTTTTATGTTCCTCTTGCTTACAGCCCAACTTCCCGATAACCTCATATTACTAGATGGGCTGTGGGTGTGGCATTCATTTACAATATCTGTGTCTCTGCTATAATATCATATGTTTGAAATGATTTCATTGTTTTTTTTTTTTTTTTGTCTTCTAATTTTATAGGTTTGAAGTATCTAAAGAAGCATGGAAAATGATGTTGTCAAAGCGTTTGGAGCTAAAATGCTTAAAAGCATATGAATATGAACCATTTGCTTCTAGGAATAGTGGGAGATATATGCCTTACTCGTATGTTGATTCATTTTTGAAGGTAAATTTGCCATTTAACTTTCTCCACTGTTAAGATGTCAATTAAAGAAGAGTAAACTAGGTCTCATAATTTTTCCAATTTCATTGTCCGACTTCCATTTTTGAATGTGCACCTTTGATTTAGGTGCTGAGATAAAAGTTCTTATGAAATCCAAATACAAGTTCTATGCCAAACAGTTTTGAACTTTTCTCAAATTCAAATGTTGAAAATTATAGTTCATATGAGTTTAATTTTTTCATAGCCTAATCGAGGAAACATTATCACATGTTCTGATAAGGAATCAAATTGAACGAATTACAAAATCTTTATGAGCTTTTAACAAATTACAACCAGAAATCTTTTTTAAAAAAATTAACAGTTTACTCTTTATTATTTGATAAAAATGTTATTTAAGATAACAATTAGGAAAGTTGAGTTTTGAATGTACTGACTGTACTAGAATTATAGTCATTAGTAACAAATATAAACCCTAAACTTTTATAAAATATTATTAGACTGTATATGAAATTCTAAAAATTAACACAAAAAATCTCAAATATAAAAAAATTATATAGTATATTACAATGTTTGAAATTTATATAGTATTAAATGAATAAACATTATCTCAAACAATCAGGGTGTAAATTGTTAGTTTTTTAAAAGTTTATTTCTTATTATAATTTCAAAAATTTGAAAGAAATTTTCTGTAATTTATTCAATTAGATTATATTTTATCAATTTCCTTCATATTATATTTATTTTTTCATCTTCTTTGTGGTAAACTTTGAATTGATGCTTTAAAGGTTGTTAACTTCTGTAAGTTGAGAGAAACTTGAATGTCTGGATTATTTATTTATTTATTATTAGTACTTATTTCCATTATTTTCATCAAGTTTTTTTTTTCTCGATCTCTCTCTGGCCCATCTCTATGAGCCTACTTTTGTTCCTTGCAAATGCAATCAAAATCTTGTGTCTTTGATCTCTCTTTATCAAGAATATATGAATAATGATTTTAAATCTTTACTATTTTGTTTATACAAAGTTGTGCACTTCAAAGGGTTGAATTAAGATTTTTATGAATAGATTCAGGAATTTTTGCTGGTTAATAATATAGATTTCTCTATCACTCCTTTAGTATTAATAGGAGAATGTCTTATTAGGGGTCAACATGCGGTAATTTGGTTACTAAATTGAAAACAATTTCAGTAACCGAATACTGAAATTCAAAGATATCATGTCGATTATTGAACTGAATAAAAAAATCAGTTACCAATTACTAAATTCAAAATTTCGGTAATTTTCTGAATTACTGAAAATTTTTCTGAATTTTTGAACTTTACTTAAATTTACCAAAATTTTTAAAATTTTAAATTATAATAAATATACTATATATATAAAAATATCACATAAATTAAAATACCATAAATAACATATTTTTTGAAATAAATATAAAAAATATATTTTTGACAAATATAAATATAATAATAAAATTCGGATATATATTACACAATATATTATCACTATGTCTTAAATTCAATTAGCAGTAAACAATTTCATTGCTGAACAATTCTCATACGTATAAAAATTTCAAGGGTTAAAGGTATATATATATTTCGTTTTGAAATTCGGTAATTACCGAATTACTGTGATAAATTACTGAATAATCGAAATAGCTAAAATCTTATTACTATTACCGTATTAAAATTTTTTTCAATACGATAATCGATTACCAAAATTTAATAGTTCAGATTGGTAATTCGGGATTACCCATTGCATATCCCTATGTCTAACAAATTAAAAAAAGATTGCCACATCTTTTGTGGTAATTGAGACTGAGGAATAGCTTTCTTTCAGAGGCAACAATGTAGTTTATCTTGTTAGGCAGAAACGTGAAAGTCCTACATTGTATTCAATACTTGAAAAATTTTGGTTTGCTAGTATTTTTTTTTCTAAATGGTTTTCTTATTTGTTTCAAACACAATGTTAGACTATATAGCCTTGTTGCATAGCAGAACAGAGTCCATTGTTGCATGCTAAAGAAAGTTATTCTTTCTATCAATCACAATAACTAGAGCTTTACAGCTTTTTTTTTTAAAATTTTATTTTATCAGGAAAAAAGTTTTTAGAGCTTGGAGGAATTTAGGTTAGAATTTAGTGACATTTAGATCAAATGCTAATGTTTCCTTTTCTTGTTCAAAATGAGTTAAAATTTGTCAAATATCAATAACTCGAGTCTATTGTTCACTAGAAGCTTACTTCCTAGTTTTACTTTAATTTTGTTATTTTTGTCATTTTATTTTATTGTAGATATACAAAATCTTGGGAATGGATGGCATTGATCTCTAATCTCCATCAAACATTGTTGAGAAAAGAGATACTCAAAAAGTAAGTATGAGTATACGTGCCATTTCAATAAAAGCAAGATCTGTGCATTTAAATGTAAGACAATAATTCAGATTTTCTTGGTCTATAAAGTTTTCTGCTTGTTCCTTGTTGATATAATTCCTTGTGTCAAATTGACAATGCTGCTGTAGGTTCCAGATTTTGATATTGTTACGTATACAATAGCTATGCCTATGGATATTGTTGGTTATATTCAAAGAAGCTGGAAGCTCTCACACTGTGACTACTCCAATTCTTCGAGCCTCAATCCTCACCAGAACTCAAGACAAAGATCTAGGCAGGTAGAGAAATATATCTTCTCTTCAACAAGAAAAAGATAAATTATGTTGCAATCTAACAAAAGAATTCAATTTGTTGAAGGTTTCTATCTTTTGTTTTCAACTGACAAAGCTAGGAATCATATCATTTTCAGTAAACTTGTTTGGTTATTGACTTTGTTGTCTATTCTTACATTTAACTCTACGCTTAATTGTAGGAACATTCAAAGGCAATGTCTGGGAGAAATCGTGTTTTGTCTTTTGAAGAGTTTGATGACACATAAATTAATTCAATGCTTGCATCTGATTGCTCAACCGCCAATTTTTCATATAATTCATCTTTTGAGATAATCTCTGAATTAATTATGGCTTCAGGAGCATCCTCAATATTAAAAAATTATTCTTTAGATGTAAGTTCCGTACAACTAGATGTTGAAAGCCAAGAAGAAGAAGAGTCCATCAAGTGTCAACCGGGGGAAATTTGTTCAAATGAATTAGAAGGGTCCTTTTTCTCACTCCAATTAGAGTGTGATCACTAGCACGATAATATGACATCTCCATATATTGTTGGAGAAATTCTTGTGCAGACTGAGTCTACCACATAAACTATAGATTAATCCAATAAAATTATGACATATCAATTAATTATCCCACATCACATTAATGATTTAAAGATAACCTAGCTGTAAAAGTAAAATTAAAATTAAAAAAATAGAGAGACAAAACAAAAAACTATTTGAATTTCTTCTTCTTCTTCTTCTTAATTTGTATCGCATGAATATAACTACCCAGGTAATCCATCCATCTTAATTTGTTTCACAACGATATGATTTTTTTTATTTATGTGAAATTGTTTAATTTATCTTTTGGATGAGATATGGTCCAACTTGAAATCCTAAATGGGTCTTGTGTTTGGAATGTCGATCTGCATGTAATATTGGCTTAGGAAGTTTTAAAGACACGAGATTTTTTATTGTGTTCGAACGTGATAATAACAAATTTGGGTAAGTTGATATGGATTATGTTCTTTATTGAAATTGAGTTATTTAAATTTTCCTCTTTTTTGCTCCCTTTTGTTATGCTTTGATTTCTTTATTATGTTTTAGCTTTCTTTGTTTTGACTATGTTACTAATGATTGTTTCATATCAGGGATTTTTCGATTTTTTGAAAGAAATGTTGTCTCTCATCGTTCAGGAGAGAAGATAGGTAAGTACCATATCCGAGTTATACTTTTTGCATTAATTGGTATATAGCTTGACAAATGGGAATTTGTCATGCTGTTTTGCTAAAACATTTTATATTTTAATAGAATTTGCAATGATTAAATAACAAATTTTGCTTTATTTTTTGTTTTAATTTTATGATAAATTGTAAGCATGTTGAGCATTTAATGGTTTTAATTTTGTATTGGAGTAGTTGATATCTGTGATCTCATGTATGAACCAACTATTTTTGTAGAGTCAACATTTAAAAAAGTACAGGCTAATCCTCTTTTTTGTTGTTAATTGAAAATTAGAGGATTTGACATTACTTTCTCTTTAGCCATATAAGCTCATAATGTAACACCCGTAAAGTAGGGCTTATGAGTTATATATAATTAGAGAGGGAAATAAAAGGGTTTAAAGTGTTTTAAAGTTTAAGAGTTGTGAAAAAAAAGCTTTTATGATCGTGAATACTTATTCACACCCGTGAAGGTCATGTTATGATTCAAACAACAGAGTTTTGGACATGACAGGAGTATTTTAAGAAGAGAGAACGCTTATGACTGTGAATGAATTAATCATGGCTGTGAATGGCGTTTCATGCCCTTGAAGGTAAAGGTCACACCCATCAATACATGTCAGTTGGCCATGTGTAACCGCATTTTCTCTTTTTTCTGTAACAAATCTTGCTTTAAAATCATTTCTACAGCCTTCTTATCACTTCTAACACACTCAAGACATCTTAGTCATCTTCTTCACCATAAAGTAACCTTAAACACCATTGTTGAAGCTTGAAAACTTGAAAAACATAGAGGTTTGTTAGAGTTTTGCTAAAGATAGAGGTAGAATTCAGTTTTTAAAGTTTTGTTTAGCTCGTTTATGATTATAAAGTTCTAATAGGAATATTTTATGATGATAGGTTCGGCTAGTGAGCAAACGAACACATCACAAAGGGGAAAACAAGTTTGAAAAGCTTGTAAAGTTAATCAATGCTCTATATTAGTGAAATGTTAGTACATATTGGCATTTAAATTCGTTTTTCCATGCATCTTGGTATGTTTTACATATTGTAAACTGTAAAATGAGGAAAATGACATGTCATGGATGATTAATAACATGGGTAAATAAGTTAGAAGACATATATAATATGCTATGTTTTCAAATGACCTAAAATGAGATTGAAATTACTTGAATATTGTCTAAATATGTTGTGGACATGGTATATATATAAAAGTGTTGATATGAGTAATTAACATTATTTAATCATAGAGATTTTGCATGAAATATATAAAATGCTTTGTTTTGAGTTTGTTGGAAATGTATGATTCATGCTCGTGATAAGAGTGTCATGCCCGTGAATGGGATGATTCATGCCCAAAATTTTAATTTTTATATATATATATATATATAATATAATTAAAAATTATATGAAATACTTTTCATATATTTTATTTATTAATTTGTTAGTTGTCCATATATTTTATTTGCTAATTTATAATTTGTTTAAAATGATATTATTTTATTTAATCATAATTTATTTTTTAAAATAAAAAATGTTATACTTTTAGTTTTTCTTCGGCTAACTTATTCTATATTCCTTCAATTTCAATTGCCAATTCATTTAAGAGAGAGAACATATGCTACTTTGATTAATTGTAAACAGCACGAATTCGTGCGTTCTTAAGGCCGTTGGATCAGGTGGTCAGCATATTCACATTTATATTTTCGTATATGTCTAGTTTTTAGTGTTTTTTTATAAAGATAATTGCATAGGAAATAATTAAATAATCCTAATTCTATATAAAAGAAAAATATATTTATGATTGATAAAATTATTCTTATATATTTAATTAAAATTTAAAATCAATATAAGACAAAAAAAATGATAAGTAAAATATAAAAACAATAAATATAACAAGAAAAATGTAAAATTAAAAAATTTACTAATCCCTCTTTTTTTAAAAAAAAAAAACTTAAAACCATATTGAACTTTGGCAGTTCTATATTTTTTTGTCAATTCTTTTAAAACATTCAATTTTATTGCATTAATTTTTTTAGTTATATAAAAAGAAATAAAAAAAAAGTTGCATAGAAAAAAATGATTTTAAGTTTGAAATTATAAAAATAAACAAAATACTATATGTTTATATTTATTCCTGGGCAGAACGTGGGTGTCTGGGCGGTAAACGCTGGTTAAGGAAATAGGAATCAGTCAGTTCTTAAAAAAAAACAAAAGAGATAAGAATATTCCACTCTCTCCAAAACTTAGATTCTGCCTTTTTAAGGGAAAAGATTCATAGGATAGCTTGCCTGTCATGTGTTCGCTCTGCTAATTACAGCTGTTTTGTTTTTTAATTTAGAAAAAAAAAAAGCAATTAATGAGAAGTTGGCCAATAAGACAAGATACCGTATCTTGATAGAATTGGAATCTTCTATATTTATCACTTTTTATTTTATTGTCACTTGCCTTATTTTATGGGTCAAACAATCTAAATTTTTTGAGATCTTGATAATCCAAGAAAGAATTAAAAATAAGTAAATAATGCACTATACCCAAAACTTAAAACAGAAAATAATGCACATTTATTTTATTTTTGGATGATTATTAGTTGTTCATTAGCTGTATTTTCTTCCTCAACCGTTTTTTTTAAACCAATGAATTTAAATTTTAGTTGTTTTTAAGAACTTATTGAGAAGAAATTCTTAAAAAGACTTAGTTTACTGCATTATCTGTATATTAATATAATTACACAGTGATATATATTTGTATTATTACTATATGATTGAATTCGTTTACAGATTACGTGATAAACTAAATTTATGTAAAAATATTTCACATTGAGTTATAATAACCATTAATTATAATTATAAATGTCTAAAAATAATTATTTTTAATTGATGGTTTAAACTCTTTTGTCAACATTGAGTACCTATGTATTTTTTTATAAGATGAATACTAAGAGCACTCTCATTTTTTAGATACTATTCAATACACATTTTTTTGATTGGTTGATGAAAAAATAATTTTAAATTTGTTTTTCTCTCTCATTATTTTTAGATTTTTTACAATAAATTAAGAAGTGAATGATGAAAAATATTTTTTTAAAAAAAGCAAGTGTGGTTATCGTTTCTCTTTTTTACCAAAAAAAAGTCTTAGACATCGGATCAAATCTGTTGGTTGAATCGGTTTAATTGAAAGTTGAACCTTCCTTTGATTAGATTCGAATTGAAATTTTGATTTGATCAATTACAATTTATTTTAATTCAATGAAGATTTTTTTTTAAAGCAATCACTTACACTTTGTAGATCTGACTTTTTATTGGGTATAAATTTGGGTTTATGTTTTATACTCCTTACAATAGGACTATTATGATTTATAGATTTATATTCACAAAACCGCTAACATTTTATCAATTTATAATTAAATGTATTTGTATTGGTTATATTTTTTCCAATGAAAAATTTACTGAAGAAATTTTCAATATGTAAAATTTAGTATTACAAATGAAGAATTTATCGGAATATGTTAAATTTTTCGAAGATCGTTTTAAATTCCAGAAATTATTTTTTGAATATGAAGATTTTTTTGGATATTTGTCATGTGATTTAAAGGTGAAATAAATGTATTAAATAAAAATTTGTAAGATGTTGTTATGTATGTAGAGCATATATATTTGAATATGATCTTTTTTGAAAAATATTATCTTAAATATTGTTTCAATTCCGATTGTAATTCATGATCCTTTGATTGGCTTAGGTATGAAAACAGAAAACTTTAATTTGATTAAGCATTTTAATTGAAATAAAAATCCTTGAATTATATATATATCAACATTGATAGGGCATATATAATAAATAAATCAACAAAAAGGCAAAGGCCAACAATATCCTCCAACATATTAATGTTTCTTATTCTGTTTGTCTTAATTTGTTACATTTGCAGCCTTGCCATTTTTGCTTAATATATTGGCTCTATTTACATAGAGACTTTCCATACAGACAGGAGAGAAGCATTTTAAAATAAAAAAGATAATTTTATCAATTGATACATTTATCATAAAATAGTCATTATACTATATTATTACGAGTGAATCAATCGAATATTTTAAAAAAATTATAATTGAACATAAAAAAAATTAAGAATTTTGATTAGTTTAATTTTGATTAATAATAAGGAAATTTCTATTACACCAACAAAATTAAATTAATTTTATACTATTAATCAAAAAACTAGAATTGATTGGCAACGAATTAACATCCAATAATTCCATTCTACCGTTTAAAATAAAAAATAAAAAAATCTCAACCATTTATTTATCGGTGTATACAACAAACAATACTATAAATCAACAATAGGTTAGTAGCTGACTTATACTCTTTCAAAGAAGTAGAAAGAAGCCATGGCTGGAGCTCCACCACCAAACCCAGTCCCAGTGGCGTACCAAGGAGGCGCAGGGGCGGTTCCCGACTGGTTAAACAAAGGGGACAACGCATGGCAAATGATCGCGGCCACTCTCGTAGGGCTGCAAAGTGTGCCGGGGCTAGTAATTCTGTACGGAAGCATAGTGAAAAAGAAATGGGCAGTAAACTCAGCTTTCATGGCTCTGTACGCCTTCGCGGCGGTGGTAATCTGCTGGGTTACATGGGCCTATAAGATGTCGTTTGGAGAGAAGCTGCTGCCGTTTTGGGGGAAAGCAGGGCCTGCCTTAGGCGAGAAGTTCCTATTAAAACAGTCTACACTGCCTGAAACGACACAGTATTATAAAAACGGAGTAGATGTAGAGACTGCGATGATTACACCTTTCTATCCAGCTGCAACAATGGTGTGGTTTCAGTGTGTGTTTGCTGCGATTACACTGATTTTGCTGGCCGGATCGGTGCTGGGAAGGATGAATTTCAAAGCTTGGATGGCATTTGTGCCGCTGTGGTTAACGTTCTCTTATACAGTGGGAGCATTCAGCTTGTGGGGAGGAGGATTCTTGTTTCATTGGGGTGTTATGGACTATTCTGGTGGCTATGTCATTCATCTTTCTTCTGGCATTGCTGGCCTTACTACTGCCTACTGGGTTAGTCACTTACCACTACTTCAGAGATTTCTCTTTTAATTTGTTAATTTGTTACAATGAGATTATCGAGAGATGTGAACTTTTGAGATGCTGCCTTACGAGAGACTGATTCGATCATCGAGTCATTGAACACGGACGAATATTTTGCAATGCGGCAGCTCAAAAGCTCAATCTTTATGATTTCACCAGGCCATGGAAGAATCAATATTTCTTCTTCCTTTTTGTTTTTTTCATTTTCTCCTTTTATGTTGCACATGGGATTTTTTTTTCATGTTTTTTTCCTAAAAAAAAAAATGAAAGAATTTTTTTTTTATCTGTAGTGGGTGAATGAATCGGTCACAAAGTGGAGGAGGTGAATTGAACTGGATCAGTAATTTAATTATGGCATTTTATTGATTTGTCTGTACTGATTTTGATTCGAGGACAGTGGTCAAGTTAAGATTATGAAGTGGGATTTAGAAAATATACTACTAATACTAATTATTCTATATATTAATTAGTAGACCATTGGCTCTTTGGATTTGCAAAATAAGAAATTGATAATAGGCAAGAATTAAAGATTTGAGGAATATGCATATGTAGATCTCTAATATAACTTCGGTACCATACGTCAACCATGAAAGCTTCTCTCTCTATGACTATCCATATATTTTTTAACTTCATCACTTCTTACTTCTGGGCAATAATTCAGATTGAGAATAAAAATAAAATAAGGAAAAACAAAAAAAAACTTATTTTGTCGGATTACATAATATATATTGCAAAGCTTAAATCATATATATCCATCAATTGCATATAGCATGATTTGCCAATTAGTTTCCACTACTTATTTTTTTATATTCATTTTGTAAAAGTTTGATATTAAATTTATGATCTCTCATTTTTGTCGGTTAGGATTATTTTATGATAGATGTACTAATTTTACTAGTCCCAATTGGTTTTAATTTCATAATTTTGGATTTTTTTTATTATAACTAAATAACTTTATATCTTTTTTTTTTATCATTTAAACACTTTTATAAATGATATGAACTAAAATCATTCTAAAGAAAAATAGAAGAAAAAGGAGCAAAAACTAAATATGATAAGGCTACATGGAGATTAATTTTGACAAAAAAAAAAAAGGAAATTTAATTACAAGAAAAAACATGTAAGCATGCAGGTGGGACCAAGATCAACAAAGGACAGAGAGAGATTTCCGCCGAATAATGTGCTACTGATGCTAGCAGGAGCAGGATTGCTGTGGATGGGATGGGCAGGATTCAACGGTGGAGATCCATATAGTGCTAACATAGATTCTTCCATGGCCGTCCTTAATACTAACATTTGTGCAGCTACTAGTCTTCTTGTTTGGACGTGGCTTGATGTCATTTTCTTCAAGAAACCTTCTGTCATTGGTGCTGTTCAAGGCATGATTACTGGTCTTGTTTGCATTACTCCTGGTGCAGGTAATTTATTTTATTGAGAATTTTTTGCCTATAAACCGAGTCTATAACCTGGGACAGACCCAGAAGTTGAATCTAGAGGGGATCCAACTGAAATATTTTTATTGTAAATTTAAATTTTTATTTTATCAATGTTTCAAAAAAATTATTCTATCAATTCATACTAATATAATAAAATTATATGATAAATATGCTAAATAATTATTATATCTAAATATAAGTAAAATTAAAATTTAAAATATAGAATTGCAATAGTCATCAAATAATCAAAACATTAAACTGGAAATAAAATATTTGCAACAATAGTAATAATCTTCTACATCTACATGGAAAAAAAATCAGTTAAAGAAATGCAATTTATTTTATATGATATAACTACACTAAGACTGAATTATTTGTACATCTATAATTATCATTCAGAATAATTTTCTATATTTATAATTATTTGTACATATAAAGTTTAATAAGATTAATAATTGCAATTAATCTTTTACATCTATATATAATTATTAATAGCATAGACCTATTTTATTTTTTTTAAGTAGGAGGGCTTGGGCCTTTGGATGACCCCTAAAATCCGTCATTCTATATAACACTCTTTCATTAGTTTGCCTTACTGTAGACTGATTTTATGTGAAAATTTTACTTACGCTCTTTTATTAATTTGGTTTACATAGAGTCAGTTTATACAAAAATTTCATCTATAATATTTATATATCATTTCTGATTATATAAATAATTTATTTAATTACATCCTTTTAGATTACTAATATTTATTTATTTTTGCAAAAGATCAAAATTTTAATTTGTTGATGATAATGGCATATGAATTAGGTCTTGTTCAAGGATGGGCAGCTATAGTGATGGGGATCCTGTCGGGCAGTGTTCCATGGTTCACCATGATGATAGTCCACAAGAGATGGACGCTCCTCCAAAAAATAGACGACACACTCGGTGTCTTCCACACTCATGCAGTTGCCGGCCTATTAGGCGGAGTCTTGACAGGCCTTTTCGCAGAGCCACAGCTTTCCGCTCTATTTCTACCGGTCACCAACTCCAGAGGCGGCGTATACGGCGGATCAGGAGGAATTCAAGTCCTAAAACAATTAGCCGGAGGGGCATTCATTATCGGATGGAATGTGGTAATTACCTCCATAATTTGTGTGGCGATAAAGGCCGTAATACCGCTGCGGATGCCGGAGGAGGAGCTGCTGATTGGGGACGATGCGGTGCATGGAGAAGAGGCGTACGCATTATGGGGTGATGGTGAAAAATACGATTCCGCCAAACACGGCTTATACTCCGATGATACCTTCCATCATAAGACATCCACCGGTGCTACTCAAGTTGTTTGAGTGTCAATATATTTTGTTCTTCTGTTTGCTAATGTTTGGGAATAGTTGTATAGAAGTTCATTTTTCTATATTGTGAATTTGGGTTCTTGTGCTGCTTGCCAAACACATTTTCCTTTCTTTTACTAAGTTATTAACTATTCGAATATAATATAATATAATAAATTAAAGGCATAATTATTATATACATGAATTTCCTCCTCTTTTTAACGTGTCTATAATTAAAATTTTATAAAATTTGACAGAAAAATCATTCTCAATTACCACTTAAAATTTTCTTATTTTTTTATTGATAAAAAAATCATCTTACTTTCCTTTTTCTTTTATTTCGAAGTATAGTCTACTTAATACTTCATTTTCAAATAAACGATTACTCTTTCTGTTTCGCTTCAAATAAATGTTATTATTTTTGCACAAAAATTAAAAAAAAAGTTATTAAACAATCTCAATTTCACACAAAAATATTTTTAATCAACTTAGATTGCACTTTTATCAATTCAATAAATATTTCATATTATTTTCTCTCGCTCTATTAATATTTACCAAATATAGAAAAATATGAATAGAAAAGAGCGAAAGTAAGTAATTAAAATATTAATACAATGGAGCTCATATTAATTTATATTAATTTTTTAAAAGGACACTTAAAGTGGAATAAAATAAAAAAATAATGTCTATTTGGGATAGAGGTAGTATTGTTTTTTTATAAAAATTAATAATATGATTGAACAATCTCAATTTTGCATAAAAATTCTTTTAATTAACTAAATTACCCTTATCAATTGTCTAAATATTTCACATTAATCTCTCATTCCATTAATGTTTACTAAAGATAGAAAAATATGTATAAAAAAGAGAAAAAATCATAATAAATATATTAATGCAATGGAGCTCATGATGACATGATATCCAGTGGAGTGCAATACATAAGCGCAAAAGTTGAAAAAAATTAGTTAATATTCTATTGATTTCATAAATGGACACTAAATTAAAGTGAAACAAAATAAAAAGAAAATAACATCTATTTAAAATGGAATGCTGAGAGTAATTAATTTCTAAATTATCTTTTATACCCCTATTTAATTTTGTTATAATTAAAATTTTGTTTAATTTTTTAAATTTCAAAATGAAAATTATTTTTATCTGTGTGATATTTTATATTGTTAGTGATAATATATATTTTCTATCTTATAGTCTTAGGGTCTGTTTGACACTGTATTTGGCAAAAACGTTTTTAGAAAAAAAAATTTTATTTTTTAATTTTTTGAGTTCTGAAAACTGCTTTTGGATAGAAGCATATAATTTTTTATAATAAGAGAGTGTTTGGGATTGCTGTTGGGTGTCTAAAAAGTAGGTTTAAAATTTTTTTGATTTAATTAACTGATTTTTTTAATTTTTTATAAATTTTTTTCTCAAACCTGTTTCTGGAAAAAACATCTATTTATCTGCTTCTCTCCAAAAGCAGTTTTCAAAACTCAAAAATAAAAAATAAAAAATAAAAAAATTTCTCCAAAAGCGTTTTTTTCCAAATTCAACGCCAAACAGACCTAAAATATATGTTTTTCTCAAAAGTAGTTTATAAGAAATTAAAAAAATCAGTCAATTAAATAAAAAAAATTTTAAACCTGCTTTTTAAACAATTAACAGTAATCTCAAACACCCTCTTAATGTTAGCTATAGTATTTATTCTTGGAATAATAATGTAATATAAATGAAACGTATAATACGAAAACAATAGAAAAAAATCTGTCATGTAACTATAATATCTATTTTTTAATTTTTTTTTCATTCAATATTAAATTTGTATAAGGATTTGTTTCAAAGGTCTGTAGCCCGTTAATAAATAACTATTTCATACCTAATAACTACTTTAAAAGCCTTTAATAATATTTATATAAATCAATTGTTATAGTCCTAATCAACGGATTATGATTTTATTGGCTCCATTATATTTTATAGTTTTATCACAATTTAATAGCTGATTTCATTTGACTTTTATGATTTATACTATATTATTCTTTTAAAATTTATTAATCACAAAATATTTATATCTTCAAATTAATTTTTTATATAAATAAATATAAAAATGTTATAATATAAAAATTAAATTAGTTATATTTAATGTTGATTCTTACATGGCAATAACTTAAATACATCATACCTGCGCATAACCGTGGGATAACCAAGGATAGATGATGTCTAAACGAAGAGTTTGCAACTTACGAGTGCCTAACAGGAAATTCTGAACCAGCAAGAATCAGTCAGTGGAGCAGTCGGCTCTCTCTGATAACATATGATGCATTGTAATGCCGTCAAATGCCTTTGTGAAGTTGCGAATGGGGTAAACTAATGATAAATTAATTTTAGGAGGATCCACCTAACTAATAATTATTCATCACTCCTCAATTATCGTATTTATGGGTGATTATTCAATTTAAATAGAATAGAATCAAATTTTTAGAGAATTAATCACACTGCATCAGGAAAGTTAAAAAATTCAAATCATTTCAATTTCGTTAAATAATAATAAAAAAATTGTTAATTAAGAGAAAATTACTATTTATCCCATGAGTTTTGACCTATTATTCTAGTACCTCATGAGATTCAAAAATTATACGATTGATTCTCTTTGTTTTCTTTCCGTTAAACTATGTAATTTTTCTATTAAATTTTAAGGTATTTATTGTTAGTCAAAAAATATATATTTTTTTTTTACTTAATGAGAATTAGTACAATAGATCAAATCTCATGGGTAAATAATAATTTTATTTTTGTCATTTCACCACAGTCTAACGTCTTTCTAACAAAAAATCTAACAGAAGAGCATATTAGTAGAATATGATATAACAAAGAGTGTCGATTGTATAATTTTTAAATCTTATATAATACTAATACAATAAGTCAAATTTCATTGGGTAAATAGTAATTTTCTCGTTGATTAATTATCAAATTATACAATTAACCCTTCCAAAAATCAAAACTAAACTGAACTAGGATCAATTAGATTCTATTTTATACACCCATAATTTAGATAGTGTTTGAAATTGCTATTAATTATATGTCAAAAAAAGTTTAATTTTTTTTATTTAATTGACTGATTTTTTTTTAATTTTTTATAAACTTTTTTTTTAAATATGCTTTTGAATAAAAACACTTTTTAAAACTCAAAAAAATAAAAATAATTTTTTTTCAAAAAATATTTTTTCTAAATGCAATATTAAACATAAGATTACGTAATCTAGGATTATATATACGAGGGAAATTCAGCTCCCTGGCAAGCTTAGGTTTATACCATGCGAGGATTTTGTTTTTAAATCCATTTATAATTATTCCTCTGTTATTCTTTTCCGTTCCAAACTTGATTAACACAATGCATGTGTTATTAACTATATTACTCATTTTAGTGTTTAACTAATTAAGTAAATATAAATTTAAAGTTTAATACTAAAGTGAGTCTACTCTCTGTGGCTGTGTCTGCCCTAGCAGAAGTGTAATGTGGATGGGGAAGTGTTCAATAATGAAGGAGATGGTCAGTGGCGGATCCAAAAATTTAAGTTTGGAGGGGGCAAATTTATTTATTTCTAAAATTATATTATACAATAAATTTATATTATAAATTTGTTATATCTAAATATAAGTAAAAAAAAAAGTAACAAACTAAAAAATTATTGGAGAAAATATAAAATAAATATATTTAATTTTTATTCTTTTAAGGGTGTAACTATGAGATATTGGATTAAAAGAGGAGAGACTGAAAAAAATTAAAAAAAAAATTAGAGTAATTATAATAATTTTATAACTAAATAGGGAGGTTGTGGCTCCCATGCAGACCTACCAATGGAGATGGTGGGTTTGCAGGTGTTCTTCGAGATAATAATGGAGTTTTTATGGCTGCGGTAACTGGTATACTCCTAGGATGTGTGGATGCAATGCTGTGCGAAGCTTTGGCACTACACAGTGTTTTTGTGTGGTTGAGCAACAACCATTGCTCACCAGGTATAATTGAAAATAGATACCCAGAATATATACTATATGTTATTTGTGCTTCAAATATAGATTTATCTGAGATTGGAGCTGTTATAATGGATTGTAATACTATTCTTAGGCAATATGAGTTTTGGGTTGTCAAATGGATGAGGAGGAATGTGAACACAGTAGCTCATATATAGTCTTGCAAGTAGAGGTGGCAATAAGTTTGAGTTTCACGGGTACTGTATCTATAGGCAATTCTATTAGGGTTTTGTAATCGATTTGAATAATAATATTTAAATTTATTACGAGTTAGGGTAGGATACGGATAGATAGTCTCGGGTACCCGCTACCCTATTTTATATATATATATATATATAAATGTGCATTATATTCTATTGTAAGTTATTAAATGTATTGATATAATTAATTATATATATTTTTGTGTTTTTATAAGTTGATGAATTACAAATGTATTTGGAAATTGAAAATTTGTATATTTTTATTGTTTTAATGTTATTTTTGAACAATTCAATGAATTATTTTAATTTAGATGTGTTGAATTGATTTTTATATTATATTTTATTTATTTTATGATAAACTTTACGGTGAATTATTTATATATTTTTAAATTTTTAATTGTTTAACTAGTTTGAATTTTATAACATGTACATATATTAATATTATAATTTTAAACGAATTCAAAACAACTTCAAATACGAATATATATAATCGGATTTAAATTTGAATATAATATTTTTCTTGCATATTCTATCCGGTGCGTCCCATACTTGCAAGAGCTTATAGGGTATTCGCTAGTCCTACATATTGAGACTCTCCACCAAATTGCATTGCTGATCTCTTGATTTAATAAAGTTAGAAGCTCATTTTCAATAAATAAATATTTAGTAGCCCTTCAAGTGTCTTTCGGTTTTTAAGCTATTTATTCAAGTTTGATTAAAAAAATTATTATTATTATTATTATTAGTATTAGTATCCTATACGAACAAAACGAACCGGATAGGATGCCTAGAAAATAGTAGTATTCACTGCCATCTCTAGCAATAATTAAGTAAGAATTTTAACAAAGCGGGGATAGGAGCAAGATGCCATTGAGTATTACTAGCAATAGTCCCATTTTTAAATGAGTTATAACATTCGCTTAGTAAGTATATAAAAATTTTTAAAAATATTTTTTTCTTTTTATTTTAAAATTTTTCTCTTTTTTTATTGGTTAATTAATAAGTGGACAGATAAAAAATTTTAAAAATAATTTTTTTCTCTTTATTTTAAAATTTTTCTCTTTTTTTATTGGTTAATTAATAAGGAAGTGATTGTTGGATATTTACTTAGGGAGTGTTTGAGATTGCTGTTAGGTGTGCAAAAAGCAGGTTTAAAATTTTTTTGATTTAATTAACTGATTTTTTAAATTTTTTATAAACTACTTTTTTTAAATATATTTTTGGAAAAAACATATATTTATCTGTTTCTATTCAAAAACAGTTTTCAAAACTCAAAAAATTTAAAAATAAATTTTTTTTTTTTCTAAAAACACTTTTACCAAACCCAATGAAAACCTACCCTTAAAAAATAACCATCCTTAGCATTACTTGGTCCCAATTATAAGCAACTTCTCTTTGTTCACGGGTACATCCATACATGATATTTTTTATTTTTATTTTTTCAATTAAAGAGTTCTCCTTTTTTTTAAAGAAATGAATAATTGCCATTTTGCCACGTGATCGTCCTTCTATATCTCTTTGCGGTGGGCCCTTTTAATAATTAATTGAAAAATAGAAAACCATAAAAATCAAATTGAATTCAAATAATAATAAAAATAATAAAATTTATTTTTAATCCAAAATTTATATAAAAGTTTTACCTTTAAGTTGACATAAATTCTTTTTTTTTCACAAAATGTATATAAAATTTTATTTTATTCCATAAGTTTTTTTTTTAAATTATATGTATTAATTTATCCATCTAATCTTACATTCTTTTAGAAATATGCTCTCCAAAAGAAATTTCATTTAGAAATATGAGTAGATAAAGGCTGATAGGCTTTCTATATATATTCTTCCTCTATTTTTTATTTTGAATGATATAAATTTAGATTTATCTATATGCCAAGAAGCTGATATATTTTATAGAACTGTAAATTAATTCTATAGATATAATTTGAAAAAAAAATTAAAACTTGAAATTTATGATTAATTGAATAAATCATTTTAGATTTTAAGTTTTGTAAAATTAAATTTAATGAAAAGGTATGTGAATTGGGGTCATGAATAATTAATCATTTGTCCAACATTTACAATTTCATTAATTAATTAGTTACACTGGCAATAAATGGCATCTAAAAATTTTGCACGATAATTAAGAAAGAAAAATGCTAATAATATTTTATATTTTTCAACATTTCTTACTATTCATTTATTAATTGATTAGTAAAAAAAATAAATATTTTTTTATAATTTTTTTTACTATATGGTGAATTTTGAAAAATAGAGACGGTCGTTAATATTTCTATAGAAATTATATATATATATATTTCCTCAACGCTTGTGCTTGCTGTTTGTGTGAACCAACACGTGGACACCAACTGTGAGTCGTTGTCTGTGATTGTCATCTTATGACAATGAAAACTTGAAAAAGGTTTTCGAGTTAATACATTATCTTTACGAATCAAAAGTAAAAAATGAAGCAATTATTTTCTGAAAATAATATCAAAAGAGGTTAAACGTTTCTGTTTGTGGGTTAGATAGATAGGTTGGAGAGTGAATTCTAAGCAAAGCACATAGGCTTACCAGAAAAATCTCTCTTTAATTAATTGTTTTTTCAAACAAATTATTACAAAAGCAAACACTTGTCTAAACCCTCTCAATTCTTGCGATTTGATAGCTGAAACATGATGATACGATGTGAATCCTTGGAAATTGGATGATTGATGATTATGATGATGCTTTTCGAGTGGAATTCGAGATGGACCGCCGAAGTTGGTTATGGAGAAGGAAGTCTTCAGAGAAGAGTCCCGCTGAAACTGACAGTTCAGGATCTATCTCTTCTCATTCTGAACGATTCTCCGATGATCAGGTTGTTTTTTTTTTTTTTTTAAAGTTTTTATCAGAGTGCAGGACAATTTAATTCAAAATTTGAACTTAATTGAATGAACATTTTATAAGTTTCATATCCTCCAAGTTTCGTTGTCTAGTTGGAGCATTGAGGGATGCAAGGGTTTTTCGATTTCTTGCTGATTGGAAAAGTGATATACTGAATCTTTAAATCTTTTGATAATTCATTTTCAAATCTTTGATGATAATGATGTATTAGCCGTAGAATTGGGTTTAGTTCATCTTTTCCTTAACCTTGATTATGATGGGACATTTTATGATGGAAGCTTTTGGGTGTGTTTGTATCTATTTCTGTTAATTTAATTCTCAAGGACCAACTAGTACAGTTATCCAACTGTGTAAAAATGCTTCATTCATTGTGATCACTTTAGACAAATATTTAAAGAATAAAATCTAAGAATTAGGGCTATATTATTGATCGTGGAGAGCGGAATTAAAAGTTGTGGTAAAACATCCTGGGAAGGTAAAAGTAGTAACTTGGAAATTAATCTAGATAAAGGTGTCACTGAAGTTGATAGAATATACATTATTTTGTTTTTAAAATTTCAGGATTGGAAATATATTTGTACGAGCTGCAAATATATATGCATAAATATTTCTATTTTAGGCAGTGCTTGTGCTGTTAACTGATGTAAATAGAGAGATTTTTTATTCTTGTTTTTTTTCCTTTTTTTCTTGAAGACATATGCTGCAATTCATAATCCTCAGACACCAGATGTCAGTTATAAAGCACTCACAGATGAAGAAACAAATGATAATGTGAAGACTTTAACAGATAAACTGTCTGCGGCTCTTCTGAACATTAGTGCTAAGGAAAACTTGGTAAACCAGCATGCCAAAGTTGCAGAAGAAGCAGTCTCGGGTATCCAATCTCTTGCCTTTTGTGTTTCAATTCAGTTGGAAATGCGCATGAACAGGCAACATTTCCTTTAATTTAAAATATCTCAAAGTAAATTATATATACCAGGTAAGACAATTGGAAAGGAAAAAAAAATGGCAACTTATAATTCTCTCCTTTTGTGATATGTGAACGGACATATTCATTGCGTTTTGTTATGATGACTACCACTTGCCAGCATAATCTAATAATATCTCTCTTTACATGTATATTTTCATGTAAAGCCTTGCTGAATAGGGCTATTCCTGGCTACTAGTGGTGTTTCCAAAACTAAATATGCAATGAGTTTCATTTTAGCTAATCAAAGAAGTTTCCCCTCAATATATAAACAGAAACAGCAAATCAACCTTTATATGACATGCATATACACTTTAATTAGAACAGAATGTGGAAACGCTTCATGTAGCCCAACTTCATTTAGATGTTATTGAGGCTAAGTCGTAAACTGATTGTATATTTCCATATGAATTTGTGTGTGTGTGGATATATATATTGTTCCCTTTAAGTGGTTGCATCAGGTGTCTCCATCAGAGCATTGCAAGGGTCTATATATTTGCTTTTTGGTCTTATATCATCCCATTCCTTCTCCAAATTAGAATGTTATGAATAATTTCCTCGAACTTCTTGTTTTTTGTTTTTCCATGTCAAATACTAGGGTGGGAGAAGGCTGAAGATGAACTTTTGACCTTAAAGCAACAACTTGAGACTGCTACAAAGAAAAACATTGGACTTGAAGAAAGAGTTGTTCATCTGGATGCAGCACTTAAGGAATGTGTGAGACAACTACGACAGGCTAGAGAAGAGCAAGAGCAAAAGATCAATGAAGCTATTACAAGGAAAACTCAAGAATGGGAATCTATAAAGTCTGAACTTGACACCAAGATTGTTGAGCTCCATGCTGAACTTCAAAGTGCTAGAACTGAAGCTACTGCATCGGTTGATTCTGATCTTCAACAAAAACTTGAGGCTGCAGAGAATGAGAACTCTTTACTTAAACGTGAGCTTCTTTCTCAAGCTGAGGAGATAGAAATTAGGATTATGGAGCGAGACCTGAGCACCCAAGTGGCTGAAACAGCCAGCAAACAACATTTGGAAAGCATAAAGAAGGTTGCTAAGCTTGAAGCTGAGTGTCTTAGGCTAAAGATCATTGCTCGTAAAGCATCCCCTGTCACCAGTCATAAATCCTTGACAGCCTCTTCAATTTGCATTGAATCTTTCACTGACAGCCAGTCTGATAGTGGGGAGAGGCTGCTGCTTGCTGAAAATGATGGACATAAAATTAGTAAGTTGGAGATGAATGAATATGAAACAAGTTGTTCTGATTCGAGGGCATCTGCTCTTATAACTGAACTTGATCAATTCAATAATCAGAAGGCAATTGGAAGAAATCTGATGGTCCCTTCTTTAGAAATTGATCTCATGGAAGATTTTCTTGAAATGGAAAGACTTGCAGCTTTGCATGATACAGAAACTGGAACTTCTTATGTCGAGGCAGGACCCATTCCAGAACAAGCTAAAGGTGTTGAAAACCCATGGAAAGCTGAACTGGAAGCCATGATTCTCAGGACTGCTGAATTGGAGGAGAGGTTAGAGAGATTAGAAGACGAAAAAGTTGAAACACAAAAGGCCCTGAGTGAGTGCCAGAGGCAACTACAAATGTCTCAGACACGGCTAAAGGAAGCAGATGCAAAATTGGTAGAGCTGCAAGCTCAATTAGCTCTTGCAAATGAAGCAAAACAAGTAATAGAGGAAGAGATCCAGAGCACCAAAGCAAAGAGAGAAGTAGCAGAGTCGCAACTCCTAATTGCTAAAGCTGAAAACAAAACTTTGCTTTCTGAGGTTAGTTCCTTAAATGCAGAGGTTCAGAAGGAGTGTGCTTTGTTAGCAGAAAATTTAGTCAAGAATCAGAAATTGGAGGAAGAGCTTTCAAAAATGAAATGTCAAGCTGAACTCCGTCATGAAGCTGAGCGCAGACATATTGAAAGTTCCAATGAAGAGTTGAAGATAAAGCAGGTAAGTAAGCTAAGGCTCACTAGAAGTTTAATTCCCTATGCTCCAAAATAAATTATATGATTCACCTTTTATATGGACACTAACATGTTATACTGCCACATTGTGGTTTATTCCTTTCTGTTCAGGAAATGGAATGCTTTTGTTAATAGGAAATAGACTTCTTACAGCCATTCAAGTAATTAATTGAATAGTAATTCAATTGTCAGTTAGAATAAGTTTAGTTAGAATAACTTTTCCGCAAGGTTCAGGTTGCATTCATTTCATTATGAGAGGTTAAGGAAGTTCTCTTTTCTCCCTTGATAAACCCTTGACAGGCCCTTATCTTGAGCTTATTTTGTCAAAAAATTTCCTACTTTGTAAATAAGGGATTATCTCCACTAATTAACTTTCTAAGGTCATTCTTTTATCAAAATATCTATGTTGATGAAAGCAAGCTGTTTTCCTTAACGGGAAAATATGGTTTCATATCCACTACAAAAGCTCCTTAGACTTCTACTCATCAGTTGTCAGCCTTTAAGTACAGTTATTAAGAGCTTCATTAATGAAAATTATAATGGGACTTATTTATTGACTTGTGCATCAATTGCTATTGACCATTGTTATATCTTGTTATTGAATTCTTGGTTTTTGCTAGGAGAAAGAGCTTGCAGTTGCAGCAAGTAAATTCGCAGAATGCCAGAGAACAATCTCATCTCTTGGTCGTCAATTGAAATCGCTTGCAATAATGGATGACTTCCTTCTTGATTCTGACTAATCCTTAGATCTCTCTGGTAACTGGCTGCATTGTCATACAAATTATGAGGGATGGAGATTACAGGTAGATTCTGGATCTCTTAAAGCAGTTAACAATTCTTTAAGTAAATCAAAGAATGGCAGTAACAAGGATTTGCCATTAGCACTAAACTCAACCATTGTGCATGAAAAGAGCCTAAACGGGTTTGGGAAGATTTTCCCTGGAAATCTAGGTGGGATTTAAAATGAAAATCAATGATGATCATTGAAGAGAAATTAATGGGAACAATTAGCATTAAGTTCCCCATTGTGATGCAGATTCATCCCTTTTGCAGAAAAAGTGGTATATATATATATATATATAGAGGAAAGAAAAAGAAAACTATGAATATTCTTTTGACACTTAAAGTTGTATCTATAATCATAGCTTTTCTTGAGCAAAACAGATTATCAAAAGATAATTATAGTTATACATGATGTTCAACATGGTTTATGTATTGTTTATTTAAATGGTTTCCGCAAGACTTCTTTTGAATATTTTCTTCCGTTTTGCTGTCTTATTTTTATTTTACTAGTTTTTTCTTTCCTTTTTTTTTTTTTATTCCTCATTGTAAAATTACTCTTCATTTAAAGACACGTGAGTAATTTATGTTTTACTATAAAACAAAGAACAATGACGGTGAAATTATGAAATTTGATTAACTTTTGTAATATGATATCCAGCATAAATTTGAAATGTCATTCGATCTTCTTCTTATTGGATTGCTTTGATATCACGTTCAATCGAAATCTTTGATAGGAAGGGGAAAGTGTGAGGCGGTCAATGTTGTTGAAGGTCTCTAGTCTTTTTCGGAATTTGGTGTTGGTTGAATTTATTGACGTTAAGTTCCATTTGGGAACTAGCCATCTAGCACGCTGTTGATTATTCGGCTGCCTTGTGTTTGTTAGATTGGGTGTCAGCTTGGGTTAGAGTGGCTTTTAATTTTCTAATGATTAAGCTAGAAATGCTGATGTAGCATTTTGATAATATAATGGTTATTATAGTCTGTATACACACACACACACACACACACACGCACATTGCTACTAAGAATAAAATTGTAGTCGAATCAAGATTCAGTAGTGAAAATAGAGAGAAAAAGGGGTTGTTATGATTTTTCCATTTTAGAAAGAAAAGCTAAGAGAGAAAAATAGAGAAGTGAAAGGGATGACATAGAAAGGAGAAACGATGAGAAGGATTAAGTCTTTTAATATTACAGTATTTTTTTTAATTTTTAAAATTTATTTTTTAAGGCATCCTCAAAATGTACACTTTAGAGCATATCTAATAGACTTTTTAATTCAACTATACTTTTTATTTTAAAGAGTCATTGTATTAAAAAAAAAAAAAAAGAAAGTCTCTTTACATTACAAATCCTATTAGACTTTTTTTTTAACTATTTATTTTACTTTATTTCATATAAATTAATATTTTTCAAAAGAAAAAAATAAATGACTTTTATTATAAGAAAAAAGAAAAAATTTTTTAGAAAAAAATGTCAATAAAAATATAAAATATGCATAAAAAGTGAAAGTATATTAATTATAATTAAAATAGAAAGTGAAATTTAGCTTTTTAGATGTAAAAAGTTAGATTCACTATTTATTATAAATTTTAAAAATAAAAAGTTTATTCGAAACATTTTTTATGTAATGATTTTTTAAAATAAATATTATAACTTAAATAAAGAGTCTATTGAAAATGTTTTCTTCATACCAAAAAAACTCTATAAAATAAAGAATACTATTGGAGATTCTCTCATGCTATTTTTTATATTAATAAAAGATATTAAAAAGTAATAAAATTTATTTAAGCCCATGAGTAATTATTAAAAATTGAAAATAGTCGACTGACATTCTTTTTAAATCCAAGTTCAAGTAAGCTTTTTTTGGTAAAATTTACAGTTTCATATCTTCACGAAATATATATTCCCTTTGTTCTTCGAATGTCCATTTTGAAATTTTTTTTGGTTCTATTTTAAATGTTGATTTTAAAAATCAATGGAATATATATATACCGTTATTTGTTGAAGGAAATTTATCAAGAGAACTCACGAGCAGGTAACTGTATAAGTTCCAAGCAAACAAGCACAGAAAATCTATTGTATTCAAAGAGAGATACTTATGTCATTTACTTAAGAAAATAAAGTAGAAAATATTATAAATAGTTTCCTAAGTCTGCTGATTCATTTAATGTTATTTTTTTTGTTACACATTACCAAATGAGTGGATATTAAAGTCATGACCCTCATTTTTTGCCATAAACATATGGATAAGTGCATCAATTAAATTAGTCCCAATTGGTTGTTATTTATGAATTAGAGAAAATGCAAATAAATTTGAACTTTATGTGACTGAGGAGTTTCGACGCCTTTTAATGTCGTTGATCTTTCTACTTATATTAAGAGAGACAGAGAAAATTTAGACTTCATCAGATCATTTTCAGCCAGAGAGAATGATGCCGAAGCAAACCTATCTAAGCCAGATGAAACTCAAAAGAAAATGATAATCTAAGCAATAATGGGAGCAATTTTGAACCGGCCTAATCATAGATTCTTGAAAGTTAGGAATCCATCTCAAGCATGTGGTCCATAAAACTTCATTTTTTTTTATACAGCCGAGGAGAAATCGATTGAACTAAAATAACACAGAAAAATTAACACCCATAACATCTTCAATCCAATACATGATGTAAAGCCAAAAAATTCGCTGCACGATTGTCCTACTGATAGATAAATTTCTCAAAATTTTGAAAGATATTCTCTACAAATTACAATCAAAAGAGAATATTAGCAAAAACTTACAACCCATCCCAACCACCCAGCAGCAGCAGCAGCTGGACCGCCTGAGAGTCAGGCTGAAAATTGAGAAGTGGAGGAGGTTTCCCTATATATGCTCCCCTTTAATAATTTTTTTGATTATTCTATGAGGGTCATTATTAAACATTGGAAGCATGCATTAATGGTTGTGAAGGCCGTGGGAGTAGTCATTCCAAAATGGGGAGTAAGATAGTTGGGATTGGAGGGCTCTGTTCCAACTTGCAAGAAGACAAACACAGAGTGGCCGCCGCGCAAAACATTTGACTTGCTCGTCACCCAGACCTTTTTCATCCAATTCTTTTTAGTTTTTACTCTTCCACTTAAAATTAAATGATTTTAAAAATCTCTTTTTCTGGTACAAAAATGAATTAAAAATCTTTAATTCAACCTTTGACCTGTCTGAACTCGAGTTTTCATGCCCTTCAAATTCAATTAATGGAGTTGACAATCACAACCACCGCCATCCTAATAAACACGCCCAATCAACCAGAAGATGAAGGCGAAGAATATCAATTTCAAGCTTGTCATGAATTGGTATTATTAACGATCTAAACTTCATCAATAATCGAAAAAAAGGAGGAAAAATTATGGCTAATAATGCAAGAAAATCTGCTGAGGCTGCTATAGAAGCTATTGGGTTGGGTTATGACCTAACTATGGATTTACGCCTCAAGTACTGCAAGAAGAATTCCTCCCGATTGATCTTGATGGATGATGATAAACTCAGAGATCTTCCTATTCCAGGTGGCTTTTCTATTCGTAAAGTTCCCAAATCTATCAAATGTGATAAAGGCGAGCGCATGAGGTTCAGCTCTGATGTTCTCTCTTTCCAACAGGTACTCTTTTCCAATCTAATAGTTATTACCTTTTTTGCTTTTCATCTTTCCAATTATTTCTGCTCCACGCTTGATTATATTATCCTAATTAGAATTGAAGTTCTGGAGGAAGAATTGGAAAATGTCTAATTAGACAGGAATTCAGCGGGGATGAAAACTTCTTTTCAATTCATTAATTAGTTAATTTAGGATTTTCTTTTAATTTAATTATTCAATTTAAATTGGGATTTTAGTATCTGATTTTGTATCGTAGAACTTGGCTAAAAAAAAAAAAACAAATGAAGTTGATGTAATTAACACTTTCCTTTAGCTACTAACTAATTTCGCAGCTAGCTATTTTCTGTATCCAGAAAGTATTATCAGAAAGAAATGAAAGACTGAGGAGGAAACAAGAGAATTATGGCAAGATGGGTGAAGTGGAAGATGTAAATAGGAAAGCTATATGATTGTGAAGTTTATATTAGCCAAAGATTGAATTCTATAAATCATAATTAGTTTAGGCATATTCTATGATAATGATAGCATTCCCATAAAACAAGCATGCTAGAGAGGAGGATGTTATGGTGGATATGTGAGTCCTCATTTACGATAATTAAGGAAAGAACACTTATATCAATTCAACTCAGCCTAAATTCTAAAGGGGATATTTTAGATAATTTACCCATGCATAACAGATACTTGTGGATGCATTGATCCCTAAGACCAAGTACATTCCAATTGAGCGGAAAAGAGGAAGCTAGATGAAAGTAATGTATTTTGACTTGTAACTGAATGATGTTGTGTAATGGATCTCAAAGAAAATTTGGATTTAAATAATACTTACAGAGGGTAACGGTCCAGCTATTTGACTCAAACTTGGTTGGGAATGGTGCTTAATTTAGTAACCCATGCAGAACATAGACAAGGAAAATGATTTTATTATGATTATTGTTGATAATTTGGGAATCCTTGAGATATTCTTGTTTTGTATTGCTATGCTACTTCATGTTTATATTTATTTATTTATGATTTTGATGTGCATGCACATTATTTTCTGGTAGGAAGAATATTGTTATACAGCTAAACAAAGTGCAATACATTTTCTGAAGAATCTAAATAATTTAACCTGCTGTTTTATAGAAAAATATGTATTTTTATCTAACAGAAATGTAATTGTATTCGCAAGTTAAATTTGGAACATGCTTATTGTGTTGTTTGGAGCTGGTGGAAATAATAATTTATATTTAATTGCTTCCCATGCTCACACTTTTTTCTCCCACCCCCCATGCTCACCCTTTGTTGTTTGTAGATGTCAGAGCAGTTTAATCAGGAACTATCTCTTTCTGGAAAAATTCCTCCAGGCCATTTCAATGCTGCATTTGACTTTACAGGAGTTTGGCAGAAAGATGCTGCTATTACAAAAGCTCTTGCGTTTGATGGTGTTTTTGTCACACTTTACAACATTGCACTAGAAAAATCTCAAGTAGTATTGTCTGATCATATCAAAGAAGCTGTCCCTTCAACATGGGAGCCTGCTGTATTGGCGAGGTGAGATTCTATGAAATTTGGCATTATAATTTTGAAAGATGTTATCACTGTATTTGCAAAAACATTTTTTGTACTATTTTTTAATACATAATCTTGCAGTTCCTTAGTTGGATTTCTTACATTTTGTCAAGAGAAATCGGAGCTTGCATATGATGATCATGTTTTGTATTTTCACTCACCATATTTATGTTTATTAATTCATAATGCCATATTTGTGAACCTAAAATATTTGAAAAAAAACTGTCTTCTGTTGTTTAGCATGGAATCTATGAGTGATTACATTTTCGTAATTGGTTGATTGACACATGCATTTTCTTGATACACTATTTTCCGGGTGCATTATCTGTAAGTTATGTCCATTTATGGACTGTTTTAGAACAGCTGATAGCTCTATTATTTTATTTAATTAAAGTAAATTTATCAAAAACTTATTGTGATATTTTGCTGCTCATGTCCAGTTTTATAGAGAAGTATGGTACTCATGTGGTTGTTGGTGTCAAAATGGGAGGAAAGGATGTAGTTTATTTGAAACAGCAGCATTCATCTGCTCTTGAACCTGTTGGTGTACAGAAAAAATTAAAAGACTTAGCAGACAAGATTTTCACAGATGGAACTGGACAGAGTATTATGAATTCTGATAAATTCAACGAGAGGGAAAAGGTTTGAAGAAATAACTCTTTGGAATTTTTCCTCTTAAATTAATATGAATGAAATCCAAGTTACAAGAGAAGATCTTCATTTATTCAACAACTTATTATGAGGTTTGGAAGAAATATGAGAGTATGCTTGCTGCCATTTTTGTTTAAAGCATTCTGTTTTGCTTTTGTTCTAGTTTTTCACGGAGCATGGGCTCTCGTTCTCAGACACAATCCCATCCAGCTCTTATTCCGACGCAGAAGTAAGTTACTGATCATGCTATTTCCTAATTGTGTACATGTCACATGGTTTACATTTTCACTCTAGCTGCAATATTGATACAGTGGTTGGTTATTAGCATGTTTTGTCTAATCTGCTTAGCTTCTCCCGCCAAACATTTTTTTTAAGACTATGATGTGTTTTCCTCTTGCAGGACATTAAATTCATAAATAAGAGGAAAGGCGGATTGAATAAAAGCCTACACCACAGTGACTGGTGTCACACTGTTCAGTTTGAGCCTGATGTCATCTCAACGTCATTCATCCCAATAACGTCACTTTTAAGTGGAATTAATGGAAGTGGATTTTTGACCCATGCTATTAATCTCTACATCCGTTGTAAATGCTTATCTTCTTAATCTTCTGATGCCTGGTCTTAAGACTATTTCGTTCCTTCATTTTACCAGAGTTGCATTTTTAGTGTTTGATCTATAAATTGTTATTAATTTTGACATGTTTCTTGATTGCAGATAAGCCACCAATTGAAGAGTTGCGTCAGTTTCTGGAATTTCAGCTTCCAAAGCAGTGGGCACCAGTGTTTGGTGATCTTGCTCTTGGTCCAGATAGAAAGCAACAAACCAATGCATCTTTGCAGTTCAGTTTCATGGGTCCTAAACTCTATGTTAATACGACACTGGTAATGTTTTGTTGTTCTTTTATTTTCTGTTGACTCTGGTCCATATGTTCTTTCTTTTACGTGGTTCTTGCTTTCGTTCTTTTTTTTTCTTGCCCTCTTTCCTTGAAAAAGTGAAAGCAATTCCTTGCTTAGTTTTTAATTTAAAATCACAAAATTTGTACTTATGCTCCAGTTATAAAGTTCTTTTCACATTCTGATCATAAAGCTAGTCTTCCTTCTAAGACCAACATTGGATAAAACACATTTAATTCTAGGAAAGTTGTTTCCAGTTAGCTGTTCCCTGAACCCAGAACTCAAATATGATTTGAGGTTTGCAAGACTTGAGGATTGTGTACTTTTTATCTAATTTTATCTACAATTTAAATTATTTAAGGTTTGATGGAAGTCATAATTGAGCTTGTTTCTCTTAATTGTCACAATGACAATAGAGTCTTGAAGGCTAGGTATTATTTCTTGACTACTTGCTCCCATTTTCGAAGAGACAACCTTCAGCTGATTATGGGCTAGTTTCCCATTTCTGGTTATTCACAAGGTTTGCACCTTTGCCGATGTTCTCCAAATTGAACATTTATCATCTGTCATGCCATATCATTTGTGTTGGTTGTCAGAACGGGACCTGCTCTCAGGGCCATATATTACAGGGTGATTTAAAGGGCTGCATATGCTGTTCACTTATTACTCGACCAGTATTGTGGCTACTGTTAGAGAGAACACTGTTGAGGTGTAATAGGTGGATAAGCAATGGAGATAATCAATAATTTCTATTATATTTCTAGTTTAATAAGAACATTTTTTCAGAACCCAGTAAAGTAACACAGGGTGATTGCAGTTTTCTTATCTAGAGGAAACCTATGTCTCCAATATAAATTACATTTGTTGACCTTGTAAAAACTTGAACAGATTAATTTTGCAGGCACTGAATGTAACCTTTATGCAGATCATCTCTTCCTATTATTATATATTGTCCAAAATTTTGCATTCCAGTTTTTAAAATGTTGCAGCACTCTGGAGTCTGGATTTTACTTGGTTAGATAAATGTTTTGCACAGAATGCTTTCATAATTTATTGACTCCTATTTAACTTAAATTATGTGACAGGTCGATGTGGCAATGAATCCAGTTACTGGACTTCGATTGTATCTGGAAGGGAAAAGAAGCAACTGCTTAGCAATTCACTTGCAGCATCTTTCCTCACTACCAAAGACCTTCCAACTCAGACATGAACAGATTGGCAACTTCTCCGACCCCTCCTCTGAGCGTAGGTACTATGAGAAGGTTCAGTGGAAGAGTTTCTCACATATTTGCACTGCCCCAATTGAAAATGAAGAGGATCTTGCAATTGTCACAGGGGCTCAATTTCAAGTTAGAGACTCTGGGTTAAAAAAAGTTCTATTCTTACGGCTCCATTTTTCTAAAATTATTGGTGGAGTGACCCTGAGAAGGTCTGAATGGGATGGTTCCCCTGCCATAGCCCAGAAGTCTGGAATGATCTCTTCTTTCATCAGCACTCATTTCTCAAGTACTCAAAAACCACCGCTCAAGCAACAAGAGGTGCACATAAACTCTGCTGTATACCCTGGGGGTCCTCCTGTTCCTGCCCAGGCCCCTAAAATGTTGAAGTTTGTCGATACAACGGAGATGACAAGAGGACCCCAGGACTTGCCAGGATATTGGGTTGTATCTGGGGCAAAGCTTAATGTGGACAAGGGAAAAATCTCTCTTCGAGTCAAATACTCTCTCTTAACATTGATATTACCCGATGAAGATGTGTGACTAGAGATGTAAGTAGCTTAGTTCAATGGGTTGAAGGAAAAAGGGAAAAAAAGGGTGGAGGATCTCTTTCTGTAATGGAAGACTGATAGGAGTATGGAGTTCTGCAAGCTAAGTATTTGTTCACTGGGTTGAAGATATCTGAAAGGATTCGATGAAGTTGTGTACATAAAATTTTCTCAGGTGTGCAATTTCTACCTTAATTTATGTAGGGCCGTTTTTTTTTTAAAAAAAAATTATTGCATGTATATGGATATTCAAATACTGCAGTATTAAGAAAGCTGAGATGGCTTTTGACATTGTGCAATTGAGTGAATGGCTAGCAGCAGCTTCTATGATTGTTTAGTTTACTATTGTTTGCTCATATTCAACAGAGTTTACAGAGCATATATTCTTCCTACACCATAAATTTCTGGATTAAATGGAAATAAATTTAGAGAGTGTTTGGTTTAACTTTTCGAATCAATGGATAATTTATTTGAACCCCAATAGTTTGGTCAAGGCGTTAAATAAATTTTGGAGATGTTCGGTTTAATTATTCAAATCAAATGGATAGTGTTTGAGCTCCAATGGTTAGGTTAAGACGTATGATGAATTTTTTTGACACAATAAAAAGGAAATTCATTCAACTTTAAAGCATCTGCAGCCAAGGCTACTAACAACAAAGTTGGAGAAGATCCGTCCCAAACACAAACACCTGACATAAAACTCGAAGCCCGGGTTAACTCATGGGGGATGTGATTTGCAGAATGAGAAAATAAGATATTACAAATAGAAGAAGCAATCATACAAAAATCCAAAGTAATAATCCTCATATCATATGCATCATCGCAAGGATTATTAATAGCATTGATAACTAGCTGTGAATCGGACTCAATAATGACATTAGACAGTCCTTTTTTTTTTCACCAAGCTCAGGGCCTCCCCCACGCCTGTAGCCTCAGCCCTGCTGGGTCATAAATGCACAATTGAGAACAACAGCTAACTGCTAAACATTGACCTGCAGTATCTCTTAATACAAAAGCAAATCCAGTCTTACTGTGCTGCATCTGTATTAATTTTGAGATAATCATCCCCCAGAGGATGCCAACACTGCAAACCGGAATTTCTATTCTCACGAATAGAATGCCTTGTAGTTTGCTGCCAGTTTGAGAAACTATCCATTGCTAACTTTAGAACTATCCTTGGCGAAGAAGACTTGTCATTCTAGACGAGATTATTATGGTTATTCCGTAAACTCTAGCAAATTATAGCAGCGAGCGAACAATCCTCATTTGTACAACGATCACAAACCAGCTCCATCCAATCAAGCATAGAAGAAATGTTACCATGCAAAAATGTATGGTGAATTATAAAAGGGGTTAATACATATAATTTTACGCTTAAATTTATACCAAGAAAAGTCAGAAATTACATTGCAATTAAACAAAGAGAACCCTAGCCAAAATATGGCTGAGCATAGCTGCAGGAGGTCCACTAAGCCAAATTCTGGCTTTTGTTTATATATATATATATATATATATATATATATATATATATATATATATATATAAACTATTCAATATTTTATTAATCTGGATTAACATTGTGCATACCCATTAAAAGAGCATAATATTTTCTTTTAAATTTTAAACGTAATCCATATCCGGATTTAAATTTGAAATCTTTGGTTAAGAGATAAAAAATTTGTACTATCCTATCTAATTCATTGAAACTTATGGCTGCTTTGTTTTTTTTAATCTTTTGCTTGTATTAATAGAGCCGCTAATCATGGTGCAAATCTTGTTACTAATCAAGTTGAAATACATTTGATTGGGTTTTTATACCCTTGTCATGGTATGAGGATATATTGTATTCTGATTCCGGTGGCGTTTAATGAATTTAAATTCAGTTGAAAAAAAAAGAAATTAATTTCTTAAAAAATTATTAATTAAGTGGTGAGCCCCATACAATGCATTGTTAGTTTTTAGGTAAATTTAATCTACCATGTTATCTGTAGACTAATTTAATCACATAATGACATGTATATTGATTCATTAATTATTGTAATTACATCAACCAATATAAATAAAATAATTAAATATATATCATTGTGTGATTGAATTAGTTTACAGATTACGTTCTCCATATCATTGTTGAATAATAATAATATACAAAATTTGGTGGACAAAATGAATGGACTATAATACTCAATAAATGTAAGTGTAATTATACAAGTTGGGGAGGGAATTCTTAGGATATATTCTTTAGAAATTTTAGTTTGCATCACCAAACATGGCATAGGAAATTATTAAGTGTTGGAGCCGTCCTTAAGAGCAAATAAAATAAAATAAAAGTAGAATGTGACGGAACATGAAGGATTCGTTTGGAACCCTTGGATTTGATTTCGAACTACAGCGCTCTAGGGGTGGTAACGGGTAGGGTATCCGCAAAAATTGCCTTATCCGAATCCGATTATTTATATAACTACCCGAACCCGTTTAAAATTATAATATTAATACCCGTACCCGTCTCAAATCCGATTAACATTACCCGATTAATATCCGAATTCGAATAATTACCCGTTTATCATTAAAAAAATTTAAAATAAAATAAAATTCAAACTAATTAAATAATTAAAAATGTAGAAATATAGAAATAATCTACCATAAATCACTATAAAATCAAATAAAACATAAAATTTAATTCAACACATTCAAATTAAAATAATTTATCAAATTGTTCAAAAATAACAATAAAATTAAATATTGTTCATTATGACAGAAAAATTATATTTCACATTTTAAACTTTCATTACATTTGTAATTCATCAATCTATAAAAATATATGAAAAAATAATTATATCATTATATTCAATAAATTAAAATAGAAGAAATTGCATAATATATATATATATATATATAATCGGATTTATCGGATAGCGAGTATCCGAAGGCATCTATTCGTACCCTACCCAAACCCGTGACGGGTTTAAATATTGCTACCCAAACCCGTCTCAAAACCCTAATGGGGTTATCCATTAGAGTTTAAAAGGGTTTGGATTGACGCGGATACCCGTAAAATCCGTACCCGTTGCCACCCCTACAGCGCTCAAAACATATGATATGATTGGTATTTTTATTTTTCTTAAGGAATTTTTTTGACTTACATCAATTATTTCAACCTATCTTTTTTGTTTTAACCATTAGTAAATTGTATGAATAGATTCATTAAGAAATTAATTATTTCACTCATTTTATTGACTCTCTTTTATTTATTTTATATAAATTAAAAAAAAACTAATTGTTAAAATTATAGATTTAAATATGCTTCGCTAATATTTATATGCCCATATATCAATTATAAGGGATTCAATTAGAGATCAAACTCGGTTGAACTAAAAAGAAAATGAAAAATAATAATTCTTATTTATGAATAACAAGATACATTATAATAATCAATTAAGCCATATTTATAAAGCAGTGTTAAGTAGTTAGCTATAATTTTAAAAGAAAAATGATTTATAATTTGAGACATAAAAAAATTATTAAACTATATTTTCATGGGAGTAAAATTTACATATTACATGATAAATAAGCAAATCAATCAAAAATAAATATAAGATGGACGAAGTAAAATGAAATCGTGCAATTTATTTATGCATATCTCATTTATTTTGATTTAATGGATTTCTATTATATAGGTTTTGCATGCGCAGTTAAAGAGTCCTTCGAATTAATGTGTGTTTGTGTGCACAACTAAATACATTAATTGATGAATTTTTCGATCATCCATCCTCAAGAGGATCTCTCAGACGTTTTTGCTTGAATCATGTGTGAATTTTTCAATTTAGTTTATTAAAAGAAAAGCGAATGGGGAAGCTCGCTTCTTGCTAAAGCTGCTAATTCCAATGTTTCTCTTCTTTTTTTTTTTTTTTAATAAATCCTCCTTTCATATAGGATTCACTTTCGAATTATGTAGGGGATATTTGACATTACTGTTGAGTGTTTAAAAAACAAGTTTATAATTTTTTAATTTAATTAACTGATTTTTTTAATTTTTTTATAAACTATTTTTCTCAAATTTGTTTCTGGAAAAATCACTTATCCTTAAAAACAGTTTTCAAAACTCAAAAAAATTAAAAATAAAATCTTTTCTCCAAAAACGTTTTTCCCAAATGTAATATCAAACAGATCCGTAATAGTTTGACTTAATAAAAGTGATTATTTTTCAACAAAAAAAAACTGATGAAGGAAAAAAAGAGCATGTGAGTTTTTGTTGGGTGAGATTTCAAGTTTGTGTAATTAATTTTCTTAATTGAAAATTTATTCCATTGATTCTTTTAACTATTAATTTTGAAATGATTTAGTCTTTCAACTGAATATTTGTTCAAGTACATGGTAAGTGTTTTATACATGGGAATTAATTGAAAATTCGTTCTGTTGTCTTATTTAACTATCCTTAATTAAATATTAAATATTTTATAAATAAAAATTAAATTAGTTTAAAATTGATAATTAATTAATGGAGCCAATTGAATAATTCTAATAATTAAAGAAGTTAATTGAATAAAAATTAACTATGAAGGGAGTCAATTAAAAAATAGTTTAATTACAGAAATTTATAAATTTTAGTATAAAAAATATTCCTTTTTTTTCTTTTTTTTTTTTTAAATTTGCGCCTAGAAGGTGAATCCAATGATGGGTGACTTGTTTGGCATATGTGGGGTAATTGGTATATAATAATGGAATTCCCTCAAAGCAACCCTTATATTCTGCTTTCTTTAGATTCCATTTTTAAGTATAAATACAAAGGTAATTCTCAAGGAAATTAGGTAGGAAGATAAAAGAAAATGTTGGAGGATAGAAAAAAATAAGAAGATTTTAAAGAAAGGATGGACAGCAGTAAGAGTGGGAATAGGAGATGAAGAAGAAGAAGAAGAAGAGTGCAAGTTAGAAAGATATGAAATTCCAATATCATACTTACATCATCCACTTTTCAAGCCTCTTTTGGAGAAAGCTCATCAAGTTTATGGGTGCCCCCTACACTGGCTCATTGCGTCTCCCTTGTTCTCCCCATGATTTTCTGCATCTCTCCGATGCCAAATTCAGAGACAATCCAACCATCCATCTTTTCTTAAAATGTTATAAAAATTAGTTAGGATCAAGTTTATAAAACTGTTTTATGATTTTGCACTAATTTGATACATAAAAAAAATAATTATTTCTTTTTTTTTTTTCTAGTCAAAATGAAATCATTTGGTTTTATTTCGTTAAAAAATCTTTAATATCATTAGTGAATTGAAATTACAAGTATCATTTTAATACAGTAGAAATAAAGATTCTTTTTTTTTTCTCTCTCAAAATGGTAACATATTATTTTTATTTTTTGAAAAAAAATCTGTCCAAAGCTTGAAATGAAAAGCACCTTTGTGGCAAAGTAGTATCCTACCTTAACTCTGCTTAGGCATGAATAGAGGGCAACCAGCAAAACGTTTACAGGATGTTCTCTAAAATAAAATTTGTGAAAATTCATTTACAGAATTCTTGAATTTAATTATTAAATGATTGTCTAATTATAGTGTTTAATAATATTAACAATAAAAATATTATCTAGTTACCTTTAAAATACGAAAATTTTATAAATGAAAATTGTAAAATTGTGAGGATTATTTTTCTTGCGTGGGTTGAATTCAGATTTTTCAATATTCTTACTTTCACATTGTGTAAAATCTATAGATCTCTAATGGATACTTCTGACGCTAATGAAATGCTAGCCGCCTCTAACATAGGGGACGATCTCCGAAAGATCCCACCGCCATTGCCCCCTGATAAGAGATCACATAAAAAAGTATGTATCTCTACTACAAATAAAGATGATGGGGAGGCATTACGCCAGTTGCATGCTAAAACATGTTTTACGTATAAAGATACTCACATTGCTAACCCTAATTCTAGGGCCCAATTGACTAATGATGATGACACCAAACTACTTGAATTGATATCGGAGGGGGACAAAAATTCATATCATGATGGAATGAGATGGAAGATGGGCAAGATATAGTTTTTGTAGACAAAGAGCACTCCTTTGTTTTGAACATATCGGAATCGTTTGAATCACCTATTGCAAAGCCATGAAAAAAATGTTCTTAAGAGTAACAAGCAAAAATTTGGGAAGATTGGTGAAGATTGACTACAATATCTCTAAATCGGATAAGGGTAAATTTGCTCATATCACGATGAAGTTAGATATAATGAAACCATTAAAACCATTTTGAGTTTAAAAGGCGAATATAAGCAACTAATAAAATATGAAGGATTGCCTCAAATACGTAAAGAAACTCAAAATAAAATCATATGCCAAACCTCTCATTCAAAGAAAGAATGGAAAAAGCTCACTCCTATGCCTCAAAGTACTAATCATGCATTAATATATAGAAGATATGTTTATAGGCCAACCCACACACCACATAAATATTCATGTATTCATTATAGTAGTAGAAATATGGTGAGGCCCAAACCTCATACAAAATGGCATACAAACAAAAAGTCTTTCAAAACTAACATTCAATATTATTATTGTATGAAGTTTAAACATGTAAATACTTAATGTTTTGTGAGGAAGACTCACCTCTTTTAAGGTAGAACCTTCTAAAGCTAACCCTATTGGACTCAAGTTAATTTGGATGCCAAAAGACATAATTATTTGATTTTTTTAAGTATGTCTTACATCTGCTACAAAGGAAAATGTTAAATTAGAAGATGGTAGATGATTAAGGCACATGACCAATAACGAAAGCCTATCCCTCAAAGGCAAGATAATCAATAGAGAAAAAAGTTGTCATATCACAACTTTTATTTTCAAAATTCAACAGTTGGCATCAAGACATAACAGTAGAAATCAAACACCCTTACTTGAACTTTTTGACCTTCAAAATGAAGGAAGCCCAAAAAAAGTGTTAATAAGAAGATGACCAATTTGGGAAGGAGCAAGTCAAAAGAAATTATCACAAGTTGAAGGTGAGCAAATTCAAGCTTTTCAAAGGGCATGTGCCAAGAAAATTTTGAAAAGTGATCAAGCTGAGGGGAAATTACCCTAGAAGATGTGCCACAATAGCAAGAGGATAAGTATTTCATGATCTTAACCCTTTTGAATTTGCATTTACATTTCTTATTTTGTGGCACACAAGAATTTAAAATTGATCAAATATATTTCTTATAATTGATTGTGTAAAATTCTCTCCTTTATTTGCTTTTATCTCTCTTTGATCTAAGTTGGTGCACTAATCTTTTTTAATATTGCAAAGGGAGAGAGATAGTTGTAGAGCAAAAATTAGACCTTAATAGAAGGAACAAAAAGGGAGAGACAGCTGTAAAGCAAAATTTTTGTTTTAAATTTGCCTTGTTATGACATCTTTGCTTTTGAGCTCTTACTTTTAATTTTTGCTCAATTTAATTGTGAAAATAAAAAAGAAAGAGATTGTTAACCTAAGTTAATAAGATCTCTATTTTGATCTTAACAATATGATATTAATAGTTAGTCAAGAAAAACTCATGTAGTAAGAGTTGATTATGAATCTTGGAAAAATACTAGTTCTGAAAGGTTTAGAGTGAATCTTTGGAAAAACTTTAGTAGGTTTGGTATGAGCCTAGAAAAATACCTAGTTGGAGAGTGAGTTAAAAAAAACTTCATTATTTTCTTATTGAAGAATAGTAAAAATTTTAATTGGAGGTTGAGAAGTGTATGTAGAGTTAGTTAACATTTGCTTAGTTGGAAGTGAGTTGAAAATATTTTATTGTATTTTTGTTGAAGAATAATGAAAATCCTAATTGGAAGTTGGAGAGTATATATAGATTTAGTTAACACTCTAACTACTGTACATATTCTTATACCTATTGCTTTTCTATTCATCTTTTACTTATTACCTTCCTTTTCCAAATACACATTGCCTTAACAATTGCATTTGTTCAAAAGCCTAAATTTTTATCTCAACACCAATACAACCCTCCCTTCTTGGTACACTTTAGAATAACACTATATTTATATCTTTCTTATTACAGTACTAATATGTAAAGCAATAGCTATCATGGTAATGTACTGTGTGATACCATATTTGGATGAAATTGTAAAGTTGCTAATCTTAAAGATACAGTCAATTGTTATATATTGGTACATTACCATAATATATGAAATAAAATTGTTGAAGTAGGCTTTTATGCAGAACATGGATTTTTGGGATTTGAAATTTTTTATGGATCTTCTCAAATTTAATTGCAAATTTGATATATCGAGAAGCTACTGGAGAAAAACGTCAAGTTGATATACTCTTTCTATTTTTAAGTCCATTTTTTTCTAAGTTTAATTTTTAGTCCAAATTTTATTATCTTTTTTAGTATTTTATTTGGGTTTAGACTAATTTTGGATAAAAAAAATTATTGAATATTTTAATATAAAAATGGTATATTATTGATCTAAAAAGAATAGTGAGAATATAATAATTTTCTATTTAATTATGTAAAAAATGGATTTTTGTAAAAAAAAAAAGAAGTAAAAAAAAGGGATTAAATTGAAAAACTGAATAAATTAAAAAAATGGATAAATTATAAAATAAGGAAAAAAGAAAAAAAATTATAATCTGATGCAAGAGAAAAGGGTTAAATTTGATATTTTGGTCCAATTACAAATGTCAAAATAATATTCTAAATTATTTAATGATACAATCCGATTCAACCGATCGAATCTGTCTAATATAATATTATCCAATGATTTTAATAGTAGATTGGGTTGAGTCTGTACCAATTTTGATCCAAATCAGCCATGAACAAATGTAACGCCAACAACATGGCATTGCTTCATTCTTCTTCTTTTTTAAAAAAAAAATATATGGATATATATATATATATATAAGATAATTATTATATATATAACCATATTTAATTAGAATGGTTCATAAATTTTTCATGGACTTAGATATAGGTAGAAACAAAATGATTACCAGTAAGTTTTAGATTAATGGTATTAGCCTTAGTGATCAGGACTACAAGATTTCAAGGCGGAATATCCAACCGACCTTTTATATCAAAAAAATCTTTTATGATTAGTCGTAAAGAGGAATATTTTCTTTTTTTTTTTTCTTTTATTTATTTTTTCATGTATCAATTTGCATATATGAAGATTAACTTTTTTTTAATTATTATTTTCATTTATCGAATAACATGAAATTTCTAGGACTTCCAGCAATTACTGCTCCAGTAATAATCTACTCTTGCTTACTGAAGCTAATTGTTCGATATTTGAAGCTTATGCATTTTTTTTATAAGAAGCTAAGTTCACACACAAACACGAAAACTAGAGAAAATAAATAACTCCCATTTTGAATTCTGCTTAATTATAATTTTTTTATATATCTAAGTATTAAATTCATAATTTCTTATTTTTTTTATAATTATTTTATAATAGATGTACCAATTGAGTTAGTCTCCATCAATAAGTTCCGTTGGCTTATAATGGGCTAATAAATGTTGTTTTGATTTAAAAATTTAATTCAAACTTTTTTTTCGTTACTCAAACTAATATAATTCAAAATAAATTAAAAAATTTTGAAATAATCTTTTCCAAACTTGTCCGACTGGATATATCTGTTCTGAATTTGATTGAGTTCATTTTTAAAGGTAACAACTGTTGGGCACAGCGGATAAAATAATACAAATAAATGTGAAATAAAATAATCAGTAAAAAAAATAACACAAATAAATGTGAAATAAAATAATCAGCAAAAAAAAATAACACTGACAATTTAACGTGGTTCACCTTTTAATTTGGGATACGTCCACGGACAACACTCCGAATATTTTTCTTCCACTAATAAAAATTAATGGGTACAAGAAGAGAACATTCCCTAGACACAGGCTAGAGGTAATACAACAATTTTGAGATAAACCCAAAAATAGTGGCACACAAGTGTTTTCCAAAAACACTCCAAAATATTTTTCTCACTATTTTTGTCACTCCCTAATTTTTTGAAATATTCCAAAACTCTAACTTTCTCTCAGATTCTCTTAAATGAATTGAGATTATTGTAATTCAAATGAAAGGATATCTGCCTATTTATAGAAAAAATATTAAGTTTGAACACTTAACAAAAAAGTCAAAAATATTGACTGAAGGAATTCAATTTGAAATTGAATTACCACAACTTTTGACTTTTTTATTTTATTTTATATGTGGTGAGACCCACACCCACACCAAACTTTTCAATAATTTCGGCGCCTAACAACAACGTGGAATAGGATTAGGTATCGTTAAGTATCATCCATGGGTGCAAATAAGAACCTTATGTTTTCATTTTTTTTCTTATTTGAATCCCTCATATTCTATTTAATGCAATCAAGACCCTCGTATTTATTTTTTCTCACATAGAGCCTTCTTAATTGTTACCATTTCAATAATGCCGCATGCTATGAAAATTCTTTAAAAAAAAAAAAGTTTATGAAATAGAATTTCTGGCAATATAATAATAAACTATTTATTTGGAATTAATTTTTAAACAAAAACACCAAATAGAACCCAAAAACAATCCCTAAATTAATCTATCCATTATTCATATGAATATGGTACGGCGACAATTGGCAATGGGCAGGGCAGGAACAAGGGACTGATCCTTATCTCCGTCTTTGTTACACTAACGAAAGTAGATCTGTCCATGTCCCCATTATTGTAGGGATTCTCATTCTCGGCAATAATTTTTAATTTAAAATAATATATAATCAATAATTATATAATCAATAAGTAAAAAATAGAGTCTGACCGATTTATTTATCAACAAAACGATTTTTAAATATATCAACATAATTAAATACGATTAATTATATAAATAATCTGACCAATTTATTTATCAGCTGGTCAAATTATTTACAATCAATTGGTTAAAAAAATTATCAATCAGCGTGACCGACTTATTATCAAACCAGTTAATCGGTCACACATTAATTTTATTGACATAATTAAATAATTTCAAATGAAAAATTTTAATTTTAACAAAAATATATTATAAAATTATTCATATATTTAAAATATATAAACTTATATTATATATATGATAAAATATTTTAATATTTATAATAATTATTGGGGCTAGACAGGGAGGTCAACAAGGAAAAAAAAATTATATTCCCAAGAGGAGTTCAATTTGAAAATATCTGCTTTGTTCGGTGACAAATCTCTACGAAAAACATAAATTCCCCGCCTCACTGTCAAGTCTATACTTCAGTGCTTGGTATGACATCATTTAAGTAACTTCTTAATATTTTTGTTATTGGGTTCTTCTATGTCTTCATTATCTGGTTTGTCAATCTATTTTCTTATTTATTTGAATCTCTATTTTGGGACATATGTGCTTAATGAGCAATTCTCTAAGACAATAATAAATGAAATTAAAAAAAAACTTATATTTGTTAAATTTGATCATTTTGCTTTATATACTAGTTTTTTTATTTAAATTGTCTCATCAACTAAGTTTTAAATACAAATAGTTTGGGGACAAATCTCCACAGAAAACAAGGATTCCTCGCCCCATTTTCAAGCCTATCCTCTAATGCTTGTTATGGCATCATTTAAGTAACTTCTTAACATTTTTGTTATTGGGTTCTTCTATGCCTTCATTATCTGGTTCGTCAATCTATTTTCTTATTTCTTTGAATCTCTATTTTGGGACATATATGCTTAATGAGCAATTCTCTAAGACAATAATAAATGAAATAAAAAAAAGTTACACTTGTTAAATTTGATCATTTTGCTTTATATACTGTTTTTTTTTATGTAAATTGTCTCATCAACTAAGTTTTAAATACAAATAGTCTGCTGTAAATTTATGATTTCAGTTCACTCTTTCATTAATATGACCTCTGACGTGATGTTGATGTGGTAGAAGTATAAATATTCGCCAAATCACATACCATATAAACACCACGTTAGATTAATAAGATAAAAATGAACGAAAATCACGAATTTAGAAGAGGTTATTTTTATCAAAAAACTTGATTGAGAAGACAATTTGTAACAAAAACCAATACGAAGAGCGAAATGATCATTTTTATCGAGTATAAAAAGCTTCTTATGTATTAAGCCCATAAAATAGGTTAATTCTATCTACTTTATTTATAAATTTGTTTTTTGACCTGCTATTATAAGTATTGAATAGATAAAAATTAACTTGTTATCTAAATTACTTTTTTATTTAAAAACATGTAAGATGAATGCTAGCAATACATTTTTTTCAACACTCTTCTCTATTGGTTCATTATTTTCAATAAAAAAATATATAATTTTTTTAGGTAAAATTAAATATAATAATTTTTTTCTCTCTCATAATAATGACTAAAATATTATAATTTAATTTTTTTATTTACCATTATCTCTCATATCTTCTTTTACTTGTATCTCACACCACATTTTATTCTTTTTTTTTAACTTTTTTATTAAAATTTAAAAAATATATAGGAAAAATTATGAGAAAATTTTTGATTGATTTTTATATTAAGAACAAAAATTATTTTAAAATTATTATATAATAAATGATAAAACAAAAAAAATTGATAATTAAGAGAATATTAATTTTATTTTTAAGGAAATAAAAAATCACAAAAAATATAATATAAAATATAATCAATTTTCTCTTCATTTTAGATTTTTCATTACTTAAATTATTTTATTTTTTCTATATGTTTTTTGTTTTGTTTCTCTTCATGATTTTTTCTTTATTTTAGATTTTTTATTGTTTAAATTATTTTATTTTTTTTCTAAATATTTTATTTTGTTTCTCTTTATTATTTTAGTTTTCTTTTATCTTTTTAAATTATTTTTTAAGAAAATTATGTTGCATAAGTTTCATTATAAAAGCTATAAAAAAGTCTTTTGCTTTTGGATATATAACATATGAATTAATTTTGATTTAATTTTTTTAAAATTAAAATTATTATTTGTAATATCAGATAAATAGTAAGTGTAAGACTACTATATAGAGTATCGTTTGCATTTTCAAAAATCGGTTAAAAATATATTTTATTTTATTAGTTTTTTAAATTTTAATAAAAAAGTGTAAAAAAAGAATAAATAGTAATGTGAGACATGAAAAAAGAGAGAATAGAGAATAGAGAATAATAAATAAAAAAATAAAATTTAATATTTTAGTCATTATTATGAGAGAGAAAATAAAATCACTATTTAACCTTATCTAGAAAATATATTGTATATTTTTTTATTGAAAATAATGGACTAATAGAAAAGAAAATATTGAAAGAGAGTGTTGAAAAAGTGATGAAAAAAAGTGTTAAAAGAGAGTGATGAAAAAAGTGTTGCTGATATTTTTCAACATGTAATTATTGACTTATTGAAGTGGAATTATAATAAATGAACTTAAATATCATATTTATAATTTAACTTTATATTTAGAATTTAATATTTAAATTGTATAGTTTTTATTTAAATAAATGAGTTATTATTTTTTGCTTACAAATTAATTCATATATAAATTTTATTTTAAAATCTAAAAAATTCAGATTCATATCATAATAAATATTATTTTCTTCATTTTGGCTTACAAATTAATTCATTATATAATTTTTTTTTAAACCTAAAAAAATTTAGATTTCACAAGATAATTGTAATAAATATTATTTCCTTCATTTGAGCTTGTAAATTAATTCGTCATATAAATTTTATTTTTAAACATTAAAAAAATCATATTTCACAAAGTAATAAATACGTTATTGTTTTTATTTAATTTTTATAAAATTAATCATTAAAAATTTGGGTCTCTCTATGCTTTATTTTCTATTTAATTTTCTCTACGTCTATTATGAAATTATATATATATATATATATATATATATATATATATATATATATATATATATATATATATATATTTAAATGTTTCTTTATTCATGCGCCAAGAGTTAGAAAACTTTTACCTTTATCAATACAATTTGTTTTACTAGATATATGATTTAAATATCAAGAATTTCAATTTCTAATAAATATGACATATAAGAAATTATAAATTTGTTTATTTGCTGATCAATAACTTGTTCTTGTAAAAAAATATGGTATATAAAAATTGAATTTTTTTTATAAAAAAAGGTATATGGTGTCTTTTTATCTTTATTTTAAGCCTAATAAATTTATAATAAAAAATAATTTTAGTTTACGTACTCAACTAATATATTTTCCTGAATTGATATATTCTAGCCTTAATATAATAGTATGTATATAGTGTCATAGTAAATCCAATTTCTGAGATTCCATAATTTATTCTTTTATAGATGGAGAAATTTTTTTCATATAATATAATGTTTATATTTATAACTATTAATTTAACATACAATAAAATTAAATAATTAATTTTTAATACATTTTTTATTTTTAAAATCAAAGTAGAAAATAATTTTTTAAAAACTAAATTATACTATATAATCATTTCTTAAAAAAATTGATAGAAATCAAATTATTTTAAAAAATATTTAATTAAAAAAACTATCATAATTTTAAATGAAAATATAAATAATTAAATTCTTTATATATATATATATATATATATATATATATATATATATATATATGGATAACTTCAATCAGATCACTTTTAGAAAATATTATACTAATAAATACTAAATTGATAACCTATTTTAGAATTTTTTTTATTTATATTTCATTTGTAAGTAGTGTGTTAATGATATAAAATAAAATGATCATAATTATAAAATCAAATGAAAGATAACTTGTAAAACAAGTTGCAACTTAAAATTTTAAAATTTATTTACAATTTCTGCAGATAACTGATAATTTCATTTAACGGCTAAAATTAAAAGTAAATGATCTAATAATTTTAAAGTCTAAGATTTATTTATAAACCAGATGCACTTTAAAATATCTTAATAAAATAAGGCCAAAATTAAAAATAAATGATCTAATACTTTAAAACATCGTAATTAAAAAATACCGATTTTTTACAAATATTTTGTCCAAAAAAAATATTAGTTAGGAATGACGATGGGACATATTCAGAGCGAAATTTTCCTTCCTTGTCTCCGAACCCCACTTGTCCTCTCAACTCCATCTCAATCCCTGCAAAAGAAAATTTTAGGATTTTCGTCCCTGCACCACACAGAAAGAGGAATTCTCGGCTCCGCTCCTCTTTGTTTTCCTAATTTTTATTAAATTTTTTTTATTTTATTTTAATATTAAAAATATATTTTATTTTAATTATTTAAGTAAAAAAATATATTTTTTATTTTAAATAAGCGTTATATTTTTATTTTATTATTTTTAAAAAATATTAATTATATTAAAATATAAATAATTATATATATATATATATATATATATATATATATATATATATATTATCTCCCCTACATATAAAAAAAATTAAAAAAAAAAATCGACTCTTTGAAGATGAGGCACCAAGGGTGGTCCAAATTGCCGCCCTTAGTATTACTTACCAAAAATAGAAAAGAGCTAAAACACAATCAACCTTTTTTTTTTTTTTTTTTGTGCTTTTACCCAAAAAATTTGTATTGAAAAGAAGAAAGGACAACAGCATAGGCAGAGAGGCGTTGAATGAAGAGGAATGGCTGGTGGGAAATTATGTTTTCTTTGACAAAACAACCTTCACTTTCCTCTCTACAGATACTAATCATATGAAAATACAAAAGAAAAAAAAATTATGGTTATATTAAACAAACTTGTACAGTAGTAGTCGTCTAGGGTTCATCCCTATCAAATTCTCTTCCTAAATCAACAAGGGCGAGTTTCCCTATCCAATTAATTCACATAATTATATGTAGTAATTGTTTTCCATTCATATCTATAAATTAAGATCTGATGTTTAGATGTACTCGAGCAATTTGAAAGGGTTTATACTGGCTGTGGTCTCCAGTGCCTTCATTGGTTCCAGCTTCATCATCAAGAAGAAGGGTCTGAGGAAGGCCGGCGCCAACGGTGCTCGTGCAAGTAATTTCTCTTTTTTTTTTTCTTTTTTTTTTACACTAATAATTTATTTTTGATTTTGTTTTCTGCTACTTCATAGGCGTTGGAGGATATGGTTATTTGTTGGAGCCACTCTGGTGGCTGGGGATGGTTACTAGTAAGCTAGGCTAACTTTTCCACTTTTCTTTTTTTTTTTTTTTTTTAAATTTTAAGAATTGCAATCACATTGCATTCGTTTAAGCCAATTGAATTGAATTATATTCTCTATATTCCGTTCAATAGCAGTTTACATCTACTAGATTTGACTTTTTCTTTTTTGGGGGAAAAACTGGCAGTGATCGTGGGAGAGATTGCCAATTTTGTAGCTTACATTTATGCTCCTGCTGTTCTTGTGACGCCACTTGGTGCTTTGAGTATCATTGTCAGGTAACATTTCGTTGTATCTATTATTTTCTAATAGTTCAAACCATAGCCATTCTGCTTTTCGTATTTTTTTTTGGGACACTGAATGTCCTATTTATCCCTCTATGATCATCTTGAGTACCAATTTATCTAATGCTGACTTCAGCTTAGTTGGTTTGTATTTATGTTAGGCAATTGTGTAACTGATTTGTTAGGAGGACTATTCTTAGAGATGGGTTCTCTTTAACAAGTAATGGTTAAACCATTGCCATGGCCACCTTGTACTACTACACCTTGCCATTAGTACCTAGTGTTGTCAAGAGCAGCCTAAAAACCTCTTCTCGGTTAAGAAATTCAACTTTGCAGAGGCACTATTTGGGCAACCACCTAACTCTAGTTTGCCATGTTCACTCACTTGATGATGTATGTTTAATTAGTTTCTTGCTCCTATATAACATTATTTCCATTAGGGAAAATGCATCCAACATTCTTAATTATAAATAGAAATGTGAAGACAACATAGGCCAAAAGAAGAAGAATAGATTAGCTATATAATTGTGGTTAAGGAAAAAAAAAAAAGAGAGAGACAAGATAAGCTATATAACTGTATTTTTTTCTCTGTTCTAGGTTGTTATAAATTTATGTTCTTTTGTTGACAATGAAACGTATACAAATTCTGATGCGAAAATTAATCAGATGAAATTCATGATCTAATAATTATTTTAAGTGAATTTAAACCTTGATTACACTAAAGAATAATTTGTTTCGAGTAACACTTTACTATTCTCAAGTGCACGCTTATTGTGTCAATTAGCACCTTAGATGATACGGGGTGGTCTTTGTGACATAAGGACATTTTTCTTTTTGGATGACAATGCTAGAAATTTACAATTAACATTGACATATTCACATCATTATTTTAAATCTTTGTCATAGACATAACTATAGTTTCAAAAGTAGTCGTTATATTATGCAAGAAATGGGGTATAATAGACATAATGCAATGGTCACAACCATTGTAAATGTTATGTTACATGAGGGCTATTATTTGATTCCATGATCCTCATACATATGCATAAGAAAATTGAAGAAAAAAGAACATGAAGCACCTGCCTTAATGAATACTTTTTACATTTTATGGCATAACAAATAAGATATGTATATAACATATCATAGACACTGAACTTGCTTAAAGAACATAGATTACAGATCATAGAGACAATATAAAGATAGTCATATCACATATCATGATTGCAGATTGTAGAGACTAGAGACCATATGTGGCTTCAAGATTACTTCCTTCCTAGACATTCCACAAGGGGGAGCCTTTCATGTGTTGGTAGGATGGTGAAAGAGTTTTGTTGACACATCTGCATCTGTTGTGATTTCTTAGCCAAAAATGTTAAAATTTAAGTTAAAAGTGAAGAGCTGAAGGGTGAGCTTGTGATCATGGGTAGCACATTATACTTTTAACTTTTGCCTTTATTTGAATGATTTTGACACTATAAGCTGTTGCACAAGCAATTCTATTGCATTTTTATTACCTACACAAGCATTTAATGAAATATTTTATTGATTTGAAGTCATTAATGCTGATGAGCCACATATGAACAAGATAATGCTTGACTCAGGTTGACTTGTTTACTAAACAAGCCAAATTTTAGCTTGGATTTAGGACTCATGTATTGAATGAGCCGAGCTCAGTTTATTAACAGCCCTACACGTATCTGATTTGTTGTTCTCTCTTTTTTTAATAGATACATCCATAGGCATTACTTCCTTGTCACAGAGTGTTTTCTTCATTTCTTTTGAATAATTCATTGTTTTGTAATATATGTAGTAGGAATTGCCAGTTATGAGAGAAGAGGTTGAATGATAGCAAGGGTCGATGACAGGTTTTGCATTTTCATGGATAAGTCCTATTATTTGTTGCAATGAGCATTTCGTTGCTTCAAATTTTGATTTTTCATTTTTTTTTCTTTTTTTGTATATGCTGTTAAAGACAGTTCTTGGGTTGTGGGATGATGTCTTGTAACTGGAATTATAGTTTTAGAGAGTTTCACTTCATTGACAATATTTCCAATAGCTTCCAAGTCAATATAGTTAGGCAGAACAAGTATTTAATTTCATATTAGCTTAATGTATGCAGCACATGCACAGAAATTAATGGCTTTGAGTGAATTGGTACTCAAGTGCTAACAGAGGGATTTACAAGAGTCAAACTGCCATCCTTGATGCTGATGTGCTATATCATGGGGTCTGTTTTTGGAGTTTTCTGTTGATTTGTTTTTTTTTTTAATTTTAATATATTTGTTTTATATTAGCAATCAATGAAAATTAATTGGTGTAATATTTTGTGTGAACTATGCACACAAAAATGGATAGTGCTGTACTAGCCCATTTCTTGTTGAAGGAGAAACTGCAAAAAATGGGAATGTTGGGTTGTCTTCTATGCGTAGTGGGCTCCATAATGATTGTGCTACATGCACCTGCAGAGAAGTCCATTAATTCTGTTGAAGAAATCTGGGAATTAGCTATCCAACCAGGTATGAGTCCCGAAGAAAAATAAGCTAAGGAGATTCACAGTATTGTATCTTCTCTTGTTTCTTGCTTTCCTCCTAATCAGTTTAGTGCTTTTTCTTGTCCAGCATTTCTTTTATATACAGCCTCTGTTGTAGCTGTGGCATTAGTTTTGATTTTGTATTGTGCTCCCCGCTATGGCCAGACCAACATCATCATCTATATAGGAATATGCTCTATTATTGGATCTTTGACGGTTAGTTATTTATAACTATGTTGCTATTTACATGCTAGGATAATTGAATTTGTTTCTTCATTGTGTTTAAATGTGCTACAAAAATTTTGGCAGTTTAGTTGTGATGGAAAATTTACATTAACAAAGATCAAAATTTCCTGTTTGGCAGGTCATGAGCATAAAAGCTATTGGGATTGCAATAGAACTAACATTGGAGGGCATAAACCAGGCCAAATATTTTCAGACATGGATTTTTGCAATGGTTGCTATTACCTGTATCATCACTCAATTAAATTATCTAAACATGGTCCGTATCTTAATAAGCATTTATTTTCTCTCTATTGTTCCTTTTGCTTCTTGCTAATTTCTGACTTGAGTTAATAGGATATCTGAAGAATCATTATTCATGCTTCTCTTGTGAAATGTATTCTGATTCTGGAATGGCTTAATTTAGTTTGATGTAGAACACAAATGAACGAAACAAACATAAATAAATGAAGCTAATAGGAAAGCACCAAGCTCTCAAAATTTTGATTAAAATCTCAGTAAATAGTTCTTCTTTTTGAATTCCATTACAACCAGTCTGAAATCCTGCAAATGGTTGCACATTTCAGCCATTGGAGTCATGTCTTTTATCCTTCAAATTTAAGAATGCACTTTTAGTTTTATTTTTATTATCTATGACCTTTCTTTGATGTGTGAAATTTCAATAATATTATTTTTATTTTATATTATAATATGATCTTTTAATTTGAAGTACCTTGTAATAAATGGGTAATAGAAATTAATTATGATAAGAATTCATGTTTTCTGCATTTATTGATGCCTTAGCAGCTGTAAGTAATAAATATAACAGAATTGAAGGCCAAAGACGGCTAATTTGGGACTGGAACCTAAGAATTATTACGGTTCTAGAGAGGTAGTTGTATTGTTGGGAAAAGTACGATAGCTCATACAAAATAGTCTTAAAAGACCATTTATACTAGGGTTACATTGTGTACTAAATTCCACCCCCTATTATAAGTAAACCCTAATTAATTGACACCAAACCAAACGAAAAAAATAAAAGTAATAATGAACATGACTTTGAATACCCAAATGCACCCAGTTAATACAGTTTCAAGAGGATGTTCCTTTTCTACTGCAAGTGCCTCGGTGAAAATTTATAATGGACTCAAACTTGATCAAGTTGTTCTCATGTTAGCAATTCATTTATGAAATAGTTGAAGGAAGATTTTAAAGAGATGCCGGAACAGAGTCTGTTTGTGCCTTTGAATTGTGTATTTTTCTGTTTTCTATTTCTATTCTTCCCTCCATATGTGTGCGATCCTTTTTATTTTTTCTCTTTCTTTAATAAACAAGTCAGTGTTATCTTGAAAATTAAAGTTTATTTGGAGCAAGTAGTAAAGCATGTGCAAAATCTGGGAAAAAAAAGGTCCAATGCGAAATGGCTCTATCATTTCTTTGAAGGCATAATTAGTATGGATATATGTCAGATTTATCTTGTGCCTCTATCATGCAGTTCACAATATTGACAACCAATATGTAGATTCAAGATGTTGCGCTGAATGCCCCTGAATTATGAAAAGCCCAATTTGAGCTGTTATCTACTGATATTAACAAAGTTGCAGGCACTGGATACTTTCAACACTGCAGTTGTTTCTCCAATCTATTATGCCATGTTTACATCTTTCACGATATTTGCTAGTGCTATAATGTTTAAGGTATGAACAGTGCTGTTTGGGGTGGGGTAGTTGAAGAGGGAGAGATGCAAAGCATGTGATTTTTCACCTATTTTTTTGGCAGGATTATTCTGGCCAAAGTGCAAGCAACATAGCATCTGAGCTTTGCGGGTTTATTACTGTGTTGTCAGGGACTGCTGTATTACACAGTACAAGAGAGCCTGATCCACATTTCATAACAGGTATTTCTCATGCATGTGGGTTGGGCAAATCTTGCATGATGTGAATGGTATCACTTGAAAATGTGTTTCTTGAATTGTTGCAGGATGATAGGAATAGGGTTGTCTCAATCTCAATTATCATTGTCAATTACTAGATGGATAGCACCTGTCATATATTTAGACCTGTTAACGAACCGAGCCAAGCCGAGCCAAATATTGGTGGGCTCGAGCTCAACTTGTTTAAGTTTATTTCAGGCTCGAACTCGAGCTTGATTCGAGCTTTTATATTTGAGTTTGAACTCGGCTCGTTTGAAAATTATCAAATTTGCGAGTAGCTCGAGTTCGGCTCGTAAAAAGCTCGTTTATTATACTTAACGAGTTTAGCTCGAGTTCGGCTTGTTCACTAATAGTGACAAAAAGCTCGAGTTCGGCTCATTAATTAATAGTGACAAAAATTCAAATTCGGCTTATTATTTAATAATGATAAAAACTCGAATTTAACTTGTTAACTAATAATGACAAAAACTCGAGTTTAACTTGTTAACTAATAATGACAAAAGCTCGAACTCGATAACAAAATATAATATAAATGAGCCCTAAATGAATATGTTCACGAGTTTTTAAATGAACATGTTCGCGAATACGTTCGTGAGCTAGTAACGAATACGTTATTCGCGAACTTTTAAAACGAATATGTTCGCTAGTTGATGAACCAAATAGTATTAAGTTCGAACTCGAGCTCAAGCTCGAGCTCGAGCTCGGTTCGTTAACAGTAATTAACGATTTCAAATAAGCCTTTTTTTAGAACCGAGATCCGAATAGCTTGCTAGCAGTTTGGTTCATTTACAGCCCTACATATAATGTGTTGAGAAAAATGCTTGTTTATATTTTAGGGTGGGGTGGACAGTATTTTTTTTTTCTTGTCTGGCTGTTGAGCTTAAGTTCCAAAATAGAGACAGCTGGAGGTTTTGAGTTTGCGTGATAATTCCAAAAATGCAGATCTTTACTCACCGTTATCTCCAAAAGTATCATGGTACATTCAAGGCAATGGGGACCTTTGGAAGCAGAAAGACGAGGACGGTCAATCCCCCAGTTTAGTCACTGTTGTCAGGCAAGACTACTTCAAGTAAATAAACACATGTTGAGAATCCAGTGATTGTGCAGGTAAAATGCATCTGTGATATTTTTGTTAGGGAAATTCTTTGTATTTGTTGTACTCATTAAGATGCCAAAGCAATTTTATCTTGCCATCTTGCCATATTTGTGTTATTTTGATTTTTCACATTTTTGTTATCTTCTGCAACTTGTTGCTACATATCATAATTTATTGTAAGAGTGAAGTCTGCTCTGCCGTATTCAGTCTTCGAAGAGAGCTAACCCCTGTAGTTTTGTCCATATAATCTAATTTTTTGATTTCATATGCAAAATTGCCGTCAATAGTTGCCTTGTACTCTGCTGAAACTGACTTTTCCTTGCATAATCAGATTTATATAGCCTTGGTTTCTAATCCTAGCAAAAAAGTTGTATTGTATCAAACGATTGGAGGTCAAATTGTCAGAAACAGATGGATGAAGGATCATTATTATTATTATATAAGAATTCGTTAATAACTTTATCCAAGTCATCCCTTTGCCAAGAGTTCATCTTTTATTGTAGTGACAGTTTTCCAGGCGATTATAGGGATTTGATTTTTTATGGCAGATTTTGTGTAGACCATGATATTTTTATATGTTAATGAATTTCATTTTTTCACTTTTTCAAAATTTGAGATCTGAGTTCAAATTTTTGGAAAGATATGTACAATTATATCACAATGTCTGCAAAAGAACTATTAATGTTTTGCATTACTGCAGTGAAGTGGTCACTATATTTATTTTACATAAATGTAATAGTGTATATTTTAATTCATTAACATTGATACATGTGCTAGAATTTTAAAACTTTTATCAGCTGTATCAAACCGAAGTTTATTGCAAATTGCTATCCATTGCTTTCAAGTTCTAAGAATAATAAAAGGAAAAAATTTAATCCGAGATTTTTAAATTTTTTGTATTTTGACTGTTAGGATTTTAAATATTTATTTTGTGACATTGAGGCTGAATAATTATTTTCTATCGCATTGAGGACTTAATTGCTGGTGGTTAACGAAGGTGAGCTACATGGCTTATTAAAAAAAGTGTTAGCAATTAATAAATTTTGGTATGATAATTAGAGGTATGAGATTTCGAGTCTAGATATCAATGAGATATCAATGGGATCAATTTTCCTGGATTTTGATCGACTCATTGGGATCGGATGCCTGTCCCCGGACTTTTGTTTTATTATCTCACTTTAGTTTTTTGTGATTGATTTTTATTTGTACTTATTCGATATCTCTTAGCTTTTTTTTTTTTCCTTCAATTAGATATTGTATCTAGCCCTTTTTATTAATTTTTTATTTTCTTAATCTAGTATATGGTTTGTCAATAATGCCCTTAATGTTTTTTTTTAATTGCATGATAATATAATATTAATGAAAATTTAAATTTGATATATTCATTTTGATTGACAGTGAGAAGGAAATTTACAATATTAGACGTTAGACAGAAAATTGTCTGAGCAAAGTTGGATGGTTGTTATTTAGCTTGTGCGACCCAGTATGAAATCTGCGAACTCACGAAATGCAATCCTCTTATTTTTCTTACTAAAGTCCAATTAAAAACAAATAAAAGTCATTTTTTTTCTATAAATTTGTTACTTAATTATTCTATTGTTTTTTATTTTGGTTATTTTAGCAATTTTTTTTATCCTCAGTAATTTCGGCAAATCCAAAATCAATTAATAGTGATTTTTATTCTAGTTATAAAAATTGGATTAAGGAATTAATTTATCTGAACCTTTTTTTAAGATTTAAAGTTTGGACATTGCTCCAAAATGACCTCACCTATTTCAAAAGTGTTGTGGGCATTTTTATCCCAACACTCTCACAGTTTCTAGCTTTATAACCAAATAGGAAATAGTAATTTGTTTTGGTACAAAGGGTTGGACTGGAAATTCGAACTTGAGATTTTACAGCCTTGGTCATCAGACCAGTATCAGTAAGCTTATTTGTAGAAAATAGTAATTAATGGTATAACCTGATCCGAAACAACAGTAAAAATAATTGATAATTTAAGCGTACATTGAACATGATGAAGTCTGATTTTTGAGTTGTTTAATCTGATCATTTACATCTTAGATATTGTAGTAAAAAGAGAGAGTTGGCTCTTAGGGGCTATGAGAGTGTCATGGTAGACAAGATCACAACAGCATCCTCTATATTGCCAAACTGAGCAATGCCATAAATCATCTGATGACATGAGACACTGTCAGGCTGTGAGGCAACTTGTAGAAAAAACTGCATGCCATTCAAGTCTTCCAATTGTAGCACTTGCTGCTATGACTGAATTCCAAGAGATTATGTCCTTATTAATCAATTCATTAAAAAAGCATGTTGCCTCCTCAACAGAAGCACCCCATACATATCAATTAAAGAATCTCCAACAAAAACATCGCATTCCAAATCATATTTCAGAATCCTGCAGTGAATTGACTTGCCAAGCTGCAACGTACAACCAGATAAAGCTGCAGTGAATGAATGCGAATCTGGACTAGAATCAGACATCTCCAGGGAAGAAACAAATTCAACGCTCTCCTAAACTGCCAGACGGCAAGTAGGCAGAACTCAAGGTATTCCAAGAAACTACATTAGGTTGAGGAATTTCAACAAAACTTTGTGGGCATCATTTATCAACGTGAATAGTTGGAAATTTTGCACGTGCTAAATTGTGCGGTGGGAAAAATGAAAAATACAAAAAATGACAAGAAAAAAATAACAATTGGATTATCTCACTTCAAAACCGAACAACTAGCAATTATCACCTTTATCAAACCATTATATTGTGACAGGCAATATATGCAGTACAGTGGCATTGTATAGTATTATACTAAGTTTTTCATTTATGTACAATTGTTTATAGATCATAACAGTCCTTTGTTTGGTTGATAATGCTGGTCTCAAAAATTGATCACATACTGCACAAGCTTTATCTTGCTTTAGAAAGCTGTATAGCTTCTTGGTCAATACTTGAATCCTCAGGCCAAACATATTGGCGAGACAGGAGTGAGAATTCTTGGTTCCTCTTATCCTCCAGTTCCTTCCATTGTTCCCATCTCTCAGCCAGATCAACTCCTTGCAGCATTTTAACCACTTCAGTCATTGTGGGACGGTATTTGGGTATGCTTTGGTTGCATAGCAATGCAACCTTGACAATGGTCTCAACTTCTTCACGGTCGTAAACCTTCAAAGTCCCGTCCACAATTGCATCCAATCTATTTTCTCTTAGTAGCTTTTTGATCTGCACATCATTTATGCATTATGTGAAATTCCACACGAATATATATACATTCTTGAAATTAAAACATATCTCTGGAGCTTGTAATAGATTTTAAACTTACATGATCAACCAGAAGAACATCCTCTTCCTCTTCAAGCCGAGTTAGGTCTATTGCACGCTGACCAGTTACCAATTCAAGAAGGGTTATTCCATATCCAAATACGTCGGTCTTTTCTGTAGCTTTTCCAGTGGACAAATACTCTGGGGCAATGTGACCCATGGTGCCGCGTATCTGAGTGGTAACATGAGTCAACTTTGTGTCTGCCAGCCTTGCCAGCCCGAAATCAGCAAGAACAGCTTCCAGAAATTGCAATAGAAAAGAAAAAGGGAGGTTTGTGATGATTTTTAAATCTTTTATACTGGGGAATCTAGTATCCTTATGCATGAAGATACAGATGCCTTCAAGTCACGATGTATAATCTTAAGATTACAACAATCATGCAGATACTCCAAGCCATGAGCTGCACCAAAGGCCACACGTTTCCTTGTTGGCCAGTCCAAGCCTTTTTCTCCCGGTTTCAAGTCTGATATAATAACAGGAAAAATGTGAGTAGTGAAACATCAGCATCAGTTGTTGGCTGGTTACTAGTTAATTCATGACTAAGAAGATTCATTTTGCCTTCAAGGGAAGTAAGGAACCATAAAAAAAAAGGGTATAAATGAAATCAATTTATTGAATTAGGAACTGCGGGTACAGAAACTTGTCCATAGATCACACTAAGATATGAAGCTGGGTTCAGTGAACAATCAAGCCACCCCTTAAAAGTTCAACAGTCTGAATAGAATTTGGCACCAGTAAGAATAAGGTAGAATTAAACATAGTATAAGAAAGAAAATGGAATCAAGAAAAAAAAAACACTCTTTCATGCAAGGCTTGTTTATTATGTATTCAAAAATGCAGATAGAATAAAGCAAGGTGATCATTATGGAAATACCTCTCAGATGGTATGCAACACTGAGATTTATCATAAATGGATAAACAAGGATTCTCTCAGAGGAGGTCATACAAAAGCCAATCAACCGTAGAAGATTCCTATGAACTGCAATGCTAACAAGTAGAACTTCTCTCTGGATTGAAGCCTCTCCTTCAGGACTGTAATCCAAAAGACGTTTTACAGCAACTATAGTGTTGTCTCCAAGGACACCTTTGTATACTTTTCCAAAGCCTCCCTTCCCAATAACGTTGCTTTCACTAAAATTGTCTGTTGCAAGTTGGAGGTCACGCCATGAAAATCTTTTAATATGTTCAAAGCAGACCTTGTAGTCATCTTCTCCTAACATTATAAACATCTCAGAATGTTAGTTATAACATAGAAATATGGAAAAATGAAAATCGCTCTCCTGATTATGATAAGAATGTGTGCAACTGCACCTCAAATTTATATCAGTAAGTAGTGGCTCAGTGACATGACAATGAATACAGGTTATGAAATCAGATTAGCATTAGGAGTCAAACTTCCAATTATATGAATTATGAATTAAGAATTAAATGAGTTAGAATTGAGTGAAATTTTCAATATTTGAAACTCCATTCTTCTACAATCATGGTGTCTATATGATACTTTATTATTGGTCACAAACCCACTACCCTAACAAATGCACAAAGTGAATCCTCAACCTATATTCAAACAAATTCAAAGCAATCACAGGAATGCTATATACGAATGTAAGATTCTCATCGGAACTTATTGCAAGACTGGCTCATAAATTAACTGTATTTTTAGAATCTACTGTGCTTGAAGTTTTCTTTTTAGGTAGAGTGAAAGACATATGACATCATCCGGTATAAAGATCAAGTCAAGATAGAATAGTAATAATTGTCAACAAAAAGAATTTTAATTATCTACATATCATCAGAAACTAGTATTAGTTGATATCCTAGACAAAAAAATATGATATGCATTTATCAAAGACTGAAACTTGTTTAGTTGATGTCCTAGACACAAAAATATAATGTCGTTTATGACTAAAATGGACTACTATTCTAGTTAAGAAACATGGCTACAGTAGATCCAATAACAGAAGGAAGAGAAAAATTACCAGCCACATCAACAAAGACATCATGCTTGCGGCTGCGCAATAGGTGGTATCGGTATACAAAGCCACATAGCAGAAGTATGAAAGCACCACAGCTTGTAGCAATTACAATGACCCTAAGTCTTGACTTGCTGGTTGAAACTGTTAAATACATATGAATAAAAGCTCAACCTAAAACATGAAGTCATGGAATGAGTACACAGCATTGCAATAAGTTAACAAATGAACCTGGAAAATGGGATTTTGAAACACAGGGTTCTTCCAGTCTGAAGCCACAAATAAGACCTGTTACTGTAAAACTGAAAGAGGAAAACAATCTTCAACAAGTGAACAAGCATAGTTTAGATATATGGTTTACAGGCTCCAAATTACATACATGAACATGTACAAGCATGCATGTCAGTGATTCAGACATTTTACATTCCTGAAGCTAAATAGCTAAACTAATGGGATGACATTTGCTTCTGTTGCATGTTTAACATGAATATTGAAGTTGAAGGCATGTAGCTAATGAGTTAAAGAGTTAATCCTCATAAGAACATGGAAAGGGATTGATATTTCCCTATACATAAAAATCTAACCTGAACCCTTATACAAGTTCTACTTACCTCAGTAAAGTTCTCTTTAAGAATTATGTGACAATTGCAGCATGACAATGCTTTGCTCCCTCTAATAGAGAATCCTATTGCTAAACTCTTGGGTTACTAGAATTTGCTAACTTCATTAAATATATGTATATTTATTGGGAAAAATAAGACCAGAACTGTTGTTAAAGAAAGTGAAAACAAGAAGGCAAATGAAATTTAAAAGATATATTTTACATTCGAGAAATTTACTTGAAATCTGGTACAGAAGAGAGTTGTGGCACTCCTCCAGTTAAATCATTAGACGAAAGATCCCTGTCAAATAAAGAGATTCACCAATAATATGAACAGTCAACTAGTGCACAAGCTCAAAAATAGAACTAATATAAATAAGGAAGGAAAGATACAGAAATTGAAAAACAGAGCTACCAAAGCAAGAAATTGAAGCAGAGGTTCCTCAGAGACATTTTTTTTTAAAAAAATTTCCACAATGACGTGTAGTTGAGTCAAACCTATAACAATTTTAACTGAACCAGACCTGTTCCAGATAGGTGGTTCACACTTGACAACATTAAGAATAATTAAGGTCAATAACATATTTTATCCATTGACTTCAACAAACTCAGAAAAAACTGAAAATGAACAGAAGTCATGCAAACTAGTTTTGTTTGCAAGATCCAACATAAAAGCTAATGGAACCTCAAATATTTAATTGCATAGCAAAAGAAACAACAAAAGACCTAATAAACCAATCCATCCTGAACTATGGTCAAATTAGCGAATATATCCTATACTGTCTTCCTTTCTTGTTTATTAATTTTTTATACATTTATTTTATCAATTTGCTTCGCAAACTTGTTTTTTTGTTTTCTATTCTATCTTTATGGCCTTAGACGTATGCCAAGACTTACATATCATGCTTATATGACAAATTATGTTGAAGTGATAAAGCAGAGGCATGGACCCACAAAAAATGGTGTTGGATTTTTCATCACTATAATCAACTTATATAAGCATGCCATGTCACTAGGCACATCTTCAAAGCATCAGGATAGAGTAAAAGAAAATGCAAAGTTTATGGAGCGAACTAATAAAAACAATAGTATAAGTTTATGGAGCGAACTAATAAGCATATTAAGGTATCTTCCCGCATGCATATTGAAAATATAAGAGAGTTGCTGAACTCTACAAGAATCTTAAAACACTGACTTACAGATACTTTAAGTGGGACAGCTGGTTCCAAGAGATAGGTATAGAACCATTGAATTTATTATTTGAAAGATCCAGATTTTCCAGGTGCACCAAGTTGCCAAGATAATCAGGCAATGGACCTGATAATTTATTGTTCTGTAGTTCCCTGGATAGAGCAGAAGAATTTATTAAAGTGCGATCACAAATCAGCACATGCATGCCTAGGGAAAAAAAAGGTAAAGAGAAGAAATGGTATCAATAACATAAACAACCTTCAAAGTTTAAAAATTAAATAAAAAATCAAGTTTTTTATAACATAACATGGATAAGGAAGACAAAGGAAAAAGAAGAACAAGAAATAAAGTAAATTACATAAAAATGTTTGTCCATCATTGCTTTTAATTTTCAACCTCTCACTAGAACAATTTTGCTCTTAGTGAACTTTCCAATACAAGTTACATGTATATATACATGTATAAGCATTGTGATTAAGGAACCTAACTACTAATTATCCTAGAAGTTAGCATTGACTAAAGTTAAGCATATAAGGTAAGTCAACTACTACTAATTATGCTAATTACAACTATTTATATTCTATAACACTCTCCCTCAAGCTGGAGCATAAATGTTAATCATGCCCACCTTGTTACAAAGATATTTAACTCGAGTCCTATTTAATGCCTTTGTGAAAATATCTTCTAGTTGATTTCCAGCCTTCACATAATCAATAGAAATTATATTCCATAGATTTTATCACGGATAAAGTGACAGTCAACCTCAATGTGTTTAGTTCTTTTATGATACAATGAATTTGAGGCGACATGAAAAACAACTTGGTTATCACACCAAAATTTTGCTGATAATGAAGTTTTTAATCCAACTTCAGCTAAAAGGTGATGTATCCACAAAATTTCACGTGGATTGTGCTATAGATCTATACTCCTTTTATGCACTAGACTGAGATACAACATTTTACTTCTTACTTTTGCAAGAACAAGGTTCCCACCAATAAAAATGTAGTAACTTGAAGTAGATCTTCTATTAACCTTAAAACTAGCCCAATCAATATCTATAAAACATTCAATATTAGTGTATCCATGATTTTTGAATAAAATGTTGAGCCTAGGGTGTAATCAAGTCGAGTCAATATAGTGTCATATTCCAACTTGACTCGATTAAAAAACTCAAAGTTTGAACTCGATTCAAACTTTTTTTAATTTTAGGAATGATAAGGTTTTCTATAGGTTTAGAGGAGTCGGGTGTATTATTTGGTGAAGGGCTGATTGGTACAAAGGTTGGTTCAGGATTAGAAATTTGGAGTTGAGATTGATCTTGCATCAAATTAGGTTGTTCCTTCCTATGAGGAAACTTTCTTATATATACTTGTAGCTTTGTTGTAGGATAATTATCCTTATTATAATTTTTATCTTGTAAAGTCCCTCCCCCTAAATGTGATATAGATTGATTAGATTGATCATCATCTAATTGTGCAGAATTTTCAACATTTGTTTCCTTCAAATGAGCAATAGGTAAAACTAAATCAAAAAAGTTGTTAAAGTCATCTTCCTTTACATGCTCCCCCTGAAGATGATTCTTTTCAAAAAACGGTTTTTGTTCAACAAAGAAAACATCCGTGCTAATATGAGTTTTTCTTGTAACATGATTAAAAACCTTATATCCCTTTTGATTGGATGCATATCTAATGAAAACACATTTTTCAGCCTTAGCATCAAGTTTTGATTGGCAAGATTCAGATATATGAAGGAAAACAGTACACCCAAAAATTTTAAGGGGTAAGTTGGATACTAATCTATTATTTGGGAAAAAAATTTTGAAACAATTCAAAGGTGTCTCATGATTTAGGACACGAGATGGAATCATATTTATTAGATAGGCTGCTGTTAATATGGCTTCACCCCATAAATATTTTGGTACATTCATAGACAACATAAGAGCCCTACATACTTCAAGAAGGTGGCGGTTTTTTCTTTCAGAAACTTCATTTTGTTGAGGTGTGTTTGGACAAGAAGACTGTTGTTGAATTCCTTTTTTGGTTAAAAACTCCCCAAGGTATTGATTAAAATATTCTTTGTCATTGTCAATTCATAAAATGTCAATCTTAGTTTGAAATTGGTTTTCAATCATGACAGAAAAATCCTTAAATAATTTTGCAACATCAAATTTCTTTTCCATTAAATAAATCCAACACAATCTACTGTGGTCATCTATAAAAGTAACAAACCACCTTTTTCCAATTAAGGTAGGTATCTTTGAAGGACCCCATACATCACTATGTATAAGATAAAAAGGTCTTGAGGCTCGATAAGTCTTTGAATTATAAGACTTTGAAAAATAGCACACATCATGTTGAAAATTTTAACAATCCAGATTTTTAAATAAGGAAATAAATGTTTCAAATAAGCAAAACTAGGATGTCCTAATCTATAATGTCATATCATAATTTGTTCTCTAATAGAGAAAAAACCCACATTACAGTTTAACCCTAGAGCTGAAATATTATTCAAGAAAGAGTCTTCAAAATAGTAGAGTCCATCCTGCATCTTAGCACTGCCAATCCTTTTCCCCAAATTCTTGTACTGAAATTCACACAATGTAGAGGAAAAAATTACTGACCAAAGTTGGAAGTTTTAAGGAGCTGTAGGAGTTGATTGAGCTGCTCCCTACTGATTAATTGTTGTTCAACTGAATTTGCAGATGAATATGCAAATTTTGACTTGTTCTTAGGTTTCCAGTTTGCTGGTTTTCCATGGAGTTTCCAGCAACTTTCTCGGGTATGGCGAGGTCGATTACAGAAATCACACCAAATATCCTCAAATTTTTTAACATTAGCCTTATTAGCGCCTGCTTTTTGTGTGACTAAGGCTGATGTTTCTACAAATGCAGGAGAGTCTCCTTTTTTTCCAAGCATCACCATCCTTCTACTTTTTTCTCTCCTTACTTCATCAAATACTTCATTCAAGGATGGAATAGGTTTCCGCCCAATTATTCTACCTCTTACTTCATCAAACTCAACATTCAAACCAGCTAGGAAGCAAAATATGCTGTTGTTATCCAAAAGCTGTTGATAATGGGCACCATCTTCTGTACTTTTCCACTTGTAATCATTAAATAAGTCAATATCCTGCCATAACCTTTTCAAATTGTGGAAATATTTTGTTACTGTATCAGTCCCTTGTTTGATTTCTCCAAGTTTGAGTTGAAGTTCATAAATCTGGGATTAGTTACCAAGATCTGAATACATTTTTTTCAGACTGTCCCACATTTCTTTAGCTGTTGAGTAGCCAAGATAATTTGCGCTGATGTCGTCCACCATGGAATTAATTAGCCATGCCATCACCATGGAATTTTTAGCATCCCCAAGTAGCGTATTGTCCGTCATCTTCATTAGGTTTAGCCTTGTCGCCAGTCAAATATCCCATTTTTCCACGACCACGGACATACATCTGTATTGATTGTAACCAATGCAGAAAATTGTCTCCATTCAATCTAATGGAAGTGATTCGGATAGAATGATTATCATTGGTTAATTGGGATAAGGTTTCAATAGATCCAGGTGTGGAATGGGATGTGGAAGAAATTTCAGACATGGTGGTAAGAAAATAGTGAATAGAGAGTAGCCAGAAAAAAAAATCTTAGTTCTCTGAGTTGGAACAACCAGGCTCTAATACCATGTAATTTCTGGAGAAAATAATGTTTCTTTTCATTTATCAAAGATTGTACAATGCTAGGTATTTTATATTTACACTGAGCTAAAAATTAGACCAGAAAAATAGCTATTTTCCTTTACTATAATTCTAATTCTGGTAAGACCCTAACTTTTAGCTAACAAAATATTTACATATAAATCAAGGATCTGATCTGATCATATTTCCAACACAAATTAACAAACACTATTCAAAATGCCACAGCCAAACAACCACTGAACCGGAATTGCCAAAGTAACCAAAAACAGTCCATTAGATAGCAAATGGACTTAAAATAGAGGTATAGGCAAAATAAAGTACCTTTAAAAAACCAAATGCCAAAAAAGCCGAAATTCAAAAATAAAGAACAGTCTACTGTGCAATCCACAAATGATTGTGCAACCACTCAAAACACCTTAGGAATCTCAATGCAACACCAGAGAAATAAGCGGAGTTCTAACTACTATCTCATGCGCTCCCACATGTCGGAGCATGAGAAACAAACTAAAGTGGAAATTGGCGTGTGAGGCCTACATGCAACACACCCGATCATTGGAGATACACCTTCCTACAGGAAATCAATTTTTCCTCCTTCTGTGGTGGCGATGAGGAAAACTGATCACTCTGATGGTGACCCATAGAGAAACAGACCCAGAACCCTAGGAAATGGAAAGCCAAAATTGAGCTAGAAGGCTCTAATACCATGAAATATAACAAAGAAGTAGGGAGAATATTCTTGATGATATTTCCAACACAAGTTATAGGTATATACACATGTATAAACATTGTTATTAGGGAAACTAACTGCTAATTAGCCTAGAAGTTAACTTTGACTAAAGCTAAGCATATAAAATAAGTCAACTACTGCTAATTATGCTAATTACTGCTATTTACATTCTGTAACACTTAAATTTTAGCCATCTACACAATCCAACTATTATGCCAAGTTCGCAATTAATATGCAATTATACAACTGCTAGCTAACCTAAAGTAAATAAATGAAGTGGCATAAAGACTTTTGGCAAATAAAAAACCATTGGACTTGAAGTTATTTGCAAGAAAAAAAGATGTTACACATAGTTACCTTCCAAAACTCTCTCTCTTTTTGTCTTATCCCTTAAAAAAATTTCACATATAGCTGTAAAATTATAGCAATCTCTAAATCCCTAATAACCTCTTGCAATGATTATTTCATTTCTCTTTGCCTTCTCCTCTCAACCATTTTTGACTCCATACTTGCGAAATGGACAGAACTAGTAATCAAAAGGCATATCTAATAACAAAGAAAAACCTTTGCCTCCATTTTGAGAGGAAAAAAGTGAAGGTTGTTTCCCAAACCATTCACTATCTCTTATAAACCTCTTCCCTCCCTGCCTTTGCATTGCAACTACCAAATTCAATCACTCTAAAATTTCTTCAATTGAAACTTAAACTACAACAAGCTCTTTTCAAATGAACATTTCTAGCTTAATATTACAAAAACCATTTTCTTGATCTGTGTTTTCTGTAATCTGGTCCATCATGCCAAAATGCATTATTCTCCATCAATCATGTCAACTTACAAGCTAACCAAGGACTTCAGTTTTCCAATTGCAGGTGAAAGAGTTCCCGAAAATCCATTTGAAGCCAAGCTCCTGCAGATTGATACATTCATGAAGTAAGTGTACAGTAAAAGTATAGACAAAATGAAAATAATGAAAGAAAAGTTAAGCAAATAACGTTTAATAAAACTGCAGAACATCCCAATTAAAACAGTACTACAGTCCCTAACAGAAGCCTCTTCAAAATGAATGCACTTACAAGGTTACTACATGTCCATTTCTGCAAGTGACATGAGACCAACTATCGCAAGGGCTGACAAAGAAAAAATTCCAATCTCTAATTCGGCCATTGGTATCATTAAGAGCTCTTAGAAGTTCAACCAAAGCTTCACCTGCACATTAGTAAAATTTGACACTTCGAAGTAAACGTATGGTGCAAACTGCCCAATGGCAACCATTCATTATATAGATCTTGCTTTCAAAGTCAAAATATTAGGAAAACAAACCACATATAAAACTAAGAATCAAAAAGGATGGAAAAAAGAACAGTTCATATTGTCATGTCATATATATGATCATCAAGCACAATGTAATATCCAAAAATTTCATTTTGAGCTTTATATGAGATCAGATTAGAATGAGTTTAATCAATAAGCTTGAGATCAAACTAAATTCAGGTTCAGCTAAGGCTTCGACAAGCTAAATGCAGATAATCCAATCACAGCACAGGGATATATATAATAATTTCATTTTACACTTGTAGAATTTGGATATATATTAATCAATTTAATACCTAACTTTTATTTTGGAAAATCCTCTGATACATTTTAAAATATATACATATATTATAAAAATGAAAACAAATAGATAAAAAAGAAGGCACTAATCATTGAAAAATATCTTAATCAACTGCTTTTCAGAGTACACCATGCAAATAGCATGCATTTGAAACTAATATCATTATATATGATGCAAATTTTGGCTAATCAAAGAAATAGGCAGATAACACCAAACCTTCAAGGTTAGGCTGATTTGAAGGATAACTAATGGTTAGAAAATTGAGTATAAGACAGCTGATGACTAGCTTCAGTGGATTCCAAGCCAAAAACAATCCAGACATATAAGTCTCTTTCGTCACCCAGAAACATTCATTCTTACATCTCTTGCAACCATTTGGAAGTTCTAAGAAAAAATTAAAAAAAAATGTTGGCAGCAACGTTCAAAAATAATCAAAATTCAGCTGCTTTTCATCTGAAATGCAAGTAAGAATTAAAAGGGAGGGAATAAGTAACAGTTTTGTTATTAAAGGAACAGCGTATTGACATCATTAAAAAAATATATAATGATGGTACATTAAAAATTAAATTAAGAATGTGAGCAGCCTAGAGCTCACCATGAGGGAATATAACCATCATATAAATACAGAGGCAGACTACACATTAAATGTTAAATGAGCACTTATTCCATTCTAGAGCAATGCAAAGGAAGAAGAAATTGAGGAGAAGCTTGATTTCAAGGAATAACTAAGCTTCTCAACATCAACATACACTGCGTCAATTGTCCTTTAACAATATCTACGCCTACTATCCTTAACGAATTGTTTACTTTGTAAAATTGCTCTCCATCAATTGTTTATCTGAAAATTCTCATTTTTATCGCCAAATATCATAACTTCCTCTTCTCTCAAAGAATTAATTGTTCAGCTGCTTTCACATCCTTAAAGCTCAAAGAGCAGGCCAAAGGGTAAAATTATTAGCAGTGTTGATCTAACACTTATTTGGTCTCAAAAGGCATTCCCTTTTCTGTAAGCTCAAAAAGACAAGTAATAATTATATATGCTACTGCATATTGAAATAATTCATCTCTCTTCCATGAAAATGCACTGTGTTCATAGCATTTTACCTAACATGCTAAAAGCAGTGTTATGAACTTTTATACTACACATTACAACTTTTTTCTCAGAAAATTAAATTTCAGTCTGAACTTGTGTGATATAAGTAAATTATGCTTTGCACCTTCAAAGGCATTGCCTAAAAAAATAAGGTAAAAACCATGTTCCAACCAAAACACAGACAGACAGCAAGAAGTACAATAATCCTCCTCGACTAGTTTGGAATCAAACAAAGGGGCAAGGGACAAAAAATGTGGCAATAAGTAGATTTAGCATTTACAAAAAGAAACAAACAAAAAAGATTTTTTGTTCCTTCAAAACCTACAAGTACAAACATAAAAATGTATTCCCCATTAACCCTGCTTAGCTCTTATTTTTCTTTTTCTATTTTTCATTCTTCAGAGAAGAGCTGGGATTTAAACGATAAGACTCACCTGCAATTGTCTCTAAATGACTAGAATCTACATACACCTGAAAATTATATATTCAAACGTATATTGAGCTACTGTCAGTTGATTACTTCGCTACTTTAATGAACTAAGATAAAAGCTATACTTCTTTTACTATTATTATTGTTTTTATTTTCTATGGTACAGCTGAATTGCAGGGCTCAAAAAGACAGCCATTATTTCTATTTACATAATTGAATTGTTTGATTTATTTCTTCTCAACATCAATATCGATTCAAACACAAAAGTCTAGAAGACAAATTTAAACATATGCATAGAGCAGCTTTCAAAGAGAGAATAATGTCACGACCCTAGAGTTCAGCTAGCAATCGTGCGGCACTTAGCACGGTCCGTTGCACTAAGTTTGCCTTCCAAACCGATAAATTACTCCAAAGATAATAGAACGGAACTTAGAGATTTAGAGATTCAATAGCAAAACAAGAACACAAGAGAGAGTTTGTGAAGAATGCTTTGTATTGCTTGAATTGATTGAATGATTACAAATGAATTTACATAAGGTATATTTAGGCCTCCACCTCCTCAATGGATGGCCGAGATCAATTCCCACCTAACAGATGGATGGTTAGGATTAACTCCCACCTACCAAATGAATGACTAGGATTGATTCTCACCTACCAAATGGATGGTTAAGATCAACTCCCACCTACCAAAATGGATGGTTAGGATTGATTCCCACCTACCAAATGGAAGGCTAGAATTAATTCCTACCTACCGAAATGAACGGTCACGATCCATTTAATCTAACGGTTACAATAGCCTTTTAGAATATTACATGTGTGGAAAAAATGTACATTTGCGGAAATCCTGTATGAACCTTCGCGGGGCGTGACATTCTCCCCCACTCAAGTTCGCGACGCCCTCGTCGCGCCTTCAAGCTTGAACCTTTCTATGTCATCTTTGAACTGCCACAAAGTGTCTTCAGGTTCCCAGCTTGCCTCTATGTCAGGGCATTCTTCCATTTGACCAAGTATTCCCGATAACTTGGTACACCTCTTCGCCGAATTAGGCGGTCTGCCAGAATGGAATCCACTCCTCTATCAAAGGAGGTTACTACCGCAGTGGGTGCCCTTTTCGACTCTCCTCGACTTGCATCTTCTTCGTCTCCATGATAAGGCTTCAACATACTTACATGAAAGACTGGATAGATTTTAAGCTTGGGAGGTAGTTGTAGTTTGTAAGACACCTTACCAACCTGCTTTAGGATAGGAAATGACCCTTCGTATTTCCGTACCAACCCCTTGTGAACCTTCCGCAAGGACTTGAACTGTTGTGGTAATAATTTGACAAGGACCTAATCTCCTTCCCGAAATTCGATCATTCTTCTTTTCTTGTCAACCCACTTCTTCATCTTTTTGGATGCCTTGTTGAAATAGGCTCGGGCTAACTCAGTTTGCTCATGTCATGCCTTAGCAAATTTGAAAGCTGCAGGACTCTTTCCTTCATAGCTTGTGGCCAAAGCATGAGGGGTCATAGGTTGTTGTCACGTAATGATCTCGAAGGGACTCTTGCCAGTGGATTCATTTTGCTGCAAGTTGTAAGAGAATTGGGCTACATCCAGCAACTTAGCCCAATCATGTTGGTTGGCACTAACAAAGTGCCTCAGATATAGCTCCAGTAGTGCATTGGCACGTTCCGTCTGCCCATCGCTTTGCAGATGAAAACTGGTGGAGAAGTTTAAATCTGATCCCAGCAGCTTGAATAACTTTGTCCAGAACTTCCCAGTAAATCGTGGGTCTCGATCACTCACGATATTAGATGGGATTCCCCAATGCTTCACAGCATGTTTGAAGAACAACCGTGCAGTCTCATCAACAGTGCAATCCGCTGAGGCAGGTATGAATGTTGCATACTTACTGAAGCGATCAATGACCACTATTATACTGCCAAAGCCTTCTGATTTTGGCAAGAAAGTGATGAAGTCCATCGAGACACTCTCCCATGGTCTCTCCGGAATAGGCAGCGGTTCTAGCAAGTCACTGGGTGCACGCTGCTCTATTTTGTCTTGTTGGCAAACAAGACAAGTTCTTACATAGACTTCAACATCATCCCACAGTTGAGGCCAATAGTAAATAGACTTGATCAAGGCAAGGGTGCGTTTCATGCCTGGGTGTCCAGCCTATAGTGAATCATGACATTCCTTGATCAGCTCTTTTCTCAAGTTCCCCCACTTAGGAACGTATATGGGGTTTTTCTTGGCATATAGTAGTCCGTCATTCTGCCAAAATCTCTTTATCTTTCCTTCTTTGATGAGGACTAGGAAGTTTTGAGCCAGGGCATCATGCTTCAACCCTTCTTTGATCTTTTCCAGCAAGGGGCTGCTTGGTCTACTCAACGCTGCCAACTCCGCTTTTCGACTTAGTGCATCAGCCACAACATTGGCCTTACCGGGCTTGTATTCAAGCTTGTAGTCAAATTCTGCCAAAAAGTCTTGCCACCGAGCTTGTTTGGGACTCAACTTCTTCTGAGTCTGGAAGTAGCTAGTTGCTATATTGTCTGTCATGATCACAAAGTGAGAACCCAACAAGTAGTGTCGCCACACCCTAAGACAATGGATGATAGCAATCATCTCTTTTTCCTGCACCGTGTAGCGGCGTTCGGTGTCATTGAGCTTGCGACTCTCATATGCTATCGGATGCCCTTCTTGCTTCAACACTCCACCAATGGCAAAGTCTGAGGCATCAGTATGCAACTCGTACATCTTACAGGGGTCTGGCAAGTAAAGCACTGGTTCTTTGGTAATGGCCCTTTTTAAGTCATCAAACGAGGCTTGACACTTGTTTGTCCACTCCCAAGTATTGTTTTTCTTGAGTAGGTCGGTTAGTGGAGCTGCTCTTGCTGAATATGACTTGATGAATCTCCGGTAGTAGTTCACAAGTCCAAGGAAAGACCGTAACTCGGGGACCTTAGTAAGAGGTTCCCATTCTTGGATAGCTTTCACCTTGTCTCCATCCATCATAAGCTTCCCATCCTTTATCCCATGACCCAAGAACATCACCTCATCTTGGGCAAAGGAACATTTTTCCCTCTTAACATATAACTCATTTTCTCTGAGGACCTCAAACACCTTCTTCAAATGCTCAAGATGTTCTTCCATAGTCCCGCTATATATTACAATATCATCAAGATATACTACCACGAACCGATCGAGGTAGGGATGGAAGAGTTTATTCATGAGAGTGCAAAAGGTAGCAGGTGCATTGGTGAGACCAAATGGCATAACAAGGAACTCATAAGCACCGTACCTTGTTACACATGTAGTCTTCGGCTCATCCCCTTTTGCTATGCGCACCTGGTAGTATCCCGACTGCAAGTCCAACTTGGAGAAGTATCTAGCATTCCCCAATTGATCAAACAAATCAGCAATGAGTGGGATAGGATACTTGTTCTTTACCGTGATTTTGTTTAGAGCGCGGTAGTCAATGCACATTCTCAGTGAACCATCCTTCTTTTTCTGAAAAAGCACCGGGGCGCCAAATGGGGATTTGGATGGTCTAATGAAACCAACATCCAACAGCTCATTGAGTTGCTTTCGTAGTTCTGCCAACTCCGAATTTGCCATCCGGTAAGGACTCATTGCTGGTGGTCTTGTGCCAGGCTCCAGCTCGATTTCATGGTCCACCTCCCTCCTTGGGGGTAACTATTTTGGCAACGCCTCCGGCATCACATCCTGGAACTCATTCAAGACAACTTGCACATCCGTCGGCAAGCTTAGTTGTGGTGATGCTTCATCATCATCATACTCTTTTAGAATGGCCAAGTAACTCTCTTCCTCCCTCTTCAACCCCTTCTTGAATTGAAGTGCTGAGAGAGCTTGGGTAATAGGCTTGGTGGTCCTTTCCGTCGGTACTAGACAAGCCTTTGGTCCATCCATAATGCACATAGAGTTTGAACATGGAACAAGGAAAGCTCTTACCTGGTCCAAGAACTCCATGCCGAATACCACCGAGAAATCATCCATGGATGCCACAGATAAATCCACTTGGCCAGTCCATGCACCAAGACTGACCTTCACTCCGCGGGCAATTCCTTAGAGAGGTTGTGCCGCTGAGTTAACTGCTTTAAGGGAGCCACCTCCGTTGGCAACTTTGAGACCGAGTCTCTTGGCTTCCTCTAGCGAAACAAAGTTGTGAAATGCACCTGTGTCGACCAGAGCTTTGGCGACTTTCCCATTGATTGATGCATCCACAAACATGAGTCCCTTGGGGGACGTCGGGGCACTTTGCAATGCACTAAGCAACCGCAAAGATCTCATCTTTGCACCTTCATCTGCCTCCCTTCTGTCTTGATCATGAGTGGAGGCAACTAAGGCATTTAGTGTCTTCCTTTTGGGACATTCTCGTGCCCAATGCGGTCCGTCGCATATGAAACACGTCACACGGGGCTTTGAGGCACCACGTTCTTCCTTGTCTCGTGGCTTGAATGAGGAGCTTTCTCTGTGATTTTTGTAGTTTTGACTCTTAGCATGGCCTCCCCCATTCCTTGCTCCAACAAACTTTCTATCAGCTGGCCTCTGGCCTTCTTTGTTTAAGGAGTAATCAATAAGACTTTCAGCAACGGCAATGGCCGAAGATAAGTCTTGGACACCACATCGTTTGAGCTCAAGGTTAGCCCATGATTGGAGACCATCCATGAACAAGAATAATGCATCTTTGTCGGATGTGTCAGGGACTTCTAGCAATAAGGCTGTGAACTCCTTCACATATTCCCTTATGCTACCCGTCTGCTTTAGTCATCGAAGTCGGCCTCTCGCCTCTTCCTCAGCATTTACGGGGAAGTTGGCTTTTGAACTCCCTTTTGAAGTCTTCAAAGGTGTCAATTGTGCACACCCCACGTTGCACATCTCCATGCCTTCGTCTCCACCACAGCATAGCAGTGTCGGTCAAGTACATGGCAGTAGTTCGGATTTTGCTGGCATGGTCCGTTATGCCAGTAGCCTCAAAATATTGATCCAGCCCCCATAGGAAGTTCTCAACTTCCCTAGCATTCCGAGCATCATTGAAAGTCTTTATCTTGGGAATTTCCACTTTCTTGGCCTCAATGATAGTGGTTGTATTGGTTCCCGAGGCCATAGCTCGTTTGCATAGTGCTAGATCACCACCCATATCCTCAACTCTAAGTAACACATTAGAAATTTCTCTTTGGAAGAGATCACGTACCTTGACAAGTTCGGATTTCAGCCCATCAATCTCTTGCCTTAACCCACCGTCTAGCTTGTTGAGGGACATCTTGACCGCTGCATGGATCTCCGCATCCTCGGCCTCCAAGCCGCTGCAACGTTCCTCCAAGTTGTCCACTCGGTCGAACAACTCTCCCAAGTTGTCCTGAGCACTCACAACACGTGCTTCCAAGCTAGAAATCATGTCTTTCGACTTGGCTCAAGATTCCTTAGATGGTTTCCGAACTTCCTCACGACCACGTTCCATTGATGGAACTTCCACGCTAGGTGTAGCTGGGGCAGTAGCCTTCATTATGCCAAAGGTAGTAAAGCTTCAAACCTTGGCTCTGATACCAACTGTCACGACCCTAGAGTTCAGCTAGCAATCGTGCGACACTTAGCACGGTCCGTTGCACTAAGCCCGCCTTCCAAACCGATAAATTACTCCAAAGAGAATAGAACGGAACTTAGAGATTTAGAGATTTAATAGCAAAACAAGAACACAAGAGAGAGTTTGTGAAGAATGATTTGTATTGCTTGAATTGATTGAATGATTACAAATGAATTTACATAAGGTATATATAGGCCTCCACCTCCTCAATGGATGACCGAGATCAATTCCCACCTAACAGATGGATGGTTAGGATTAACTCCCACCTACCAAATGAATGGCCAGGATTGATTTTCACCTACCAAATGGATGGTTAAGATCAACTCCCACCTACCAAAATGGATGGCTATGATTGATTCCCACCTACCAAATGGAAGGCTAGGATTAATTCCTACCTACCGAAATGGACGACCACGATCTATTTAATCTAACGGTTACAATAGTCTTTTAGAATATTACATGTGTGGGAAAAGTGTACATTTACGGGAAATCTCGTACGAACCTTCGCGGGGCGTGACAATAAGTTGTTTATTCATAAGCACCAGTGACAAACAGCCAAAATCAGAAAAGCAAGAAAGAAAGGAGAGCATATATAGCATATGCAAGTTCAATAAAAGGGAAAAAAAGTTAAAAAGCATACCTGCTCGAGCATTAGCCATAGCAATTGCAAATTTGCAATTGCAAGCAAGCAAGGAAAAAAAAAGCACACCCATAAGAACCAGAGGAAGTTGAATATTTTGATAATGATGATGCATTAGTGCAAGGGACCCTCAAAGCATTTGATAAAAGAGAAAAAGAAATTCTTAGGGAAGGTCAATAAGTAAGAAAGAATACGAAATGAGAAGGCAATGCCATTGAGTATTAATGGTGGAATGAGAATGAGAATCCCACTAATTAAATGGGTTTTCTCATCTGATGCTTTATATGATTTTGATTAAAATAAAATAAATCTTTAGACCTTTCCTTTATCAAAAGAGGAGTAGACTAGTTATAGATGTCATTAACAGGGTAAGCAGAGCATTTCATAGCTTCCACTCCCTTTGAGTTTCATTTGATATTTTGACGTTGTATTCCACAGTTGCTAGGATAGTGGGTGACACTGACACATTACATTAGTTGTTGTTGATGTCATTCCATGGACAACTGAACACTCTACTTCCATTTTTTCTTCTCTTTGGTCTCTAAAGTATTAGTTTCTGAATTTTTTTTGTGTTCTATAATTATAGACTTCTATTATGTTAGAAATTACACTTAGCAAACTAGTTCTACACATTTGCTAATAACATATTTTAAGACATAAATTTTTTGTTACATTTTGGTACTAGTCAATAGTCAATGTGTTGAATCCGTTGCCCCAATAATAACTACAACCATATACCCACAAATTTATTAAATGGCATTGAACTTTAATCCTCACACGTTAAAATTGATCAGTTAAAAGAAAAAACGATGAGTTGCAATTTATTTTATCTGAACCAAAATTTTATTGAAAAATTGATTTGAATATGATCTAAATGAAAAGAAAATTTGAAAATAATTTGATTTTTTTTGAATTGGAGTGATCCATGCTTGAAATTAAAAAAACTCAATCCGGAAATAAAGTTTAGGTAACAAATAGATGAGAAAAGGATTAAAAAAAACAATTATAAAAGAAGAAAACTAAGCAATATATGAACAAACAACAAAAAGATATAAAGTGAAAAAAAAATGATTGCTAACCGGGTAATTTGGTGCTTGTAAAGAGGTAGACAAACATGTGGAATGAGTTTATTTTGCTTATGAGGTTTTTTAGGTGTAAGACTTTCCCGTGGAAAGGGGGTTTTAATAGAGTTCAACTTATTATTTAAAATATGATTCATATTTTTATAAATAAAAATAGAAAATATTTTTTAATTCTCTACTTATTGCTTATAATTTAAAAAATTTTAGAATTTATTTTTAATTCTCTAAAATAAAAAATAATACAACTAAACAATAAATTTTATTTGCTAATTTTGTTAGAATATTCCACAACTAAACACATTTTTACTGTTTTTGGTTTGTTCAACTTTTATTTTTCATTTTCTTACCGTAATAAGGATTTGATTGCTCATATATGAGATCTCATTCTGTGAGATTGGGAGATTCAGATTGTTAATATTTACAAAAATGCTAATATGGTAGGTGATTTTATGCTAATCTTGCTAACAATTTTGGACACCGCATGATACAGACTTTTACAATACGCCTTATCTATTTATAACACATTTAAATTCATTTAAAAATATATAAAATATATAATTATTCAATTATATATTAATATTTTAAAAAATATATATATAATTTTATATTATTATTAATTATATTAACATATGTGAATAAAAATTAACAAATTATCCATAATTTATATTATTGATAATTGTATAGATAATTAAATATTTAAATTTTATTTTGCTTATATGCATATATGTTTATATATATTTATACCATGCATACTAAATTATTAATATATTATAAAAATTAATATATATTTATAAAATATTAATTTTAGTCATTTGTAATTATATATATATATATATATTTATAAACGTATTATACGACACGACATATTTAAATCAAAACAAATAATAATATCATATCAGGATAAATTCTCTTGGCATGAGACTCCTCCGGCCGGAGCTGATATTTCTCACTTTGAAAACAATATTAGTGTTACCTATAATAGGAGAATCTTGATTTAGTTTGTGTATTTTAATTTCGCCTTTAAAAAAAAAAAAAACCGGAGCCATTTCCATTTCAATTTCTGAGTTTATTTTTGGAGAACCAAACACCGCTTAAACAGGAGTTATTATATTTTAATTTCCAAGAAAAAGTAACGAATAGACAGTGTCATAATTTTCGGAAGAAAAGGAAATTGACTCAAATCTCCCTAGATAAGAGACGTCCTCAGCTCTTACTTCTCATTGGGAAAGGGGCACAATGGGATAGGGGTATTAATGAAATTACAGAAATTGAAACAATTTATCCTAGAATTAGAATGAATCGCTCAAAAACTTCAGTAGTAGTAGTTGAGTTGGACAAAGAGAAGAGAAGAGAAGAGGGAAAACCAGAGAGCGCAATCTGCAGAAGTACATTTGCAATGAAGAAAGGAAAAAAGCCAAAGAGAGAAATTGTTAAAGAAAGAGACTGCGAAGATTGGTGCTTCGTTTGTAAAGATGGTGGAGACCTAATTCTTTGCGATTATCAGTTTGTTTTCATTACTCTCTTCTTCTTCGCTAGAATCTTCTCTTTTCTTTCTTGTTTCTTCTTCTATTGTTTATTTTCAAAAGCCATGGTTATCTTTCTTGGGAAATTGTGCAATGACCTTTCGACTTCCTCCGTCTCAGTGACCTTACTCTGTTACTCTGTGGAATTTTATATTATTTATTTATTTATTTGCTTTTGCCTTGCATATACACATTGCATTGCTGGGTTTATCCAACAAAACCCAAGTTACACTTGCGGGTTTTTTTTTTGGGCTGAAAAATATTCTCAATCAAACATGCAGTTTAGAATAGTCATCATGCTTGTGCTTGTTCGGTAGTTCTTGAATGTTCATTTTGATTGGATCTATATATTACGAAATCAAGCTCAACTATTATCTTCTCTTGGTCATACTGTTCCCCCACCTCTCTTCCATTTTCAGAAAAGAGGAAATTAAAAAAGACAAAGTTGTACGAAGCTTTTCATTTTATGCTCTGCCTTCAATTTTTGTCTTTATTCTTTGTTTCCGTGGCTGGCGGTTGTGCATATGGTTTCTGTATTTAGTAATACTATTAATGATCATTCAAGTTAGTATAATTTATGATCATTATATAGTATATACAAATCTTCTCCTAGATAATGAACTAGTATTGAGCTTCAATCACTTGACATCATCTTAAGCTTCCTACGCGAAATGCTTGGGATGAACAAACAATGATGCCACAATTTTCTTGAGATTTTTGCTCGTGATAATCTGTTACAATAGTGTGTAGTACTGGTCTGCGTGAACTAAATTTCAAGTAAATTCAATGATAGACAATTCCTGCAAGTTAAACTAAAGGTCGGTGATCTAAAACTATAATTTGGTGTTATTGAATTTGGAGAATTAAAACTTACTGACCATTTATTTTGATCGGAGAAAGAATGCGAGGATTTAAAAAGAGTGACGAGTTGTTATATGATGGTAAAATTATAATTTTACCCTTTACTTTTCTAGTTGGGTGAACTAGAAATTTAATTTACTTTACAGCCATTACTCCTAAGTCCTAAATATTGCTAGAACCTGTGGTGGCTACCATATGAAAATTTCTTTTTTTTTTCTCCTGTCTGCTTCCATCTCTCTCCCAAGCATTGCAAAAATTGAATCAGTTTATAATTTTTCCTTGTCTTCTACTTTCCTCTGTTTTCCTCTTTTTCCAGAAATATAGAGTCAAGTAGTTTTAATCCTTTTTTTTTTGAGTTTGTTAATTTCATTTTTTTTAATTTGTTAGTTAAATAAGCTGATTAACAATAGTAAAAAAAATCACAATCCTCTGTGGGGCATCTTCATTATCCATGTGGTTTCCACATGAAATTAATGTAAAATTTCTATTAACTTTGTAACTTATGTGGTCTCCAGTGATTGTTTGAAGGTTTATCATCCAGGGTGTGTGGGAAAGAATGATTCCTTTGCTGAGACTGGAGAACATTGGACCTGCGGTAAGCTACTAAGAGTTACTTATAATTATAATATGGCATGACAAAATTTTCACTTTTGTTCAAACCTTTCATAAGAATGTATATTTATTGTGTAATTTTGGTTTATGCAGCATATATGCAGATAATGGCTTATTGATTTTACCATCTTAGGCTCTCTTGGTTCCGCAGAATGTATTTCCTTGTTGCACTTTTTCCATGCATTGGGACAATTAAATTATATTTATTTTTAAATGAAATGGCTTTCTGTTTCAAAAGCAAGAATCATTATTCGGGCTTTTATAAACCACAAAAAGATGTAATAGAACCCAAATGAGAATTAGGTAAGAGCATAACCACTAATACACTGACCATGGACAGCTGCTGCTTCTTGGCAGTGAGACCTACAAATTACCCTTTTGTGTAATTTTCTCTGTATGTTCAAACCTTGATTATCCCATTGTAACCAACAACAAAAAAACAATCAAACATATGGTCCTCATAAGTTCTTCTATTCCTATAAACACAGCCCAAAAACTGTATTTACCCTTTTTATATTAAGTTGTTTTCCATATACCAAGTCTCATTTAAATTTTTAGTGTTATGACCAAACTTTAGAAATATTGAACATATTTTCCATGGGCATGTCCTCTTCAGTGAAAAAATGGAGCTTTAATCACTTTTCTTTCTGGACTCATTCCACAGTGGAACTGTATTTGAATACCTATGTGCTTACATACTTCTATTGTGATATTTTTAATTTTTCAGAGCGGCATTCTTGTTTAAAATGCCATAAATTACCAAAGTTCTATTGCTATTGCTGTCCTAATGCCACATGTGGACAATGCATCCAAGCTGCAGACTTCGCACATGTTAGAGGGAATAAAGGATTATGTAGTGAGTGTTTAGAGCTCACGTTGCTTGTAGAAGAAAAGATGAATTTGGACACTGATGGGGTACGTATGTCATCTTGTAAGTCCTATATATAGATTTGATTTTTTAGCTGCTTCATTTTCTAATTTTCAAGATGGGAGTCATTAAATGCTACTTTTTCTCAGGCTACATCTTACCTTTTAGAAGTCCTCAACATTATATTTGATATTAATCAGTTGCAGCTCTTGGCACATGCCATTGCACTGTCTAGAGAGTGAGATTTTTGTCAACTTGATAAATAAAAGGCAGAAAATGTACTAAGAATATCTTGGATTGTTGTCTCCGTGAAATCATTTAATTGTGCTGGTTTGAGAGACAGGAAGTTTTAGCTTGGAGCAATTGATAGAAAGCTAGGGAAATCAGGAGTTATTTATCTTGTAATATCATTAGCTTTTGTGTGTGTGTTTTTTGTTTTCCTTTTTATTTTTTTTTAAATCTTTATATTGAAAATGACAAGTATGGATGATGAGAGTAGTTTATCTTTTTGTTGTTGTACCATTTCACCCTTTCATTCTTCTACCACATCTTTCAAGTATTTTGATAAGAATATGATAAAAAGAATGTTTCTAAAGGTTGATAGAAATAAAACATCTATCATGAAATTTATCTGGATAAGCCTTAGTTATGCAGTAGCTATTTTTTGCAACAAATTTGTCAATCCTGATAAGGTTATCTCACTTCAAAATTTAGACATTTCTGTGAATGTTTCTTTGTTCGTTAACAATGCTTGTGAAGAATCTACTGTTGCCGCATTAAATTTGTGAATTTTAATTAAACCAAGAGAAAAGGAACAAAAGCAAATTCCTTTAAAATATTGAGTTTAGATTTCAACTAAGAATACTACAATGTTAATAGTATCTTCTCTTTGTTTTTTTTATCAATTTTTTTCTTTCTGGTTATAGTGAATGCAATTATTGAGATGGTTCTTATATTCACTGTACTATTGTTAATTTTTAGGGCAAGATAGATCTACAAGATAGGAATACCTATGAATGCCTGTTCTTAGAATATTGGGATATCATTAAGAAAGAAGAAGACGTGAATTTGGAAGATGTCTATTTAGCAGATTCGAGGTTGAGGAAAGGTCAGCCCCCCAGGAAAAGCTTCAAGTCAAAAACAATTGGCAAAGGGAAAAAAGACATTCACTTTATAACCTCTGATAGTGATCAAGAAGATGTAGAAGAATTTGAAACAGTTGCAAAAGGGAAGGCTTCCAAGTCATTTGAATTTATGGGATGGGGATCAAAGCCTCTTATTGAGTTTCTTAGATCTCTTGGTAAAGATACAACAAATGAATTATCACAATATGAAGTTCATTCAATCATCCGTGAATATATTCAACGCGAGAAACTTTTTGATCCCCAAAAAAGGAAGAGGATTGTATGTGATGAAAGCCTTTATTCGGTATTTAAGAAGAGATCTATAAATAAGAACCGAATATATAACCTTCTTGAAGCTCATTTTCTTGTCAATGTAGATTCATCTGATGAGGATGAAAATTGGAATGAAGTTGAAAGCTGTTCCCTTGTTGAAAAAGAAAAAATTTCAGTAATTCACAAGAAGCAGAGAACTGTGAGCTCTGACAGGAGATTTCAAGAGATGGAAGCAGAGGTGAGAGACCAAGAAAGCTGTTTTGCATCTATTATTTCAGAAAATATCAAACTTATCTACTTAAGGAGAAGCTTGGTGCAGCAATTATCAAATGATCCCCAAAATTTTGAACATAAAGTTGTAGGAAGTTTTGTGAAAGTTAAAAATGACCCTGGAGACTGTATGCAGAGAAACTCTCACCAGCTTTTCCAAGTAACAGGTAAGTAGTTCTAATTAGGAATTCCAACCTGCTAGACCATTTAATTATTATGGTAATGTGGGAAGCAACTTATGCTTTGGTTTGAATTTTTTGGATTTCTTGTAAAGTAAAATCTTTCAATTTGTATGTTCATCTATGTTTGTGTAAAGCTGAAATATGATCTTCATTAGGCTATAGCAATTTTCATTGAATAGATATCTATATGTTTTTATTTATTAAATTCGAGGTTGTCAATATTTTCTCTGATTCTAATTTTATTGTCTGGGGAATAAAGCTAACCTCAATAATTGATGTAAACAATGGTTTAGTTGTTCGAAGGGTTTTAAATGTTCTAATACTTGTATTTATTAAACTTTTGTGGTTACAAATTGTTCTATTCTTTTTTGTTATTTTTTTTACTTTCTCAGGGATGAAGCAATCCTCAAGAACTGTTCAGAACAATAATGAAGTTGTTTTAAGGCTTTTCAATGTTCCGAAAGATGTTCACATTTCCGAGCTGTCAGATCTCGACTTTTGTGAGGTATCAGAACCCTCTATTCTCCCCCCATCGTAAGGGTCACGAGCTCATTGTTATCTGATGTTTCATACAAGTGTAACTATGTAAGAATGCTAAAATATTTTGAAGTTCTCCAGTTGTTAGAATACTAACTAAATGCTATCTGATGCACCATGACATGTTATAAAGATCTTGACTTGGTCAAAAGAATATCTTGTTTAAGATGCCATCATTTTCTTATTATGCTACAATAATCATTAGGTTCTTTTGCATCATATATAATTTGTATAAGATTGATTTTATCCAAACATAAATTTGGATTCCTTTTTATTATTTAATTTTGTTTATATGTCTGCAGGAAGAGATTAATGATTTGAGACAAAGAGTGGAAAAAGGCTTGCTTCCAAAGCCTAGTATTGTAAGTTCTGTCCAAGTAAAGAAATATTTTATTAATTCATTTAGGGAAATCAAAGAAGAAAAAAATTATCTATACATTAGAACATAATTCAGAAAAATGGAAAAAAAAAAAAACAGAAAAATCTGCTCATAATGTTGCATATACACAGAATTTCTGTGTAAAATAAAATCATTGGGGATACTCACTAGCAGTATAGATGTTAATTTTAATGCAAAATTCCAGATTATTAATTGGTTGGATTCTCTAAAGCCAATTAATCTTGTTCAGGAAATAATTTAACTTCTAGACCCTTATTCAGAAACCCTAAAATCAAATTGCATGAGAACGGAACTGAACAACATATTAATCTTAGGTTATCTATTAAAAAAAAAAAACCCAATTCCAATAAGTTCTGCAGAAAATAATAAATCATGTAAGAAATTGATTGATCACAAAACTTTAACTTCTCTATTCGAACTTTCTTAAAGAATTGAATAAAACAAATATTATACAAGCATGAAGAGAAAAATTGCACTGCATAAAATCAAATCTGAAATTCATATATCAAAATTAAACATCCATACAATAGTTGGGTTTCATGTCTCCCCTAACAAAAAGAAATTACTCCATAACAAATTCTAAATAACACAGAAAACGAAGAGAAACACATGAATCAAGAAAGATAAAATTAGAAATCGAATTGAAAATCTGTAATTCAATCTCTGTCTTCTAGTATTCATTCTTCAAAATTAATCCCTTTTCTCCTTTGTACAGAAAGCCGAAGATAAAATCAAAGAAGGAAAGAAGAGCAAAAATCTAAACCCATAAGGAGAAAAAAAAAATCTGATAAAAGAATGCTGAAATTTGCATGATCAATCAGTTATATGGGCATTTACTGGGTTGTGTAGTTTTCTGAAACATCAATTCCTCAACCCCTCAATCTTCCTTGCTTGACAGAAATGCACAGGCTTGCTGCCACTCTTCAAAAACTCAGTTTCTTGCCTATTTTAGCTGCTTTTCTAAAACTGTGTTTTGCAACAAAGTTCAATCAATTAAAACCAGAACTAAAGAAAATCCTAACATAACTACCTAAAAACTAATTTCATGATGGATGAAATTTATCCATATTACTTGTTGGAAATAGGAATTTCTGCCATGATGTGGCCAAAATCTTTGGGATTTTTGGCAATGACTTTTGGGATATGACAGCTGTAGCGATTTGGTTTAGTCACTGCTGCAAAATAGGAAAATGTATATTCTGTATTAAAACTAGTAATTGATTAGGTCCTGATTTTAATCCTTGCATATGCTATCAACAGGGATGTTATACATGTTATGTAATTTGTGAATAAGAAATATTATTATTCATTCCATCAGTAACCAACCTCAACCTAGGTATTGAGGTTGGAGGGACCAATAGATTTTGAAGAGGTTCTCAACCCTATAAACTGAAGTTCCTAGTGGAATTAGCATTCATTTCAAATGAACTTGGTTAAATGGTAACTAAATTATTAAATATTTATAGATCATTAGTTTTTAAAACATATGTCTAATGTTAAATATTATATTAATTGTTGTGAACTTTTTGTGTATGGCATTACTTTAATGCAGTTGGACTCTCTATTTGAACTACTCGAGTTTGAGCTGGGTTTGATTAAACTCAAGTTGAATCATAATGACTTGAATCATTCAAGCTGTATTAATGCCTTGATGGAAATAAACTTAGCCAGATAAAGAGGGGAGAAGAAATTTGGATTGTTACTTCAATAGTACCTATTTTTTCCTCTTTCTTTAGGCTCTTGGTGAATAATTGTAAGGTTCATCGTGAAGGTATAATTATTCCAATCTGAATCAGAAAAGAAATAGATAGACTTTCACAAACACACACACATACGCAAATCTATTTGGTGGCTATCTTGTAAACTTCCAAATAGAAGAAGTCAGCTAGAGAAGAGTTTATGCAAGAAAAAGAATGAGACATCTACTATGTGAGAATGTAAATATTATCACCATGTAAGAGAAATGTTAGCAAAGTGATTATCTGACACTCACTATCTAATTGATTGGAGATATCTCTCCTAAACACTCACCAACAATCAGATGGTGATTAATCCTAGCACTGCTCTACCATGTAAACCAACCTTTTTGCTCCTCATTTTCAATATGGTTGCTCCAGAAATTTAAGAAGAATATATTGTTGATAGGTGGAGCTTGGACAAAAGGCTAGAGTTTTGCATGAGCATATAACAAAAGATGTAAGTATCGTTTGATTTATGCTATTACTGTTTGAAAATACTTGATACTGTAGACGTTCATTTGCCATTAACTCATGAAATTGATTCATAAAATTGCTTAAAAATATGTAGAACAGTCATTAGAACCATCCAAACATCAAACTGGTCAAAGGCCAAGCCGTTAGAGGATAATATCAAGTAAAAGAATTTAGTAATCATTTTATATGTCTGTACTTTTGAAAGTATTTATTTTTCATTTTAATTGGTTTATGGAACATTTTCAAACTTAAGATTCTAATACTATTTAATAACCTTGTTTTTTACCTAAAGAATTTTCTTATATACTAAATCCTTTAGTTTTATTTTATTAATTACTTAGAAAAATCTTAATTTGTTACGGTTTTTGGTAACGACGAAAAAACATTGATGTCCTCTTATTAAGATCAATATGACCAAAAAAATAAAAAAGTAAATGACAAAATATTGAGCATAACTCATATATTGATATGCACTTTGTTAATGTTGTCTTAAGATTAGCAATTATAATCGGTATGCTATCATCAGTGAAAAGTTTATAATTTCAACAGTGCAGTAACAATTCAGGGACTAAATATCTTTCCAACGTGAATAGTGTGAAAATGTGTGTTAACAATAAAAAAAAAATTGTTTTGCTGGTGAAAAATTTATGAATGTTTCCACACATAATTCCTTGTCTCAAGAGGCTTCCCATGTTGCAAAATTATTGTTTACCTACATAGAGATATTTTTTCTAGTCTTTTTTTTTTTGTTTCTGCGTTTAGCTCTTAAAAAATGTTTCATTAGTGGAGGCTCTTCCTTTTTTACTTTCATGGGGGATACTTTTTCTTATTTTTCAAAAAGAAATTCCAAGATAGCCCCAGTAGCAAATAAACTGATTCACCATCATTATCACTTTTTTTCCCTTTGTTTTTTTTATTTATGTATTCTTTTGCCTCAATATCATTTTGCATTTTTGCATTTGTTAACATGCTGTTATGTTGATTACTTTATTTTTCTTGTTTTTGGAAAAAATTCTCTAGTGGATCGAGAAAGAGCTAATCAGATTGCAAAAGCACATTGATTTTGCTAACGAGAAGGGATGGAGAAGAGAATATCCTTTTGTGGTGCAAGTAGTGTAGAGCTAATTCAAGAAAAATATCCTTAGCATGCTCCAAAAACCCAATATGTTATCAGAAACAAAAATGTGTATCAAGAACTAAGAAAAAAAATCCTGATCTGGCCAACTAAACCTGTCTTTCCCTTGAAAAAAAATATTAAGAACTTGGGAAGCAAATCAGGCTCCACCACTTGAACCCCAATTTATCTATTGGAGTCTCATGATAAGTATCTCACTTGAACCAAACTTGTTTTTGTCTGAGGCATCAGATATTTTGAATTTCTGACTGGCTTGTCCTATTCATTCTGTTTCCAAACCAATCTGTACTAGTTAATTGCTGTTTGCAGGAAGCATGTATCACGCATTTGCGCAAATGAAGTTATTATTTATTTTTTTAATATGATGATTCATTGACCTCAATAAATGGTGAACCTTAACCTGTTTCCTGGTAAACATTGCATGAATACTTAGAACAACTAGAACTGCTCAAGAAACCATCTGAGCAGGAACGATTACTGAAAAAATTGCCGAAGGTAATCGCAGAGCATGTCGAGCACAAAATTGATTCAGTAGAATTGGTTGAACTATCTCCAGAAGGACATAATGGAGTACCAGTTGATCCTTGTGGGGACTTGTGAGCACTTATTATGAATGTGATAGCAGAGGTTTTTGTGGTCCAAATTTTTTGTTGGAGGTAAATCTGCCTAGTCAGTTCTTTTTGTTCATCGCTTGGGTGAATGCATTTACAGCTACCTTTTTCTTTGAAGTTTGAACGATGTAAGAAAGTTTTGTTTTGACACTGATAAGCATAGAGTGGCCCAACTGTGACAAATGTTGAAAACATTAATGCAGATCATTCTCTTCTATTATACTGCAATGAGAGGAAGATTGCTTTATGCAGAAGCAGCTAGTCCCTTTCGTTTTGTTAAAAAAAAATTATAAAATGTTGAGGTTATATTTTATGTTCATAAGAATTTGTGCTTAATAATAATAGTTTGTAAGAGATTTGTGGTCGGTGATGTTATGGTTACTCATAGCAGGATTATCCTGTAGGAGTTATGGTAGATTTAGATTATTGAATTATATTATATCAGCTGGTTTTTTAAAAGATTGCCCATTGTTTATGCTTGTTTTCTTATATATGGAACAAATTATGTTTGGATTTTCTGTTCGTACATTTATATATAATATAGAATATTGATGGATTTTCTGTTAATGAGTTAGAGATTTTCTTCATAATCTTTCTATTAAGTCCTTAATGTATTAACAAATAAAAGTTGATGGTTCAGTGAAAAAGTTGCCAGGGAATTAGAGAAGTCTACATGGATCATATGCAAGTTTATATAGAGGAAAATGGCTGGGGATTGTTAAATTCACGAGGAATATTTTTGTTATTTTACAGTGGGTATGTTGTTTTCAGAGCATGAAATTTTTGAAGTTGGAAAAGGTAGAAAAAACGAAAAAAGGCATAATGTGTTTTTACCCTTTCACACAAGAAGAATACAAATTTTCCTAACATTTGTAAAAAAAAAAAAAAAAAAAAAAAAAAGGAAAAATGGTAACAATACAAATACAAATTTTCCAATCAATTTCTGAGAAATGCTCTTTTAAGTGTTTGAAAGAATGAATTATAAAAAACTGAACTGAAATTTTAATAAATTACAATCAAAAATAATTTTAAAAAAATTGACAATTCATTTATTTAATACTACATAAATTTTAAATATTATAGTGTAATATTCCGCATAATTTTTTCATATTTAATATATTATGTAAATTTATTAGAATTTTATATAATCTAAATTTATTAGAATTTTATATAATTTACCTTATAGTTTGTTACCATAATAATCAGTACATTTAAATTATAATTTTTTTAATTATTATTTTAAACAATATTTTTATTAAATGAGAATGGAGTAAACTATTATTTTTTTGAAATATTATTTCTAATTATAATTTATTAAATTTCATAAAAAAAAAATTTGTAATTTGTTCTTTCTGAAACTTGGAAGTACACCTGCAGAAGACTTGCCCATTCCATATGGACCTGCTAATGATATTAATTTACCACTCGGATAAACTGCAAGACGTACCAGATAAGCTGTGAGAGCAGAAAATAAAGACAAGTTCTCCAATGCAACATTTTATGCGCGGATGAGATCAGAAAATAAATAAATACGAGCAAAATAAACGAAGCAAAAGATTCATCATTTGTTGCTGTTTCTACCAACAGTGACCCACAGTGGCATTCCTGGCAAGAACAGCAGCAATGATATTAGCCAGCAGAAACTTAGGAGGGAAAAGCACAGGCCAACTGTAAATTATTCAAAGACAAATCTAAAACTAGATAACCTACCGTAACAGATCAGAGGTACAGATGGAGCAGAAATTTTGGGCCCCAGCGAAATATTAATTTCTAATAATTCAATTAAACGATGTCGTATTCCATTCTCGAAATCTTGGCAGTGGACCCTTTGCAGCAGCAGAAACAGTGAAACCGAGGCTGAATGACTATTACATTGTTAGTAATTTCTATCAGTTTCAATTAATCAACCCAAGTACACATAAGTAGAAACATAGCCGAATAAATTCTCAGTGTTCTCTGCTTGAGTACATCAATAAAAAAAATAAACGACGTGGCACTTTTTATACCAATTTAGCTTTCTTTGTCACACTGCATCCCAGAAAACCAGTTAACAAAACGAGTCTCCCTCCAGATCATGGTTTCAGTATCAAAAGCAGGACCATTAACGGTCTCCATGCATAGTGAATAACTTCAAACATGCGTACTAAAATGCGATACCTTCCATTCTATAATATGACTTGATATGTAGCCCATATGTACAGAGTATATGCCAGTCCTTTTCGTGTCATTCCAAATGACAAACTACAATATCATTTTTCTGTTAAGTGTGAACTACCTGACCACATTGACTCTGCCAATCATATCCAAAGCTTTCTCCTTGTTAATATCAAAGACAACGATAGGAACAACAGTAGGAAGTCGTTCAACAACGATTGAGTCCTTGCTTTCCTTTGCACGGGAATAGTTACTGCTCTTACCGAGTCTATCATGCTTTTTCAACTTGGGTTTTCCCAGTGTTTTGTCTCGACTCTTACTAATTCCAGGCATCCGTTTTTTCTTACTTATATCCTGCAACATAACCTGGTCTTCAATGCTTAATGATGGTGCATTGGGTAACTCATCTTTTGGTGTCTGATTCGACTTTTCAAGTGGTATGGAAATTGGAGACTTAATAGGCAACTTCTTGCCACCATTCGCACCATTCTTGGATTTGTTTGCCAGATGTTGCAGCCACAGCACTAGTTCAAGTATGTAGGCTTCTGTTGTCTCTGTGTTTGCATGATGGAGTGTCTGGATCCGAATTATATCAGCTGCAGCAGCAGGCTTCGGATTTGACTCACACCTGTATGAATCAAACCCATAAGTTCTTTTACCATGGCATTTCTCTCAAACCTTGCTAAGTGCTAACCAAATGCATGATAAATGAAAATTTTCAAGAACACTGATCAAGTACAAATGTGAGGACTGTCACTTGCACAGTATTTACCCACTCTGCAAAACGACCAAAACTGTGATAGGCTCTGTTTCAGATCAATTACAACCAAAAGCAACAAAAATTATGATTAAGAATAGAGAAAAGCAACAAAATAAAGCTATCCAGAGAAAATTCATGTTTCTTACTTTGCTGTGTTAGTGGACATTGGAACAAGCCACTGTAATGTCTTTTCCATCTCATCTTTAATTTCTGCAACAGTAAGAACTGCGAAGAGCTAGAGTTTTGAAATGGAAGAAACCATGGATTTAGTGTTGGGTGCTCAAATTTCACATGGCTCTCAACGAAAAGTACTATAGAAAAAACCCTAAAAACTTTTACCATCTGCTCGGTTTTCAAAAAGAAAGAAAGTATAAATATCTACCCGGACCCATCAACTGCGTGTGTGTATATATATATATATATATATAAAGCAAATTACAGAACATATGATCCTGTTTTATCAAATTTCAACCAAACAAATATTATGGATTTATTGTAGTACTTTTCCTTGATAAATTCTAAATTTTTATAAAATATAAAATATAATTAGATTATATATAAATTTTTAAAAAAAATTATATAAAATTATTTTAAATATAAAAAAATTATATATTATATTATACTGTAATATTTAAAATTTATATAATATTAAATAAATAATATTATTTTAAACGATATAAAATATACTCTTAATTTTTTAAAATTTTATTTTTGACTAATTTGAAAAACATATAAAAAATAAGAAATAACTTGCACAACCCAACTCAATTTATATAAAACCTAAAATATGGGTTGGATTGGGTTTGTTGATCTCTTAATTTAATGAACTTTTCACTTCTTTTTCCTCTCTGTTTAGTAACAAATGGTTGCGTGGGAAATTTTTTCTTATTTAATAAAAAAATAAAAATAAAAGAAATTATTTGTGTAATTTGAACATTTAAGGTAAAATTTTTTTAATATATATTTTTTAAACCCAAATTGAATTTTCATTAATAATTAAAAGAAATAAAATTCTAAAATAGTATGAAAATATTTTTTTATTATATTTTGAGTGAAAATGAATTTTGGCTATGAAATTAACTTAAAATTTATGAAATAGTATTTTATTGTTTTTAAAATTCTATAAAATAGGAATATAATTAATCTTATTGTGTAAAATATATGTAGTATTAAAAAAAAAAAAGATTTTACACGTAATAAAGTGTGAAGGTTGATATATTAATAAAATTGACCTTCTATCCTCAATGTCAAGGTGTTTCTTCGTATCTTTGATACTAATCCATAAAATTAAGTAGTTCTATTAACTCGGAGGATCTATGGAAATCTGCGTTTCTTGTTGGGACAGAGTTGGATGCACTGGACAAGGCGTATGAATTCAAGTGGGATTTCTCCAACTTGGAGAAAGCATTTGAAGAGGAGGAGATTTGCATGGGAAAAAAGTATACTTGTTTGGGTTTTTATACCTGCAATGGTGGTGTGGTTGTATCTCCTTTTCCTCCCCCTCATAAAATTGGCGAGAAAAAATAGTTGCCATTGATGAAAAGAGAATGCATTGGGCTCCATTTAGGGACAGCCATCAATTTTTAACTTTGAGGTGCACCCAAACAGAGTCTGAGATTGGGCATCTCAAGGATAACCATAAGGAGGAATATATGTCGTATAAGTACTGCCTGCCTCATTTGTACAATCCCTTGAATGAAGATGAACCTGAACAGGACGCTATAGTTACAAGAAGAATGCTAAGCAAGTGACTGTTCCTGATTAATTGGTGAGGAAAGAAAAATTTTAAAAAATGATTCTCTCTGTTGGAATTAATTAGCATAGCATTGGTGCTGTGTGATTTTGATTGAGAGATGGATGAGCTTGAGGAGTTCACTGATAAACTCATCCAGGAAGAGGAATTAACTGAGGATCAGAAGGCTAAGTTTAAGAAGTTCGTGAAAGAGGAGATTATAAAAGCAAAAGAGAGCTAACAGGGAGAAATGGAATGCCAGGAAGAAGAAAACCAAAAGGGCATTCCAAGATATGAGATTTTACAAATTCTATCCTCGGCCATCACCAGACGCACCTGATGCATCCGGCTGGAGGGATTATTTTATCATCTGCTATTATGGGAAGGCTCACAGGGTTCTTTGAAGTAAAAATCGCAAGATGGCAAATTCAAGATCTTCCAAGAATAGTCACTCACAGATGTTGACGTTAATTTCAAGATTCAAGAATTGTTCATAAATCTTTCAAGTACTGATTGGAGGATTCGTGTTAGATTGTATTCCTATTTATTTATGAATATAATTCCTTCATTGTTTTGAGCTACCATTGCTCTTTATAAGATTTATCCCTTCTAAGTTGTAACGTTTTCCATTGATCTAAAAAGAAAACAACACCGATAGCGATACACTTTCGCCGGCCGGCCGGCCAAAATATCAACCTTTTTATTAATTACATATATTAAAATTAAAATTCATTAATTACTATGCTATAACGTTGTTTCCAATTCAGCATTTTTTTTTTCCTTTTTCCATTTTTCCTTTGCTTTTCCTTTCAGCATAACAATAACAACTTCTTCTGTATCTCTCCTTCCTACCTTTTGACTTGATCAAAATGAACGACTTGCTCACAGTAATCTTTTTATTTTTATTTTCTCTTTAATTGTTTAGTTGATATATATGTTCTGTTTGTCTATGTGGATTGATGAATGTAGTTATAGTGTTATCACAGAGATTGTAATAATTTATTTCTTTTGGTTGAAAGAGATTTTAATATTGGAATTCAGTCTAAATTTGTTGTTGATCATGGGTTTCACTTCTTTGTTTAATGGTTATTTGAATTTGTAGAGTGCTGTGCGGAGCTAGCCCAGTCATACTTGGTATGAAATTGGCATGGTTATTAACCATTTTATGTTGTTTGATTCTTTTAGTGGGAGCAAATCTTTTGAATTTTTAGTTTTTAAGGGATGCCCAAGACTGTTCTAATTTTCATGTCTGGGGAAACTTCAAGAAAAATTAACTGCAATGGAGTTCTCAATTCAATTTTCCAAATAGAAGTTTGAGGCAGATACTGGATTTTTCCCTTTTCCTTTGTTTTCTTTAAGTGCCTGTGATTTAGCGGTAGGATTTCCATTTCAAGATGATACGTCTATTTGATTCATTATAGGGCTTTTGATTTTTCTTTTCTTTCTTTTGTAAAGAGAATCTGTTTGTTCTTTCAAACCTAACCACTATTGTATTGTTCTTTGATTTATTAGAATGTATTGAAACCTAATTTAGTTTTTGGTGATGTAATGATCTACTTGCAGGATTCATTTGTTCACGAAGCCAAAAGGCCTCTTGGCAATAATGACATCGAAATGGGGATGCAGCTTCCAAGGAGCAACTCTGACATGGGAATGGAAACTTTCAATAAGCAGGTATTTTTACATTCCAAGTTTTTTTTTTTTTTTATCATTCATTGTAAAGGAAAACATAATTCCTTTAAAATAATCCTTTTTCCTGTTCAATTCTACAGAATCAGAAGAGTATATACTCTCTTTTTTATCCTTTAATGAATTATTATTATCTGTCTCTTTGATAGCTTTCTGAATTTGTGTTTACATATTCTCTCACTGCCTTCTTATACTTGTTCTTTCTTTCTCTCTTAGATGCAAGAGGTTGAGAAACAGGTTGATAAGGTCTCCGGCCTTCTCAAGAACCTGAAGGTATGTTAAATCCTGACAAGGTTTTACCAATAAGCTACGGTACTGGTCTGGATCTTCAGTCGGAATCTTTGTACCGAAAAAATATCCTGACAAAATTTATGTTTAACAATGAAATGATGAATCAAATTGCAATGGATTATTACTTAAATATATTCAGAAGCGTAGTTGTCTGTTTTAATCATCTATCACATTCAATACATTTGTGTAAGAATTAGAATATTTTGCTAGTTCAATTTTATGAGCAGATTTGCAAGGTCTATATTGTTTAAACAAGTATGCTGTAGCCTAACAGTAGTTAACTAGAAAAATTCTCAAAAGAATGGTATAGTTAGAGTTATTTCTTCTGCATTTGCTTCATCATCCCGAGTAACTTATGCATCATATTGAATCATGATCTGTTATCCTTTATCTAGTTGGAAAAAAAAAAAGATATTTCATATATAAACTTTCTACTATCGACTTCTGGGCAGGATGCTAATGAGGAATCGAAGTCTGTAACAAAAGCATCTGCCATGAAAGGTGAAGTCTTGGACTGCATTCATTACCCATCCTAAAATATTCATGTTAAGTTCTTTTGCTTTTTTTTTTTTTAATTCAATGCAGCTATCAAGAAGAGAATGGAGAAAGACATTGATGAAGTGGGTAAGATAGCACGTACTGTCAAAGCCAAACTAGAAGCAATAAACAAAGATGTAATACTTCATTCGCCATTAGCATAAGAATATTCAGGGCATCTAAAAATTTTCTGCTTATGTCTTTTGTTTCTGTATCTCCAGAATTTAGCAAATAGACAGAAACCTGGATGTGAAAAGGGAACTGGTGTTGACAGAGCTAGGATGAACGTTACAAGGTATGTTGGCTGTGAAGTTCTTGGAATATTAGATTCCTGTGTTCTTGAACAAATTTCATGAATATATCCATAAGTATTATTTAATCATCACTTCATTGCTTTGAATCGCAGTGCCTTAACAAAAAGATTCAAGAATTTAATGTCAGAGTTTCAGGTACATCCATAAGTCAAGGTGGGTATGTTGGTTTCTTTATTTTCTCATTCTTGTTGTTTTGTTTCAGACATTAAGACAGAAGATACAAGATGAGTATCGTGAAGTTGTGGAGAGAAGGGTCCTTACAGGTTTGTAAGAAAAGAGTACAAATTTAGTAAACTTTACAGGACAATTTCTAAGTCAGTGGATACACTTTCATTAATAACCTTTTGCAAATTTGCTATCTATGACTTTGCAGTTACTGGAACCAGACCTGATGAGAAGGTAAGCCTAAATTATGGAACTAGAAATTGTGTTCTTTTGATATGGATGTTGTCATAATTGGCAAAATTTAATGTGTTAGACGATTGACAATCTGATTGAAACTGGGAACAGCGAGCAAATCTTTCAGAAGGCAATTCAAGAAATGGGACGAGGACAGGTATGCCTCTTCTCAAGTGTAGATCCAATAAGAGGTAATAAAAATTCTAATGATTGGCCATGGATTCAGGTGCTAAATACTCTGGAAGAAATCCAGGAGAGGCATGATGCTGTAAAGGAAATTGAAAAAAAGCTTCTTGATCTGCACCAGGTAAATCTATATCTGCTCAGGTACAACTTATCAAATTCAAGCTTGTCTTAATGTGGGTAATTATTTGGCAGATTTTCCTTGATATGGCTGTTCTTGTCGAGGTGCAAGGAGAGATCTTAGACAACATTGAAAGTCAGGTTTGTTCTTTTCTACTTAAGTCCTTTTTGTCTTCTAATAATAAGAAAAACAATTAGTCCCTGAAATTACATAGATCACTAGTTTTTAATTTCTCATACCATTAGAGGGAAGGCAACAGATTTTCAATCTATCATCATCAGTTTATCTATGCATATGACAGAAAGTAGAGCTTTGCTCCTGCTGCCATTATCGGAATTATTAAATAAAACTGACATACTTATTTTCGAAAAATTTTGAATAAGGTGACAAATGCAGTGGATCATGTTCAAAATGGTACAACTGCTCTTCAAACTGCAAAGAGCTTACAAAGGAACTCAAGGAAATGCATGATGATTTCCATTTGTTTGCTCTTGCTTATTGCAATTATCATTGTGCTCTCTATTTGGAAACCTTGGAAGAAGTAACCAACACACTAGACTATGTAGTTTTCTTTAATACATTTTTTCTCCTCCTTTTGGTGAATTATTAATTGTAAGCAAATAATGCAAGAAATAACGTTTCAGGCTTGATCTCTGGATTCTGTTTTTATTTACAAATAATGCAAACCTCTCATTCACTGTGATAATATCTATAGTGTCAGATGATGCAATTACTTTTTGGTTACTTTACAAAGCAGCATCCCATGCTTAAGTTGAATCTATTTTTTTAAAGTATAATTAGCAAAATTATGGATTTTAATCTTTATATTTTGCTGATAACTTCACAGTTTTATAGTATTTGAATTAAACAAAAATAGAAGGGTGAAGGAAAAAGACACTTGCCATTGTATTGCAAGCATAATGAAATATGCAAATTACAGTGAACATAGACATGCTATTTTCCTTTTTTCTCTAAATTTAGAAGAGAAGCTCTAAAGAGCTAAACCAGAAAACAACAATAAGAACCCAGGTGACTTCAAAATAAAACCCAGAATAGAGTAATTGTCTATCAAATTATTGCCACAAATTATTAATGAAAATCTTCCAGTTCCATAAATGTAGGAACTGGTTAATCTTCACCATACTAAATAGTGGCTCCTACATCCTAGCCCTTGCCATCACTTCACTTCCTGCATTGCCCATTTCTGTTGCCCCTGGCCTTGTCCATGTCTCCTTGAATTGCTCCTCAGTCACTCCTGCAAATGATGATTCAAATCACAAAAATATGTCAAAAATGAAGCTAGAAAATTGAGTATATTCAAAGAAATCTTCAATGGAAAAGGTGACTTCAGGGTTTGAACTCCGTTATTAGTACAGAAACTCAATCATTGAACTACTTATATACGAGTATACTCACCTTTGTCCATGGCAGCAGTGGAAGAAATGCCTCCCTGCACGGTCTTGAGGTACCGATCATAATAGTTGGCACCGGACCATTTCTGATGGGCAAGAGTGTCGACTCCATTGTTTCTCTCTTCTCTCTGGATCTTCTCCACATATGCCAGCATTCCCCTTCTTGAAAAGTCCTTAGCAAAGGTATCAATGACAAGAGCATCAGCATGGAAACCTCCCAGTGTTATGAACTGCCAACAGAAACCAAGCTTGGCAATTCTTGGAATGAAATCCATCATCTGCTGATCAGTCATTCCTGAAGCATCCCAATTGAATGATGGTGAAAGATTGTAAGCCAACATCAGCTCTGGGTGCTTTGATTTCATCCCTTCTGCAAATTTAGTGCACTCAACCAAATCAGGACTTGAAGTCTCCATCCATACAAGATCAGCATGAGGGGCAAAAGCCCACCCACGAACAATGGCTGCCATCACAGATCCTTTAAACCTGTAAAATCCTTCTCTTGTTCTTGGCAAATCCCAGTCCCAGAACAGATTCTTGGCCCCCAATCTTTCAGCAATCTCTCTGCCTTGTTCATTTGAAAAACACTTATCATAGTTAGAGTGATTCATCCATTCATTCATTCTCCTCCTCTTCTCGTCCTCACCGATATTCATGTTTTTTATTGAATCCATTACACATTCAGAGAATGTTTTGAGTTGAGCCATTGCAAGCCAATTATCCTCAAGGGCTTGAAGTTCAGCTCCAGTTTTGCCATTAGACATTCCATCAGCCAAAAGGGTAGCCAAACTTTTGCCTCTAAGATTAGGATTAGTTGCCCCCAAAATGAACTGATGATCTCTAGTATCCACATTGGTTTGAATCAAATTAGCAGCAACAGCATCAGTTCTAGCCACCAACACAGTCTCCACACCCATAACATCAAACTGCAGCCTAGCAGCCACAAGCCTGTTGATGTGTTCACTAATAGCAACAAGCACTTTCCCTGCCATATGCCCACATTTCTTAGTGACTGAGGACTGATCCTCAATGTGAACACCAGCAGCGCCACGCTCAACAAATAGCTTACAAAGCTTAACAGTAGCAGTAGTGCCACCAAACCCAGTATCACCATCGGCTATAATTGGCTTGAGGTAATCAACATAAGGGGTCCTAGCCCTCTCCTCGCGGCTTATGCTCATTCGAGCCTCTCTTTGCTTCCTGTCATGGTATTGCTGGGCAAAAAATAGATGTTCAACTTTGTTAGGGACAGTGTCATAAGGGTAATCAGCAAGATCAGGGCCTGGTTCATTGGTGGTGGTGTGGGTAGATGAGCACTGCCAGCCAGAAACATAAATGGAGTCTAAGTGTTTAGCCATCATGGCAACTTGAACAGGGTCAAGTGCACCAAAGGTTCGTGAAGCAGTGCCATTGGCCTGGTGGGTTTTGAGGGTTCGCCATAGTTTTTTGGCCATTTCGTTGGAACTATAGCTCTGTCTGAGATTGCCTCTTAGAGCCACCACGTCTTTTGCTGTGTAGGGTCGCCGAGTTAGCCTGAACCTCTCTGTATTCCACCATGCTTGAACTTCTGCAACTTCAGCTTCGAATCTCCCTTCCTCTTCCATAATCTGATCATTCAAACATTATCATATATATACACACACACACAAAAAAAAAAAAAAGAGCCAATCTATGTCTAAATAATCAATTCTTTGAAGGAAGTAGTCAGATTTTTTCCTTTTTTTTCCTCTTAAGTTGACAGATTATAACATCAATAAGTATTCTTCGTCAGTGATATAATACCAAACTACCAAGTCTTTTCCTCCCTCAATTATATATATACCATATAAAATATACCATTGAACAAAAATTAAAAATTCAATCCTTGATACTTCTATATTCAAAATGAAAAAAAAAAAAAAAAAAAAAAAGAGCATATTTTTGGTTACAGATTTCTGTAATTAATTTTCAGAATTAAAAATTTTTGTAATTCACTTTTTTAACTATTTATTTTGTTCAATTGACTCTCTTTAACTATCATTTAAACTAATTAAATTTATCTTTTTAAAATATTTAACATCTAACTAAGATAGTTGAGAGATGTAATTGAAAAAATATTTAACTTAGTATCATTTTGTAAAATAGAGAACATGGTATAATTAGCGCTAGTTAATTGAATAAATTTTTTACTGATGGATTTAATTGTACAAAATCCTTAAGTTTAGTGAGCAAAATATGTAACTTTTTTTCTATTCAAAAAAGTTTTTTAATATATATAAATAGAAAGAATTTGCTACCCTCTTTAAAACTAGCTAGCTACTCATAAATATAAAGAACTTGTTAATTAAAAAACATTTTTTTCCCTAAAAAGAGAGGGGGGAAAAAAAGCTAAGATAAACACCACTGAGGGCTAAAATCTCTAAACAGAACATACTAATTAATATATATTGCAAGAAATCCCTAGAAAATGCTTGAATTCTTGCACATAATGAGAAAAAATTGGCAAAAAAAAAAAGACACCAGGCATTGAAAGAGATGGGAAGTAATGAAAGATTAGGCATACCATTGAAGGAACAGAGAAAGATGCTGCCATGTTTGAAAAGCTTTATTTCTTATTCAAAGGGGCAAGCTTTACTGTGGAAATAAAACTTGTTGAGAGGGTTCCTCCAAGCTCCTTAATTTATAAGAAAATTTAAGTTGTGGAGATGGGGATAAGTGTGAAAAAAAAAATGAAATTTCTAAAACTAACTAATTACTTGGAATAATATTTATATTTTATAACATTGTAAAATAATTCATTTTATATATATATATATGTTTGAACATTATCTTGAGAAAATGAGAAATTTCATGTGCCTTGGGCTTGGGATATCATATGCATCTGTAGGCACGTATTTTTCTAAGCTTGCCATGGCAGCCATGCTGCCGTTTTTATTCCGTTTTGCATGATGTCACCATTTCTTGTCATTTATATTTCTGTTTTCCTTTTTGTTTTTCTTATATATATATATATATATAACTAAAAATATTTTTATAAGCATATATTGAGTCGGTCATTCAAGATATCAAATTTCCTACAAATTAGCAGCTTGTTGTCATTAAATGTTGGACCAAAAATCAAATTGTTCTTGAGAACCTAAATTAAATAAATTCGACAACAAAATGTCACTTTCATATTTAAGCTAGTTAGTTAGTCATATTAAATCAAAAAATAAATAAATAAAAGATTAGTTCTAGAATTTTTTTCTTAATAATTAGTTATTTAGTTATATCATATAAAAATAATAATTAATGATTATTTTACATACAAAATAATTAGTGAGGTAAGTGTTTTATGTTAATCAGTGAGGAGGAAAATAGAGAGAATCCAAGTTAGTTTCTTCAGTATTGTAATGAAGAATGAATATTGTTCTACTCATCAATTTAAGATATGATGAGATCCGCAAGTTAATATTTAAATGTGATTTCTTATAAATATAGACAAAAATAAAATGCGTATTGGACCGAATAGATTTAATATTAATTTATTTGTCCAAAATATTAGTTCTTTTAATAGTATTATGGTCCACAAACATTTATTTATTTTTAATACGTTCATTCAAATAAACTTGGAATATGTATGTGTTGAAAAAAGTGTCATCCCCCCACTTTGTATAACTTTTTTTTATTTTTTGTTTTTTGTTCAACATGCCGCACTTCATATTAATTCATTTCTAAAAAAAATAAATTTCAAATAGAAGAAATTTTTAGATATTCAGTCTACTGATTTAATTATATAATATATATATATATATATATATATTAATTATTATATTTAATTATTGACTTCAAACACCTAATATACCCTCTTGCTTTCTTTAATTTGCAATCACATGAAAAATTAATATTTAATGTGATCCGATGGTTTTTCATTCACCAATCATATATTTTTAGATATTCAGTATATCATATTATCTGTAAACTAATTCAATTATATAATAATATATATTAATTATTATATTTGCATCATTATTAACTTCAAATAGACACCTAATATACCCTTTTGCCTTCTTTACTTTGCAATCACTTGAAAAACTAACGCTTAATGTGGTCATATGGTTTTTCATTTACCAATCACCTATTTTTGTTATATTTTTATTTTTTTATATTCAAAGTATTTTCATAGTAATTATATTCGGAATATAATCACAATTAAAACTTTTTTTTTCTTAAATATACATTTTGTGATAATCACATTTGAAATTTTTCATCCACAATCTCAGTCTGTATTGTTACCTGAGCTATTAACTCTAGAATTTTTTTTGGCAATGCTGTCATCCATCTTTGTTTATATCGAATAGTAAAGTTTGTAAGAGCTCTATACATCCAGCATCAGCAAAACGAAATCCAGCTTCATAATAAATAATAAGAGTAATCCGAGCAATCGAGTTTCCCAAATTTTGTTCCATAGGACTCTCGCGTGATGAGAACTTATAATACTTTTGGGTTACTCAAATTTGAGTCTCTTCCCTCTCTCCCTTGATTGTACTGATTTTTGTTTTTTTTTTAAAAGACAATATTGTGTTAAGTTCATCATCACCTTGTTGTAACTTAGTGTCCAATTCAACGTTGTTTAAATTAAGTGTTTTTTAGGAGTTAATTTGTTAGATTTTTACTTTTCAAGTGTTTCAGTTTTGTGTATGAATCTTGTATGATTATTATAATCATAATTTAATTTTACTTCTCTCAAAAAAATTTCCCTCTTAATTAATTTCTATCTCAATTTCAGTGCTTAAAACTTATGCAAACTCTTTATGATTTCCTTCTAAAATTTTCTACTCATTAGAATTTTTCATAGAGAATTATCATTCTCTTATTGAAGTTTTTCCTCTATTTAACCATCTCTTCAGTAACAAATAAATTTCTTGTTTGTATTTTCTTTTTCTCTAAATTTTATTAATAGTTAGGAGTATCAACATGGCAGATTCAAACTGTAATTTACAATCGTTGTCTCTAACTCTAAAAATTTGACCTGACTCTGATCTCGCTCCATTTTTCGATTGAAAAAAATTATAATTCTCTATCTCCGCATCACAAAGAGACGGAAATATTTAATCCGGACCCAATCTCTAATTTTATTAAAAAATTATTTTTATTTTAATATTAAAAAATTATTTATTTTTATTCTTTTACTTAATTACATAATTTTTTAAATAAAAAACATATTTTTATTTTTATCAATTTGTTGAAGGCTTGATGTTATTTTATGCTTGGCTAATGTGCAATACTAAGTTTTTATCATGGTTAATTCATTCTTTTTTGTTGCCTATCAATTGCTCATAATGTAATTTCACCCTATAACATAATTGATTACTTAGTTTCTATTTGGTAAAACTAGCTGATAATTTAGTTGTAACTGATAATATAGTTAATTTAATTAAAAATGTTTGAACAATATAGCTGAAAATTGTAAAATAACATAAAATGATATGTTTATATTATTTAAAAATATTATATAAAATTTATTTAAATACATAATACAAGCAAATTATATAATATATATATACATATTAAATAATATAAAAATTATATTAAATATCTCATCCCAATATAATAAATATGTATATCTTTATCATATATTATTATTATTATTATTATTATTATTAAATAAATTTATAATTATATTATATATAATTTTATAATTATATTATTATTATAAAATGATAAAAAAAATAAGGATAAAAAAGAAAATAAAAATAATAATCTACTAGTTTATGAAAAAAATTAGTTCTACTAGCGTTTATTTTAAAAATTATAATCAAATTATTTTTTCAAATAAATTATTTTACCAAATACAAACCAATAACGAACAGTACCTTGATGTTGATATGGAAGGATTTGAAGGATATGTTTACACAGATAATATTTGTTTTAGAATCACATATATTTATTTACAAGGAATTCATACTTTTAAACAAGATATATATATGTATCATTAATTTTATGTCAATGATTATTGTACTAAATTGAAGATTTTATGGGATGATCAATTGATGAGTAAGGCCTGTACTCCATCTTGTTCTTATGGTGCGATGAGGAATATTAGGGAATATTTTCAACCTTATTATTCCATCTAATTTCTATTTAGCACTTTCATTTTTAACTTAAAAGATAATTTTTGTTTAGATATATGTTATTATATATAATATATTATAATTAGAAATTCTTAGATATACTCGTTTATCATATTATATATAGACTAATTAAATTATACAGTGACATTTATAGAGATTTATTAATTATTATATTTATTTTAACCAATATGAATAAAAAATTAAATATGTATTACTATATAATTAAATTAGCCAAAAAAATAATATGAAGTTTTAGCAATATAATATAATTCTGTGCAGCTGGAATTAGAAAATATTGATCCAAACCTTAGCCCAAAATGGAATGTGAGAGGTTCACGTAACTGCTTCTAAATGTCTCCATATGCCAATAAGATTATGTGAAACACGGAAGCCTTCGGCCTTACATCAAATCAAATGGATAGACCAAAACAATTAATAGATATTCAAAATTTTCTTTTTTTTTTGTTTGGAAAATATAGGTGAGTCATGTTCACATATAACAAAAATTAAACTTTCCTTGATTATGAAATAATACCAATTCAATTTTATTTGTTAAATTTAAATTTTTTTATTATCCAATTTTAAACATGGATATGAAAGTTAAAATTGATTAGATAGGAATTAATTAGGGGATAAATAAGTTAAGTTCATCTAAATATAAGAGAACCAAAACATTGTATTCACATTATTAAAATTTTGCTCTTAATTAGCTCATATTTCCTAAAATAATTTATTGGTAATATTTTTCTTTCATGAATATATAATTAAATAAAGGAAAAATTGAATGGGGTTCCTTCATCTGGGGTTGAGGGAACTGGTAAGATAGGTGACGATACATAGAGATTAGAAAAGGTTGGAATTGGGAGTCCCGAGGAGAAATAGAAATAGATAAGCCTATATTAATCTATGAATATGAATATGATCTAATGTACAATTTTATCCATAAAAGCTTTTTCCTCTCTCAATCTGATGGTATTGGTAGCCGCCTCCGCTCATCCCATTCTTATCTCCTGACTGCGTTCGTTGCATTCAAAATCTCCCCTTTCCTCCAATTATCAATTTTGCCTTGGAATTTGGATGATCATCTAACAATTTTGATGCACCGCATCCCATGCATTACTCTTCCTCCCCACTCATTTATTTAAACGGTAAATTATTAGATAGACTGTATCTATTATATCATCTGTAATATAATCTAATCGTATAATAATATATATAAATTCATTTAATTTCTAAAAAATATGATATAAATGAATTTATCTAAAAAAATTTATAATTAGAAATGATAATATTTCTTTTTTTAATATGAATTTTTGAAAGAAAAAAAAAATCATCAAGAAAAATGAATATATGTTTCTTTTTTTTATTGGTGCATTTATGTAAGATTTTTACATAACTATGAGTAAAAAAATACGAAAAGCCGAAAATGAAATCAAATTTTAAAACTTTCTAAAGGCGAAAACGTTCACAGTATGAGATTTTTACTACGAGTGAGGGGTATAAGTGAGCAAATTTAACTTGATTATAGCAAGTGGACTTGAGCAATCAAATCAAATTATTTCAAATTCACATTATTTTTAGGTCAATTTTAAATTTAAATTGAATTAATCGAACATTTTATATATCAATTCATCTTTTTAAAACTACATTCAAACGATTTGAAATTTGACTCATTTATATTTTATCAAATTTCGAATTAAATAAAAATAGCCAGATCTAATAGAAGATAAAGTAAAATGATTTAATTTAAAATGGCAATGGTATGAAATATACACAAATGCGATGGTCCGTCCAAAGTAATGCCACACTTAGCCGAAGACCACTAGTAAGCAAGATGGTCTGTTAGGCCACAGGAGAGTCATCGATGATCATAATTAACTACACCAAGTTAAATTAGACGACTATGTAATTAAGAGATAAAAATAAAAAAAAAAAAACATGCCTCGTGTCTTCCACTTTGTTAATTCTACACTAATGGTATGGAGAGATTGCCACTATTGAATACTCCCGTTGTCACTGCTCCAAGACAATTTTCAGCAAATTCTCTCTCTGAATTAGTCGACTGGGCTCATTACATTAAAGAAAATGCTCATTACTTTGTCTTGTATGTATTAACTCATTAAGTACACTAAGGCTATGTTTTTCTTCTTTTTAGGTAAATCTCATTGATTGCCCCTCAATTTAACATTATTATCATGTTTCTCAATTTCAATTTATAACACAAATATCTCTTAATTTTAATTTTAATGTGTAACAAAAATATCAATCTTATATATTTTTACATATTTCACAAGTTACCCTTAATGATTGAAATATGTGTTATCGCCAATATAAAATGCATATGAGCTTTAATTGATTTTTTTACTTCATAGAATTAATTTTTTTAAAATGTATATGAACAAGCAACACCCTTAACAATTTTTAAAAAAAATATATTTAGGCAAAATTCCATGGAAAAAAAACTATCTCAGCAAAATATTTTAAAAAATAATTAATAAAAAATTTATGTGTATTTCATATAGATAATGACGTGATATCCAATCCTTAAGAGTAACATGTGAAACCTATGGAAACTAATAAAGATGATATTCATGTTATATAAATTAAAATTGGAGAATATTTGTATTACAAATTAAAATTGAAAAATTTTATTATGCATTAATAATAAGTTAATGGACGGTACATAAAATTTACCCTTTTTCTCTGATGGAGTTGACAGATATTTAACATTGTCCGATCCATAATTTTAAACTAAATGATCATATATTTCTTGAATTATATACATAGCTGGTTACATTGGTTTTCCTATTGTTTTATCTTGTAATTTACACCATTGCCCATTTTAAATCCTTTATTTAATATTGGCCGAAAAATGTCTAATTTTCTAATGATAGAACTAATAGCTGACAAATTTGAGAGAGTGAGAATGGCCAACATGGAATATGTATGTGTTGTTTTTTTCCTTTTTTTTTTTTAAACAAAATGAATGTGTTGTACTTGTTATGTAAGGCATGGGTATATATATATATATATATATATAAAGTCAAGTGCTCTGATGCATTCAATGATGTACAGAAACAAACTACAAAATTCAAATGAGCATTATGTAAATATATGTTATTTATCCACTCTCACACCTTTCATGGTCCAACAAAGTGAGGAGTAGCCCAACTTGAGCATTATACTAAAATATATGGCAACCTATAGTCAAAATGAACTTTAGATGCATTGGATGAGCATAAAATATGAAAATACATGCATTATTAATCTATGTTTTCCCATAACACAAAATATGAATACAGGAAGTAGAGATTTAGACTCATATAAATGTATTTTTAAGTGATAATAAAATTAATTAATTTCGTTCAAAAGCTCATAAAGCTAATTTATTATTCCAGCATTTTTAACATAAAAAATTATAATATAAACCATATTCAGTTTTCTAAACATAATCTTAATAAAATTTAATTGCATTATATAATTATAATTATATAAACATAAAATAAATATTAAATTTTATTTTTACAATTTAACCCAATTCAGTATAGTTTAATACAATTCTAAATCCATACTTAATCTCCAAAATCATATCAATCAGACATGCAATTAATCCATTCTATTTTCTCAGTTATTCGTTTGGTGTAAGATCTCCAAAAAAAAACAATGTACAATCCTTCTTTGCATTGTTAAAACATGAATTCCAAGCGGTGTTGGATAAGGATGAGCTAAGAATGTATAGATAATAGAACATTATTTTCTTCATTTTGACATAGAGGTAACCATGAAAGATACGCGGCAAACTCCACAGGCATGCATGCCGTTGCGAAACAGTACAAAATTGCAACTTGATTACCATTCTAGGTGTAAAATTAAAAAGAGGAAGAGCCAAGAACACCAAAAATTGACCAACTTAATGACGGATACAAGGTGATAACTGATAAAGAGTAAATTACCAAAATTGGCAAAGGCAACAACGAAGAAAAATCACTCTTTCCACATGTCTGCAAATTCATCAGGCTCCAATGGATTTGATAACTCGTGCATTTTCCTCCTCGTCTTGGCTTTGACCTTCTTTGCAAACTTTCCGGCCTTCTGTCTTTTCTCCATTGCTCGTATCTTGAAATATCAAGAGGGGAAAAAACGTCTCATCAATTACTAAAATGGGGTGCTGGTCACAGCAACCAAAGATAACAAACTCTTCAACAGTGGACAATAAAGAAATCCACAGAAATAAATAAATAAAAAGACTTGCTCAAATAAACAATAATTATCTGTTTTATCTTTCCTTGTAGGCAAAAAAGAGTAGAAGAGTGAAGACCCAACAAAGCATTCAGCAATTAAGATATTCAATGATGTAGTGATAACTACTCAACGTAGTGATGCAGTGACAGTTAAGATAAAAAGCTTGACTAACTAGCAGAAGCCATTGCTGCTTACCAAAACCAAATTCATTATTGAGGAATAGTTAATGTAATAACTGCTCAAAAAATAAAAAACAGCTACTCAGTGATGTAGTGACAGTGAAGGTGAAAACCTTGACTAACTAAACATAACAGTTGTCAGTTGAAGACAGTACTACTTATGCACCTAAACCAAATTCATTAGTAAGAAATCTCTACCTGGTTAGGTGATATGTAGAAGGGATTCTCATATAGTGTTGGGCCTCCAAAGCTGCCACCAAATATCTTGATAGGGCTCAAACAAAATCTTGGACCAACCTGAGTGGGACCAGTTTCACAAGTTAAATGACCACCATAAGTGCTTCGCTGCATGTTACGATGCAAAATCATATTGATACAAACCTCAACAAGAGTCATCTTATCCAGTCCACCTCGAGCCACTTTATCAGATTCATTATGAGGAACAGATATCTACATAGAAGAAGAAGAAAATAACGATGATGATGACTATGAACTTTTAAAATAAAGAGAAAATGGGTAGAAGCTTCAGAAAATTGCAAAAAATGAAGTGCAGAATAATATAAAGTCGTTGACAGCCCAAATAAAGGACCAACAAAACATTCCAGAGACCCTGCTACTATAATGCGCTCCCAATGTTAGATCAATAACATGGAAAAAAAATTTAGGAAATTCTTTAAATAAAGAAGAAGATCTGCATCTTTCTATTTTGATAAACCACCACTAGTTTTTCTACATCTAACTGACCACATTTCAGGATCCACTTGCATGAAAAACTAGCAAGTTTTACACAATTTAATCATCACAGTTTTATATGACGCCTCATGGACCAAAATATCATTAAAACATTTCCCCATTACAAAATTTATATATCCTTTTCAATTCACTTTCAATCAGATATTTTCATTTTAATTTATGTATAAGGATGTTTAGTCTCCTATTTAGTGCCCAATTGGTCGAGCTTTCAGTTCCCAACAGTGAGCGATTCAACAAACAAAAGCTGAGATGATATGTTTGGTAAGTTAAAGCTGGTAAGTTAAAGCTAAGTCAGCTTTTCAAAATAATTCAACAGCTAGCTTTTTATTATTAACAACATGATACTAGTAGCTTAGTAAAAGCTGAAAATATCAGATTTTAAGATGCACAGTTGAGATTTTTTTAAATAAAAACCTTTTAAATAATGATAATTAAAACAATACCAATATTAGTTTACTTATTTATTAGTTATCAGCATGAAATAATAATTCGGATAGCTTTGTGATCCTGATCCATATAGCAAACTACAAATTGATTCATTTACCATAGTTCAGCAACACTGTATTTTGAATTCCCAATGATTTTATTATTTGTGTATTAATATATATATATATATATAATATAAATGAACAAAATTAATTTTTATAGACTTTTAATCAGATAGAAATATTAAGGCACTTACCATTACCAATAGTAATCATTAAATAAGATAAAAACTTGTTGTAAAATACAAAAACCATGCCACATATAAAGGACATGTGAATAAGCTCAAAAGATTCAACAATGCACCAAGGAAATTATACCACAAAACTCTAAAAAATATATAATTTACCTGGTAATTGCGAAACCATATATGATCATCAACAATGGAGAAAACAAAGATGTGATCATAATAGGGCTTAGATTTCCGATGCTCCTTTGGTGTTCCAAATATCTGAGAAGAAACAAATAAAAGATACCGATGCATGAAGTATTGTGTGAAAGTACTTTCAGATAATCTAACATATAGCAGTACTAATATCAATCACACCCCAAATGCTGTCCTGAAGCAGCAATAGAATCTCCAAACTTGAAAAACAAACTACTCTGATATGATACTTCATGCAATGAACTACAAAGTGTACTCCATAAATAGCACCAAGCAAATAAAGATTCAGGATGATTTTAGACATGCTTTCAATAAAATTGCCAATATACCATAGCAAAATAAGTGACAAATTTCATATACAATAATCATCTATCCAGATGCTCATGTCTACCATCATGTTATGGGCAGTCAATGCTATAAGAGATATGGTAAGAGAGGTTTTAGAATTATTGCAAAATCACACTTAACATCGTGTATTTGAGAATATCTCTTGATTGAATTTGCTATAAATAGAAAGACTTAAGACATATTGTGTGAAATGAATTTTGTTTTCAAAAAATTAAGAAAACTAGTTGTTTCAGTGGCACACTAAAGGAAAGAGTATAGATAACCACTATTTAAAGAAGGAAACCAAAAACACCTGCATTAACATCTCCTTCAAGAGTTTCCAGTGGGCATCTTTATCAAAATTAGCTGAGAAAGTCAAGATTGGTCGTGATCCTTTTAAATGATTTCCAGTAAGCTTCAGTTCTTCCATCGTATGAACTGAAATAAAAAAAAATACACTGATCAGGCATTAGTAAAAGAAAAGAAGTTAAACAGGCCAACAAACTAGATTAATCTGTAATGTAACAAATAACTATACATGAATAAAGTAATGCCTAGTGAAGAATCTGATCAAAATAGCACAATGCTAGAGACCAAAAATAAAAGTTACCAGCATTAACCAAAAATTTCACGGACGGACCACCAGGGCATTTGGCCATCCATAAATACAGATCTTTATGTTTCCTGCACTGCAGAAGATAAGAAAAAGACAAAAATGAAACTTAAGTACACATTAAGGCAACTAAAGATAATGCAGTTTTCCTGTTCTCCAAATCTCAAAAGTGTATAATCACAAGATGATATGGCTTTCTATCAAAAATATTAAGATAGTATGATAAGCAATAAACAGGGAACACAAACAACCCCAGAAAAGGCTTTATTTTTATAATGAAGTAAAAATATTCACTAATCAGAACAATACAAAACTCAATAAAATAATAAAAATTTAACACCTCGAAGAATAAACAGGAAGAACAGCTCTTCAACTCAACCAGTTCATTAAGCGCCATCCCTTTACTGCTTGTGGACTCAACCTTGTTATCCTTCTTACAATGAGGCAATAGAGACACTACATTCAACATCAAGTGCCGATACCTACCCAACACAGAAATTAATCCATTTACACAATAACAAATTAAAAAAGAAACAGAATTTCAATAACCCATAAAATTAAAAAGCAAGGGACTTCATGTTTAACCTGTAATTGATGCGGCGAGAACAAGTAACCAAAACCTTCTCTTTGTTCCTAAAACCATGCGGCTCACTTGCTTTCACTTCACTCTTGTCTTTCCAACCAAGGAGTGTCCGCTTAGGTCGCTCCTGAGCACTTTCGTCTTTCTTTTCGAGTGCCGCCGCCGCCGCCAAGACCTCTGTTTCACTATGCTTTCTCTTCCTCCCCATCGTAATCTATGATAACTGAAACCCACCGCAAAAATCAAATGAATGATAAAATAAACGTAGGAGAAAGAGAGGAAGAGGGAGCTCAACCGGGGGGGGGGGGGGGGGGGCCTTCTGCGCGGAGAAGCAATGGGTAAGAGAAAAAAGGTGCTTTTCTGTTTGGGGAGGAGGGACAAAGAGAAACGGCGGAGTAAATTAGGGCGCCAGTCCAATTTAGCCTTTGTGGTTGATTAAATTCTGTCTGCTTATTCAATGGCCTAATGTTTGATCTAATCATAAAGTAAACACATCCAATGCACTATAGAGTCCAACAAATAAATAAAATAAAAGTTTCAAACATTGATTAATATCAATTTCCACCCAAATTTCGAATCAAATGATTCCAATAAATTAACCAAAATCGAACTTCTTCTTTTTTTTACAATCAAACTCAACAAAATTTCAAAAAAGAAAAAGAATTAAATCAAATCAAATATTATTTATTCGATTTGATTTTATCAATTGAGGAATGCTTACTTAATTGAAGTAAAATAGGTATAAAAATAATAATAAGTATATCAATTAAACTATTTTCATTCAAACTTTGTAAAAAAATAAGTTGAAATGAAGCCAATAAAATCAAATATGATTAATCAATTAGCAATAAATATTACAATTTATATCGATAAAGATAAAAATTAACATTTTACATCAACCAATACCAAAAGTTGCATTTTTATATAAATCATTTTTATATTTGAAGCACAAATATTATAGCAAGTAAACAAATATAAATATGAAAAATAACAAGCACAAATACTAACATTATTTTACCCACTAGCCCCAACTTTTTAACAAAATAGAATAGCCCATACAAATCTAAAATTCAACTATGGAAATCTGAAAAAATCATATCATATCATATAATTAATATAAAATAGAGTCATGAAAATTTTTATAATATGGTGATGCGACATTCAATTTTTTCTATCTTTTAATTTTATTTTGAATTCCAATGTTTGCGATGGATTTGTTAAGTTATTTATTCGATACTGGACTTTTCTGCAATTTAACAGGTATTACTTTTGCTTATAATTTTCTCTGGCCGCGATGATTGGCGAATTAATTTGCGAAAAGGATTGCTATCATTATTTTTTTTTTATGTTTTAAATGCAAATAAGATCATCGACCCTTTATAAAAATTATTGGTGCTTTTATTATAAAAACTCGTAGTATTTTATAAACTGAAATACATATATCTCATTTATATTGAAATTATATAGTATGAAAATATATGAAAAAATATTAGGGGCATTTTATTGGACTTAGAAGATATAATGATCTGTTTAGTGTTTAAAAAAACACTTTTAAAAAAAATTATTTTTAAATTTATTAATTTTAAAAACTGATTTTAAAGAGAATATATAAATAAATATTTTTTATAAAAATAAATTTGAAAAAAACAGTTTATAAAAATTTAAAAAATTAGTTAATTAAATTAAATCTATTTTTTAAATTTTTAAGAGGAAGTTGACAAATCATGACATGCATGCCATAGATGGCGAGATGGAACATGGTATATATATCATGATTTTCATGTATGATTAATACTATGTATAAAACATCATTACTCTCCTTATTTCAAGTATGTTGTTTTACTTACATATTTAGTTACTTTGTTATTGTGTCTCGTAAAAATAGTTTTCAAAAATATTATTTTTAATTTTTTTAAGTTCTAAAAACTGTTTTTAAAAATAAATAAATTAAAATTGCAAAAAAATAGCTTTTAAAAAAATTAATCAATTAAATTAAAAAAAAAATTAAATTTATTTTTTATCCCTAACAACAATTTCAAACACATTCTTCTAAAGATAATAAATATTTCTCTCAAATTAAATAAAAAAATTAAATCAACTCCTTAATTAGTAATTTGATTTGACTTTATTTTTATTTTTGATATATTTAGTTTGATCGTTTCAACTAGTTCCAGCTACAGTTTAGAACCAATCGGTTTCAGTTCGGAACCACCGGTTATTTCCCAAAAAATTAACCGACGATTTAGCCAATTTTTTTGATTAATAACATAATAAATAAATACAATTAAAATTATTAATTTGTATAAATTATAAATTTGTACTACTAATATTTTATAAAAAATAAAAACTTTGAATAAAAAATAATTTATTGAATAATAATTTGTAACTTTGTATAATAATTTAGATTGTTATAATAAAAAAAAAATTGATTTAGACAAATTATAAGTTGAAATTTATAAATGATTTTATTCATTTGATAAATTAAAAAATTAAAAAATTATAACTATACTAAAAATCTAATTAATTTAATCTTTTTATTTTAAAAATAATTTAATTATAAAAGTTTAAATTTATATTGAAAAATTATAATATTAATAATTGGGGTTTAACTTAATTTTTTTACCTTTAATTAAGTTGTCTACGTATTTTTTTAGGGTTTAGAATAATAAAAATTCACATAATTTTCTTACCTTTTAAATTTTAATTGTTGACCATTTTACCTTTGTTTACTCAGAATCGTCAATGTCAGATGTGTCAGTCATTCTTTCGGTGGTTAAATCATATTGGTCATGATATTGATATTTCTCTATTTCTTGTTGTATTGATGCCGCTGTAGTTCAATCATTAATATAAGTTTGAGCTTCTAAAAATTTGGGAGCTAAACTAGATCGCGTCTCATTCAAAATATTACCTTCCGCACTAAAAATTCGTTCAACCGCAACAGTAAAAACTGTACTTGAAAAATTTTATTTTGCAATTTGGGATAACACCAAATAAGTATTTTGATATTGATTTCATCAATTAATAAGTGAAAAATATTTAATTGTCTTACTCTCACAAAACTCAAATATAGTTGCTATATAAATATCAAGTTCGGGTAAACCATGTGATTATTTTAGTTTTTTTTTTTATATTTTTATATCATCAAACGATATCCCCTTCTAAATTCTATTGATTCACTCAAACTTTAACTAACAGTGTCATCAGTAGTAGTAGTAGAAATATTATAAATCAAACTAAATTATATAAATAAATCATAAGTATTTTTTTATATCATTAATTATAGTTTCAGTACTAATATCGTCACATAAATCTAACAATGAATAATAAAAATTTAAATAATTAAATAATTTTTTTATTTTACATATATGATAAAAAACACAGCATACAAGATTAATCAAATGAATATATTTAAAATAATTCAACCATTTATTTTTCATCATATAAATAAAATCATGCAAAATATAATCATTAATATAATCTTTAAATGTATCAACAATATTAATACATTCACTTAAATAATAAACACCACTTAAAATATATGTTGAATCATTAAAAAAATTAAAATATCTAAAAGTTGTTGATAAACATCAAAATGTTGTGGATATAAATTAATTTGTGACATATTATTATAAATAAATATGCACAATAATTCTCTTTATCCATATGACTTATTGAGTAATTCATATGTTGAATTCCAACGAGTAAGAACATTCATTGAAATTTTTTTAGATTTTTTGTTATTTTCATGATAAATTCGATCTTATAATTTTATTGTTTGTTAATGTGACCATGAAAATAAAATTACTACTTTAATTGAAACAATTATATCATTCAAAAATTTTAAAGCATATCGAATACATAAATTTAATACATAACATGCACATCTAAAATGAAAAAATCTACTTTTAATATTATGTTGGCATAATGTTTGAAGGTATTGAATTGAGACGGTATTTGATGCCGCATTATCAAAAACAATTGAATTTTTTTTATAAACTAAGTCATATTATTCCAAAATATTTTTTATCACTTTAAAAATATTACCCATCAAATATTCTAAATGTAATTAATTTTTTTTGTAATTGTCATTCACCATAAATCAAATAACATGTAACACCCGTGTAAAAATGCATTTGTCAATGATCACTCAAAATACAAACACGTTCATTCAAAGAAGAAAATATTTTCAACAATTTTTTATTTTATTTTATTTATATAAATTATATAAAACACGTTTAATAATATTTATAGGTACACGTTTAGCAAATGTATTAATACATTTTGACAATAACTAACAAAACCTAATTTTTCACAAAAACTAAAAAATAAATGTTTCATACTTATTATTTTTACCAATTTTTTTTATTTTTCATCATTATATTAAAATAATTAGGAAGAAGAAGAATATGTTGCGTATCCGGAAATTTATTTTGCCTTTTTTCTATTCCAAATTGAGCAGCATATTTATTTTGCAAGTGCATTCGAAATGTGTCATAACCACTCATAGCTTTAAATTTGTATATTTGTGCACAATAATTGCACACAATATCAAATTACCCATATTTTTTTTGAATTTTATTGAAATAAACTTGAAAAATATCGAATATTTGAATTTTACTTCAGATGATGGCACCGACGGACCTGAACCCTAAAATTCATTACCCATATTTATTTGACTTTCTTCAGTTGAAATTTTGAAATTTTCATCTTCATTCAAATTTTCAATAAAATTTTCTAAATCAACAATATTTTCATCAACAAATTGTCTTTTCCACTATGACTTGCCATTATTTATGATTTGTGAAAAAAATGGATAATATTGAAAAAAATGTAGAGAAATATAATGAAAAAATTGTAGGATTAAAAAAAATTGAAAATCAGAGAGAATTGAATAAAAAAATTAAGATTATGTAGAAGTATAATTAGAAAGAAATTAGAGAAAAATAATAATTGAAAGTGTAATTAGAGATAAATTAGAAATATATATAGAAAAAATTGAAATTAAATTTTAGATAAATTGAGAATGAGATTGTGTAGGAAAATAGGAAATGAATAATATTAAAATGAATTTGGTATTTATAAAGAAAAAATTAAAAAAAATTAATTTTAATAATATTCCTAAAATATAGTTGTTATTTTTCTATTATAAAGAGTATTTTTGTATTTTCATTTAAAAAAACGATAATAGTATCATTAGAATAGAAACCGATAGACCATTTTTCGGTCGGACCACAGTTTGGACTTAGCCTGAAATTGACCTAATTCAGTTCAGTCCGAACTGGACCGATCTGTGGCCAAGCCTAGTTTCTGACACCGTCTTTACAACAAAAATCTAATAGAATAGCTATCTACGACGCAAATGCATTTACCCAAAAAATATGCTGTAAATGCATTTTGAGATCTTAACTTTTAGGGGTTTTAAAATAAAAAATAATTTAAAATATATTTCTATATTATTTTTTCAATCATAACTGAGTTATTAAAATCATTAAAATAAGTATAATTTTATTGCATAAATTAACATAGACATTTTTTAAAAATTTTATTTTTAGAAGTGAGAAAGTACTAGAAAACTGTCCTATGAAAAAAAAAATTTAAATAAGATACTATATGTCTATCTACAATTATAATTTCCTAAAATTTGAAAATAAAATAATTAAAAATTATATAACATTGTCAAGTTTATATTCTTTAATTATTTATAATGATTTTTATGTTTACCAATATGACACTCTCTATAGTAGGACATATTATTTTTCTTATTTAATTTTTTATAAAATTTTGAGTTTTTATAATTTATTATCTCTTATATTAGTGATATAATTGACAATTGATATTATCTTTTATTAATATAATAAAAATTCAATTATACAAAAAAAATTATCTCAATTATAAATATTTATTTAATTAGTACTTAGATTTTAATAAAATACTAAAACTCTCTTTATAAAAAAAAAATCAAACTTATCTAATATAGGATGAAAAAAGAATAAAAAAGAGGAGTGATCAGTGTCAGCCATTGGGAACAGTGGAAACTTGAAAACCGTGAAAACAGAGAACTTAGAAAAACAGAGCCAACAAGAAGAATAAATAATTTTTTTTCCGTATCAGGTGAATCTAAAGATGTATATGGATAATCGGGTGTAAAATGAAGCATAATTGGATATTTCAATTCTGTACTTTAATTGAAATATATTAGGTTTAATTTTATTTTTAAAAATTTAGTTTATTCGATTTTTGATAGTTTTATTGGATTTTGAATATGACCAACTAATTGCTCAACCCAGCCCCACCGACATTAATTCAGGGGCCAGAGATTTTTGAAACGAGTGGGTTGGAGTTGGACCTTTATTGTTGGATGCCATTCAGTTTTTGTATTGAAAAAACTGAAAATGACATGTGCAGGAAATTGGAGCAGAGGGACTGTTGATGAGATTCTTGGTTACCCTTTTGTAAATAAGATTTCTTGTGGGTCTAATCAAGTATATGCTTAGATTTGCTGTCCAATGTCAATGATTAGGATTTTGATGAAGAATACTAATAATAAAAGTATAAAACTCAAGAACTTAAAAGGTTAAAGAACACTAATAAACTACAAAATAACATGTAGCCGAAGCAAAAACTAAAAGATATTTGTCCCGTTAATAGCCCAAATGATACTAAAAATTACCATATTGTTATAAATTGATATCAATGATGATTACATATTAGTACTAAAAGTTTTATAAATATTACAATATGAAGCCAATTTTTCATAAGAAAAAATACGGTGACAATCAGAAAATATAATTTTCTAGTAATATGACATTACGACGTACGTGGCATGGACAATTCTTGGTGACGTGACATGCTGACATATGTGGTATATTGATGAGCTGTCACGTCATTTTTTCTGATTGAAAATTGACTTTTCAAGTATTATATTGCAACATTTCTAAAAAATTTAGTACTAACATATAATAACTAAAAAGTTTGATACCAATTCATAATAAATGTGACAAATTTTGGTGTCATTTATGCTATTAACCCAAGGCTTGGCAATTTATCTCCCAGACATCTTAATATGCATTTCGACTTACTGTTCCCTTAAACACATAAAGGGAATCTCCATTCTCCACACCATGCCATCGAAGGCTGCAGCTATCGCGCATGATCCTCTGCTTGTGTATGAACAAATAATCATCTTGGGGAAGAACCTTTCTCCTCAAAAGAAGTAGCCTTAGATCATTGACAGTGCTTGAGTCTTTCATCTCTAAAGGAATGCTTGCTGCATTAAGCAACGACGAAGAAGTTTGCACAACTATGCTTAATTTTCTCGAAGCAGGTTCATCCCTAAGCCGGGACACAGACTTGAGGAATACAACAATTTCAGATAATTCACGAATTCCATATTCGCTGAGATTGCGAAAATCTTCATCTAGCTCTATTCCGGAATAGAACAATGACATTCTTTTGATGGGAGTTCCATGGACAAGATGTATTTTTTCTTTTAGACTATGCACAGTTTCTGTTTTATCCACCTCGATATTAATTTGCCTAGCAGAGAATTTCACAATGACTTGAATTTTTCGGTTTAAGAGAGGAGGAAGAGAGATGGGTTTGATAGTGAGATCGATTTTTGTAGCTTCAGTGACAATAGGATAATCTTCCATATCTAACCCATCAACCAATTCCCAACCATAAACAGCTAGAGTTTGTGAAGATATAGGAACACCAAAGAGGAGCTCAATTTTTCTTTTGATTTCAATAACAGGTTCTTGAGGACCTATCTCTAAGGGAAATTCCCTTGCCCATGCTACAATGATCACCTTCATTTTGTCTATGAAATTATTTTAATGCATGTACTTGGTTTGGATGAAGGATGGACAAGAATTAAAGTTTGGTGTTTCAACTTTCATTCTTCAAAGATGGAAGGAATTTAAATGGTGGAGTAATACTATTTGTGTGCCGTTAAATTCACCCTAGAAGCATGAATATGTACCTCATTCATGCAAAATTTATTCCTTTGAAAATAATTGAAAATCAAAAGAAAAATAAAAATATTCATTGTTTTCATAAATAAAACATGATCATGTAGATCTTTCTCTAATTAATATCTATATGCCAAGTGTTCACATATATATATATATATATATATATAATTGATAAAAAAATTCCAAAATTTAAATATGTGCTTTGAGGGAATTCTCAAAACTCCCCCATTCTCGTTAAGATCTATCAACTTTTCGATGTTGACTTCGAAATTAACATCAATTTGATTGTATAAACCGTTCATATTTATACTTATTAATTCTAATTTTAATAAAAAAATATTACTTTTTTTTTAATTTCAATTAATAAAAAATATTAATTCTAATTTCAATTTGATTGTATAAAGCGTTCACATTTATCCCATATGTCTCGAAGTTGATTTTGAATTTTCTAGCATCATATAAGAGCCTTTTTCCTCTCACAACATATGGCTGAGACCCCATTTTAACCTATTAATTTAATTTATTTAACTTCAACGTCTAATTTTTTATGTGAATTTTGAGTTTCCTAATATTAATACATTTTTTTTTAAAAAAATTTATACATCTAAATATCAATGAGAATAGCTTATTATCATTCCAATTTTCGAGCAACCTATTTTTTCTGAATTAAATATGTCCTAAGATTAATAAGCAAATATTCATCTATATATTTGAGAAACTATAACGCCATTTTATCATTCAACAATGATTTTTATTAATAATAATTTTAATTATTTTGATAATTACATATAATTATATATAATACTTTGTGGCATAATTTTAACACTTATTGTATTATAAATTAATAATATTATTAAAAATAAAAATAAGATATAAAACAACTGAAATATTAAAATATCAAATTAATTGTCATACACATTTTATTTGTTAAAAATTGAGAAATGATTAATAGATTAACTAATTATTTATAGGATTTAATAAAATATATTTCATATTTATATTTTTTAATTTTTTTGGGTTCATTCTGGATTGAGTTATTTGTAATGTTAAAGCTAGTCTAATTAGAGGGGCATAAATCGGTTTTAGTCGCACCAAATTTTTATATGTAATTTGGTTCAATTATCGGATAAATAAAATAAATTAGTTAGATTTTCATTTGAATTGGGTAAAAACCGAAATTCACTGCACTGTCGTTTTGGCAAATTATTCAAAACATACTGCAACTGTGTCGTTTTAGCAGAGTCCATGACAATTTCTTCAATTCTTCTGGAGTGTTTTTTGGTCCTTTCTGTTTCCTAAAACACAGAAAGAGCCCTGGGCCATAGTATCCATCTCTGCCTCTCTCTGCGCCGTCGCTGCCCCACCACGCCCAGCAACGTCGCATTGTCGCGTGCTCTCCTTCAGTCCTCTCCGGTTCAGGGAAGGGGAAAGGTAAGTAAAGTTTGTTTGAATTTTTTATTTAATATATATTTAACAGAACAAATAAATTAACATTTTTTAGCAAACAACCTTAAGTAAAATATTTAAAACTATATATTTCAATTTTTTTTTTTTGAGTTTATCTTATGGTGTTTTATTGAGTCCCTTGGGCTTATAATCTTTGTTCTATTTCAACCTATATATATTTCAGTCTTTAAATTTTTCATCAAATAAGTTTTCAATGGGACAAAAATTTATAGGGGTTCAACAGAATAAAAATGTTCTCAATGAAATAAAAACTACCGGCCCAAGAATTCAATTGAATAAAAATTCAGCTGTATTGCTTAGTTTCAATTTCAGTTATAGTGCTCAATGGAACAATCTTTTAATCTTTTATCATATTCTTATTAAAAATCACAACTACTTATTATTATCATTATTTTAATACAGTCAAATTGCATTTTGCATAAAGTTGTTGTTATTGTTCTCTTATAACTTTTTAGTGGCGCATATATTTTTGTAGGATGAATAATAATTAAAAAATCTGAAAATTTATTATATTCAACAAAATATTATAGAAATTCACACACATCCATATTAATTTATGAATTTTGAGACATTTATATTTTTTTCTTAACAACTTTTGTTTCTGTTAGACATCTTGTGCTATTTATTTTAAAGAGTATTTATGATATAATGAAAAACATCTTAAAGCATTTTTAGAGAGTAAATTTTTTTTTGCAAGTTCAATAGATTCTTTATATTTTTACTCTTTATTTTGTTTATCTCATACAAATTAATATTTATGAAAAGAAAAAAGTAAATGACTTTTATCATAAGAAAAAAAAAATTAGAAAAATATATTAATAAAAGTATAGAACATACATAAAAAGTAAAAATACATTATTTACAATTAGAATAAAAAATAAAGTTTAACTTTCTAGATATAGAAAATCAAACTCACTTTTTACTTCATAATTTTGAGATAAAGAATTTATTAGAGTTATTTTTATTATATGACTCTTTAAAATTAAAAAAAAATAACTTAAATAGTTAGCCTATTGGATGTGCTCTTAAACTAAAAAATAATTCCTTCCTAATAGATCAACTTATATTCATAGGTATTATTACTAATGCCTGCGGGATAATCCTAAAATGCAAAAATTATTTGGAAAATATTTACTTTAGTTGAATCTAATTAGATCAAATCAATAAAAAAATACCTTATAATCAAATAACACTTTTTCATGTATAAATTGTAAAATAAAAAAATTTGTTCATCGCTTTTTTTTAAGTAATTTTTCCATTTGAAATAAATTAAAGGATATTCTTCTTGCAATTGTACAGTGCATTTTCACTTAAATAAAATACTTTTCCCATATGCAAGGAAATAAAGTGCTTAGCATTAGCAATTTATAGAATATTGTAAATTTCATTGCTTAGTTGATTGCACAATTAATACACACCTCTATTTTAAAAAGGCCTAATTCTTAGGAAGATATCTTCTTCCTTAGACCGGCATAACTTTATATTGGGAAATAAAGTCAATTTTTTTATAATCAGATTTATGAGAAAACGAAAAAAATACGGAATAATAAGACACACATAAATTGATAACGGAGTTCGACCAATTATGCTTACGTCTCCGTTACAGATATTTTATTGAAAGAAGAAAAATTTACAAAGTGTTTACAAATACTCACAACTCACAACCTCTCACTGAAGTTTTTATAAACTTTTATTTTTCTCTCTCACTTTTGGATGATATGTCTTACAAATAGATTTTTAAGTCTATATATAGGCCTCAACATCCTCAATGGACGACCAAAATTAATTATCATCTACTTTAATAGATGGTTGAAATCATTTTCTACTTACCATCTTACCTACTAAATGGATGATTAAGATTAATTCTCGCTCATCAAATGAATGGTTAGATTAATTCCCATCTATCATCTTACTTACCAAAGATTTTGTTAAGTAATTATTAATTGGTTCAACAAAATATGCACCGTCCATTTTTATTGTTTTTTATTGCACTTTTTTATGCAAGTGTAGTTTGATTAACAATCTTCTATTTGAAGATTGATTTCAATTTGTCTTCACACCTCCATTAATGCAGCAGCCTTTCTGGTATTGTTACTCTAGTAGACCAACTGAGGTTGAACACAACTTCAGTTTGTTGATAGTCACCGTCTTTGTCAACATATCTGGTGGATTCTTGCTTCCTTGGATATTCTCTGGTACTAATACATTATCTTCCAATAAAGATTTGATGAAGTGGTAACGAAGTTCAATATGTTTGGTTCTTGAATGAATTGCTGAATTTTTTGCCAAATGTATCGCACTCTGACTATCATTATGCAAAATATTCTTATCGTGTTTGAATCTCAACTCAGTTAATAAACCTTGAATCATATCATCTCTTTACTAACTTCAGTCACTACTACATATTCAGCCTCTGTAGTGGATAAAGTGACAATCTTTTGTATTTATGACAATCTTTTGTATTTATGACATCCAACTAACAGCTATAGTTTCAACATTGAATATATAACCAATAGTACTTTTTCAGTGATCGACTTCACCTCTAAAGTCTGTGTCTATGTAGACTTATACTTTTAATTCTCCTTTACGAAAGTACAAACACTTATCTGCGGTGCCTCATAGATACCTCAAAATCTATTTGATTGCTTCCTAATGAGTTTTCCCTGGATTTAATATAAATCTGCTAACAACTTCCACTGCATGGCCAATGTCTGGTCTCATACATACTATAACATACATCAAACTCCCAATGGTTGAGCCATAAGGAACTTTAGCTATGAATTCTCTCTCTTCCTCCATTTGAGGGGACTAATTCTCGGATAAGAGAAAGTGATTGGCCAAGGGTGTGCCAATGGCTTGGCATTGCCCATGTTGAATTTCTGTAAAATACGACTGATGTACTCTGCCTGAGATAATTGCAATAACTAGACATGAGGCCAACCTTCTGATATCATTCATATTTGAACCTGCTACTAACATATCATCGACATAGAGCAGTAAAATGATATAACTGGACATATATCTCTTAAAGTAGCAACAGTGGTCAGTGTTGCACTTTTGAAAACCTTTCTTGTGCATGAAGCCATTGAACTTTCTATACCACTATCTTGGAGCTTGTTTCAGGTCATACAAACTTTTATTAAGTTTGCATACCATGTTCTCCTTCCTTTTTTTATGAGAAACCTTCTGGTTGGCGCATGTATATCTCTTCATCTAAGTCTCCGTGAAGAAATGTGGTTTTCACATCCAACTGTTCAAGATAAAGATCTTCAATAGCACAATACTCAATACTATTCTGATAGTACTGAGCTTCACAACATAAGTAAAAATATCGGCGTAGTCAACTCATTCCTTTTGCCGAAATCCTTTAACAACTAATTGAACTTTGTATCTCTTACAACTATCATACTTATTTTTTATCCGATACACTTATTTGTTTTGAAGTGTCTTCTTTTCCATGGGTAACTAAGCTAGTTCCCATGTTTGGTTGGAGATTAGAGACTTCATCTCGTTTTTCATGATAAATTCTGACTTACTAGCATCTCCAGTCCGACAAGCTTCATCATAACATTCAGGCTCCCTTTCATCAGTCAATAAGAGATATTTCATATATCTTCTGTTAGGTACATAAGGCCGATAAGTCATTCTTAATACAAGATATGGAGTAGGAGGTTGTGGCGTGTCAGATTGATACGCACTCATTGGTCCAATAAGTTTCTCTGGATGAGGACTTGCTACAATCGGTTCCATCACGGAACTATCTGAGACATCATCTGCATCTGAAAATACTGACTCATTCTATTTTGAGTTGTTGATGATTGTTTTATGTGTATCCTTATACATCACCCTTTCATCAAAAATCACATTTATGCTATGGATGACCTTTTTGTTTTCGTCATACCAAATACAGTAGCCAAACTCATCCTCACCATAGCCGATGTGAGTGCATTTATTGGATTTGCGATCAAGTTTGTTCCTTCATTGATTACTAATATGCACATATGCTATACAACCAAAAACTTTTAGATGTGATAATTTATCTCTTTTTGGCTCCATACCTCATCTGGTATTCTGTGCTCAAATGGAACCGATGGTCCTCGATTGATTAAGTAAGCTGATGTGTTGAATGCTTCTGCCTATAATTGCTTCGGTAGACCTAAATGTATACGGATACTTGGCTATTTCTATCAACATTAGGTTCATACGCTTAACTACACCAATTTGTTGAGGTGTGCTTGACACGACTCTTTCTATTATAATATTGTGCTTATAGCATAATTTCTTAAATTTGGTGTTTTCATATTCACCACCATTGTCAGTTCTGAGCTTTTTGATCTTTGGACCTGTCTCATTTTCAACCATAGCTTTCCATCTTTTAAAAGCTTCGAACACTTCAGACTTATGCTTTAGGAGGTAAACTCATACCTTACGAGAGTGATCATTGATGAAAGTCACGAAGTAGTATTTCTTATCAATGGATGAGACGGTCATTGGTCCCAAAATATCAAAGTGAACGAGCTCTATCTTTTCTTTCTTTGGGGTTCTACCATTTGTATGAAAGTTGACCATTTTCCGTTTTCCAAGTATGCAATCTTCGCACGTGTCTATCTCCACTTACTATAGACCTGGAAATTCCCCCTTTGAATGCATAATCTTCATATCTTTTTCACTCATATGACATACTCTTTGGTGCCATAGATTGAAATTTTCATTGCCAACTACAACTATAATTAAACAGCGTGCTCCTGCTGTCATGTAAAGAGTGTCACTCTTTTTGCCTCAAGCAATCGCCATTGCACCATTTGAAATCTTCCAATCATCACCATGGAAGATTGTAGTGTAGCCTTCACTAGCCAATTTCCCTACTGAGATTAAGTTCTTTCTCAAGTCAGAAATATGTCTGACATTCTTCAACTCCCAAACAGACCCGTTCAACTTAATCTTCACTACACCTTTACAAATAATAACACAAGGTTGATCATCACTAAGGTATAGCTTTCCAAGGTTTCTAGGGATATACCTCTTGAATAATTCTTTATGTGAAGTGGCATGAAATGATGTTCAAGATTCTAACACCCAAGACTTCTCCTTACTCTCTAAAGAGCATATCAATGCGTCATTGCCTCATAAGGTGGAAGTAACATTTTCCTGTCTTTGCTTTATGGTCTTTCGGTTCACTTTTGCACTAATCTTTATAGTGCCCAGTTTTTCCACAATTCCAACATTCGAGAGTTTTCGAGTTATGAAAATTATTGGAATTTTTGGATTTGGACCTCATGTCCTTTGATCTACCTCGGTAGTTAAATCTACCACGTCCATTCCCTCTAGTTGAATTTCTTTCTCTTGACTCTATATACAAAACTGAAGAAGTTGATGATTCACCTGACTCTCTCCATTGGATCTCTTCATTGAAAACCAAATCACGAATATCGTCAAATTTTAACTTAGTACTTTCTGACGAGTTACTCATAGCCGTGATAGTTGTATTCCAACTTTTTGGTAGAGAAGACAAAAGTATCAATTTTCGTACTTTTTCATCGAATTCAATTCCAACCGAACTCAATTGGGTTGTAACTGTGTTGAGTTCATTGAGATGTTGAGTTCATTTGCAAATTGAATAAATGTCTCATCAGATGCATTTTGTTTGAGACTAATGGCTTCTCATATATACTAGAAAAGAGTCATCATAATACCCGTCGTGGTCTTTTCCATTGATATGTTGAAAGCAACATTGCGAGATAACGTCAGTAGGATAATTCTGAGGGCTTATTTATCTAGGAAAATCCAATATTCTACCTTCATAGTTTATGGCTTTTTCCATAAGAGAGGTTGATATAGACTTTTTTGATACAAATAATCCTCTACTTGCATTTTTCAAAAGCCAAAGTCCGCACAATTTAACTTCTCAATTTTTCCTTTTCCTTCGTTTGCAGCCATCACTTCCGCTTGAATCTGACTTCCTCTAGATTTTTTTTTACAATTTATGCGAACCACAGTATATTAAAACACCTCTGTAGATAAACTGGTACAATTGACCAAATTTTACTATTCACAAAATACTATCCATATGAATAGTATTTGCCGAAAAAATATAGAAAAAATGCAACCAGAGCTCTGATACCAATTGTTGGGAAATAACGTCAAATTTTCTACAATCAGATTTATGAGAAAAAGAAGAAAATACGAAATAATAAGACACACAAATTGATTACGAAGTTTGACCAATTATGCATATATCTCCGGACTACTGCAGATCTTTTACTGAAGGAACAAAAATTTACAAAGTGTTTAAAAACACTCACAACTCACAATCTCTCACTAAAGTTTTTCTAAACTTTTATTTATCTCTCTCATTTTTTGATAAAATGTCTTACAAATGAATATCTAAAACTATATATAGGTCTTCACCTCCTCAATGGATAACCAAGATTAATTCTTATCCACTTTAATGGATGGTTGAAATCATTTTTTACCTACCATTTTACTTACTAAATGGATGATAAAGATTAATTTTTACCCAAAAAATGGATGGTTAAGATTAATCTCTATCTACCGCCTTACTTATCAAATATTTTGTCAACTAATTGTTAATTGGTTCAACAAAAGATGTGCCGTCAATTTTTATTGTTTTTTATTGCACTTTTTGGTGCATGTGTAGTTTGACCAATACTTTATTCACAAATTGAGTCTTAAAAAAAATGATGCTAAGTAAATTAAGTAATTTTTGATATACTTACATAAAATTAATTTTATAGCTGATTTGGTCTATGCATGGATAAAGTCATTCATCGAAACCAAGCAAATGTTTTTTCTAATTAAAAATATTATATTAAATTTTTTAATTTTCAAACTCTAAAATTGAAATAATATTTTTAATTAATATGAAATAAGGAAAAAAATTAGAGATCATTAATTATGTTGACAAAATTATAATTGAAATGTAACAAAGGTGAGGAATAATTGGCGAGGAAGTGAAGAAACATGCATATGGGAGTGCGACTTGTGACTGAAGCATTTGAAAATAAATAAGAGAAGGCGACAGTCCGACACACGCACACGCTCCACCCCATCGCTTTGCCTCTTTGCCATTGCATTTCTCAATATTTACATAGATAATGCCAACGACACTTTCCATTTAACAATTTTCTACCACTGGTTTTTATGTTTTAGTCGATTGGAGTGGAAAGAGGTAAAAAAGAAAGAAAAAAAAATTATTTTAAATTTTGTTTTTATTAATAAATTTGGAGATGAGTGTTAGAACAGTGTTTAAAAATGGAGAATATTTTTATCATTCTTTTATTTACATAATCCTTCATCCTCTTTCTTTCCTCCTTTCTTCTTTTTTTCTTTTTAAAAAAAACATAATTCAAATATAGTCAAACTATTTTTATAGATTCTTAATTTCTTATTTTAAGCCTAAATTTAGTGTTAAAAAAAACTTCATTTAAACTTTGTTAACAATCTTGCTGCCAAGCCCGTTGAGATGAGATGCAATCTTTCCTTGTCTTGGTTTTAATCCATATTTTCTATTATCTGTTTAGTTTTTTTTAGTAAAAGAGTATTGAAGGACATAATTGTTGGATCCAGATTATTTTTCCAAAACTGAATTATACAATCTATCCGAATTTTACCCTAAAAATGACCAAATAATTACAATTTCCCAATGCTTATAGCTTCCATTTTATGTGTCCAATACATTACTAACTATACCAATTGAACTATCTCCTATTAATAATATTAATAAAAAAAAGAAAAGAAAGTTTTAATTACAATATATCTGATTGAACAGGTCAATTGCGTATAAATGTTTCAAAAAAAATTAAAAAAAATGTGATTGGAAATTAATAGTAAATGTATTGATTATTATGGCATATAAATAATAGGTTAAAATTTTAATATATACATTGTTTTCTTTTGTCACTGTAAAAATGAAATTTGAAGGTATCATCTAGAATCAGGTTTAATCGTTTTTGTGATTTTCTAAGCTCCAAATAATTTTTCTATGTGAATTTGAATCGAATTTTAGAGTCAAATTAAAAAAATATCAACTCTAATTAAATTGGAAAAAAAAAAACAATTTTGAATTTAAGAAATGGCTAATTATTTACCTAAAAATTGCCACCGACAACAATTTCTAATCGTGTTATAATATGACCCAAGTCATTGTCCGAAAGATCACATCGAACTTCTGTTAAACCACTGCAATTATTAATATGGTTTGTCGTATTAGTAAGACGATCTCCAAAGAAGAAAAGACATTTTCTTTAGAATAATATTTTTATTTTCTTTTTGTTTGCTGTTTTTCCTTCACATGCATGGGTGGGGGGTGGCATGGCAGATTGGCAGGTACTAATCTCCAATTATTGACCAGAGATATGGTGTGTAGTGCATTAGGTATGCTGGAGCTGTGGAGCAGTTGAACCAATTACTTTCATTCTTTATTTATTAAAATTTTAATTTATAAATTTTATTATTTTATTTAATAATATAAACCAATTATAAATCAAATATTTAAAATTAGAAATCTGACCTTATTTACTAGGAAAAAATATTAGCAAATTTAGGGGAGCTTTTGGAATTATTGTTGAGTGTCAAAAAATAAGTTTAGAATTTTTTAATTTAATTGATTGATTTTTTTTAATTTTTTATAAACTATTTTTTTCAAATCTATATCTGAAAAAAATTTGTTTATCTGTTTTTTTCTAAAAATAATTTTCAAAACTCAAAAAAATAAAAAATACAAAAATTTTCATAAAAATGTTTTTCTCGGATCAGTTTGATGTTGAATTTAGAAAAAAATATTTTTGGAGAAAATTTTTTTATTTTAAATTTTTTTAAATTTTAAAAACTGTTTTTAAAAAAATAGATAAATAGATTTTTTTTTTCAAAATCAGATTTGAAAAAATCAGTTTATAAAATTTTTAAAAATCAGTCAATTAAATTAAAAAAATTATAAACATAATTTTTAAACATGACAATTCCAAATACCCCATCAAAATATGAATGATTCAACCTTAATAATTATATCTCAATGCCCACTATTGAAGCCCTGATATCACCTATTAACTTATTTATTAATTTTAATTTTAATATTTCTAATTTTTCAACTCCGTACAAAATATATTTTTAATATCATGTACTAGTATAAAAATAAGATTTTTATACAATTTAAAAAAAAATTGAAGTTTGAAATTTTCAACTACTAATTTGTATATTTATTTAATATACTTTTTTTATTTTACTTATTCAGTGTTTAATCGTTGATCAACGGTTATATTACAATAACCAAAATCCTACTTAACATGATAAATTAAAAATATATCATTTTACAAATTCTCTTCTTCCCATTCATTACTTATTTATTTTTTCTCTCAATTTTGATATTTTCTCTTTTTTCACTAGTTATCTTTCAAGACAACTGTTCTAAATATTCCTTTTATATTTAATTTGAAAGTTTGAAATTTCAAAATATGAGTCAAATTATACAAGTAATAGACATCACTTTGATTATCTTTTTTTTTTTTTAATTCGTTTGATATTGTTGTTTGTTATATTTAATTTTTTTTTGAGATAATTGTTATTACATTTAATTATTTGCTGTTATTCATATATCTAAATTACCACGTGTATGTCTCATATTCGAGCGGCCTCTTCTCTGTGTCTTTTTTAATTTTTCACTAAATTTTATTACTGAAAATTTATTTTATTATTTTTTCTTAATTTAATTTCTGAAATTTTTAGTTTATTCATCCCATTCTTAAAATTTGTATATTAATCTTAAAAAAATACAATAATATATATTTAATTATTTTATTTACATATAATTAAATATATATAATTATTGTGGTAGGCTAGATTTATTTAAGAATTAAAAAAAAAAAAGTACCTACTCAAGTATTATGTCATGTGTGAATTTTGCAAAATAAATATACGTTAGGCACATCGCTGGCGAAGCAATTTTTTCTTTCCTTCGGTCCCTTTCTTATCTCTGTAACCATGGCCTAAAAATCTCTATCTCATGTTCATCATCATTACTGCAAAGAGTAAGCTGGCCCTTCAAAAAAATGCCCCTTGATACGTATAAATAGAGAGAGATAAAGACAGACTGGCCGTTCTCGTCCAGTTTCCAGTCCAACAAGATGGGAAGATTTTGTTATTTTGGGATTCTGATGTTAGGTTTGTTAGCATGTTTGAGGCCAAGTGAATCTCAGCTGCAATTGGGTTTTTATTCTAAAAGCTGCCCAAAAGCTGAACAGATTGTGTCTGATTTTGTTAACCAACATATCCATAATGCTCCATCTCTTGCTGCTACCTTCATTAGAATGCACTTTCATGATTGTTTTGTCAGGGTATTTCACTTTTCTCTCTGTTTTTTCTTTTTTTTTTGGGAAAGAGAAATATATTAAAAAATATTTGTGGGTTTAATCTAAATTCAGGGATGTGATGGATCAGTGCTGCTGAACACTTCAACTTCAGGCAATCAAACTGAAAAAGCTGCAACTCCAAATTTAACACTAAGAGGATTTGATTTCATTGACAGAGTTAAAGCGGAAGTAGAAGCAGCCTGCCCTGGTGTTGTCTCTTGTGCTGATATTCTTGCTCTGGTTGCTAGAGATTCTATTGTTGCCACTGTAAGCCATTAAATAAAGCTTCATTCCTCTTTTTTCCAGGCTGGATTCATAAATAAATTTATAAGTTGTTTTTTTTTTTTTAAATATCAACTAAAACAGGGAGGTCCATCGTGGAAAGTTCCGACTGGACGGAGAGATGGAACCGTCTCCATAGCACAAGAGTCCTTGAACAACATCCCACCTCCAACTAGCAATTTCACCAATCTTCAGACACTTTTTGGTAATGTTGGACTCGACCTCAAGGATCTCGTCCTGCTATCCGGTATGATTTTCTTTGGGTAAAATGGTTTTATTGATATCAAAACTATTATAATTGTATTAAATTGTCATAAAAAATCATATTTTGTATTAAATTAATACCAAAATTTTGAAGTTAAGTTTCGGATTATTGTTATTCAAAACTTTTTCGGCGCCCATATTAGCAAATTCAGTGCCCACAACAACAAATCTGATATCCACATCAGTAAATCTGTCGTCCACATTAACATGAATCAACTGGATTTAATACCATAATTTAAAACTAAAAATCGGTATTGATCTGAAAAAAAATTCATACCAAGTTGACATTGTTGAATCATTTTATCCATTTTTTCCCTTTATTTAAACTGAATCTATGCATAATTTCATAGACAAATCCGATCCCAAACCTGTCATTTGTACATGTTGTGATCGGATCTTGTATAGTTGTATATATTATTAACATTTTTCATTAAAATTGAATTTTCAGGTGCACACACAATTGGGATAGCACATTGTCCATCATTTTCAAATAGGTTGTACAACTTCACTGGAGTGGGTGATCAGGACCCTGCACTGGACAGTGAATATGCTGCAAATCTCAAGGCAAGAAAGTGCAGAAATCCCAATGATAATACTACCATTGTAGAGATGGACCCAGGGAGCAGGAAAACATTTGATCTTAGTTACTATTCTAATTTACTTAAGAGAAGAGGGCTTTTTCAATCAGATTCTGCCTTGACCACTAACTCTGCTACATTATCTACAATTAATCAGTTGCTTAGTGGTTCACTGGAGAATTTCTTTGCTCAATTTGCTGCATCCATGGAGAATATGGGCCAAATCAATGTTAAAACTGGGTCTGCTGGTGAAATTCGAAAGCAATGTGCACTTGTCAACACTTGAACCACCTTTGTTTCTATTTATTTATTTAGTTTATTGAAAGAAAAAAAAAATGTGTTCTTCTTGGTTTTGTAGTTTGTTTAATCTCTCTTTCCAGGATAATTTATGATTTATATTGTGTGTGTGTGTGTGTGTTTTTTTAATATTTGAATAAAACTATGTATTGTTCATCCATTTTTGGAAAATTTTAATTACAAAAAAAATGATTTCTCGAAATTTGCAATTATTTATTTAATTTTGTACTTATTGAATGTAGAAATAAAAGACTTTTGATGAAGAAAATCATTTCAGTTGATTGAAAGATATTTTTTTTAATTAAAAATGAACTGGGAGAAAATATCATTTGGAGAATTATAATTTTTTTTTTGGGTTACAGAGAGTTATTATTTTCTTTCTGGAGAGTTATCAAATTTATACATATTATGCTACAAATTGAAGCTACGGTATCCACTTATGAATTGTGAACAACAAAGATACAATATCGTCAGAGATTTTTCAAATTTACACTGATAAAAATGATATTACAACTTTGGAACTGCCTTAATTTGCTATTTTTAGTGTGTGTTATGGTTTTTTTTTTTGAAAGAAGTATCTGTGCTATGATAGAGTTTACAGAAAAGTTTGATTTGTAGATGCCTTGTGGTTTTCGATTAATTAAATTTTCTCTTTTGCTATGTTAGAGAAAATGCATGTTACCCAATAAATTAATAACGAATAGTATAAACTATAATTCAACTCGAGAGAATACCAATCCTTATCCCAATTTTGTCTTTTTTTTTTTTAATTTTAATATTTTAATACAACTGGGCTGTAGCGAAATTATGAGTTATGATCCATCTGTTTGCAAATATTTCTCACTTACAGTCACAGAGTCACAGGACCACATCTTTAACTCTATAAAATTTATAAATAAATAAGTTGCTTGACTATCCATATTTAGAAAACTCTTTTTCTTTTGTTGGGAGTATATGTATAGCTTCTTGAATAATAAATCTTTGAATGAAGCTATAATATATTTTGAGCGTGTTTGGAATTGTTGTTGGTTATTAAAAAAATAAATTTATAATTTTTTAATTTAATTAACTATATTCTTAATTTTTTATAAATTGTTTTTATAAATTTATTTTTATGAAAAATATATATTTATCCGTTTCTCTCAAAAAATTTTAAAACTCAAAAATTAAAAAAAAAATTGTTTTGAAAAGTGTTTTTTCCAAACATAATGTCAAACATGGTCTTTATATGTTGTATCCTAATTAATCATTTATTTTATTTGCATCTCCATGATCTTATTTAATCAATTCATGTGTACCAACAATTATATTTTATCATGCATAAAAAAAAGGTAGTTCTATATAAAACATACTTTGTCAAAGAGGTTTAAGTTAATATTAATTTTTGTGTATAAAATAGAGGAATTATTGTTAAATCAAATGGTACAAATAATGCATGAATGCCTTGAATAGAAAGGATATATATAGAGTAAGTGCATGTGAATTGATTATTCAAATATTTTCATATCTCTCTCTTATCAGAAGAAAAGAATATGGTCCACTCTTTATATTATTAATTAATATTTAAGATCTAAATGATGTTACTTTAGCTTTTGTTAATTTAATTCAAGTATATATAATTTGGAATATGGAACATTTTAAAACTATAGCCTTTTTTTTATGTTTAAATTTTAAAATAGGGATTGGAATCCCTTTAACAAAGAGACCTAATGAGTTTTTTTTTTTTTAATGTAAATAATAACTTGGGCATTGAGTTTGATGGGTTTTATTTTCCATCAACTAAAAGCGAAAATCCGGAGAAAAAGAAACTTATACCGCCAGTTGGAAAAGCGAAGGGAAAATGATCTTGCAAAGACTTAGTAAAACGTTAAAAGGACAAAGAACTCCTAAATTGCCGGCAGCATAAAGAAAATTCTGGACAAGATTTTTGCTTATCAAAAACGTTTTTAGTAAAAAAAATTATTTTTAAATTTTTTGAGTTTTAAAAACTATTTTTGGAAAAAAATAGATAAATAAATATTTTTTCCAGAAACAAGTTTGAGAAAAATAGTTTAAAAAATTTTTAAAAATTAGTCAATTAAATCAAAAAAATTATAAATTTATTTTTTAAACATCTAACAGTTATTTCAAACACAACCTTAAGCGATGAAATGTTGGTTGTTTTAGCTTTTCAGGGTGTTAATGAGATAATGCATGTATTTTTTAGTTTAACCAGAGATTTTGAGTTCAAACACTATATATATATAACTATTTAAAATTCATGAGCGAGTGCTATACTGCTTTTAAAGTCATATCTGATACGATCAAAATTAATTTCAATATATAATTCTAATTGACTGACTGCAAATATATGTAGTTTAACATTATGAATTTAAATATAAAATTATATTTTTGAAATATAAATTATATTTTTGAGTTTGACTCCATTACATTATAATTCAAATTCAAATACAATTTCGGCTGAATTTGAATTCAAACTAAATTGATATTTTTTTTTATCTTAATTAGGTATTCAGAACAATATGATAACATCAAAACAATATTATTATTTTTATTATTAAAAATTTTGAAAAATATTGAAGAAAGTGAAATAAACATGTGATTAAACTAGTGGATATTGTTATCAGCAATCATCAGAAGCCACAGTGTGTGGCGACAAATAAAATAAAATAAAGCCGTAAGGAACTCCACAGCCTAAAAACGAAGATGCGAAATGGCAGTGTGCGAGAAAAGCAACAGCATGGGGACCGGATAAGGAACAATTTTTTAAGAAAATTACGTTTCTACACCCGAGTCACGACTTTTTTTTATAAACCAAATCAATTACGTATATAAATTAATAACTATTTAATTTATATAACAATCTATCATTAATCCGGTTTATAAAAAAAGTCATGAACCAGATTTAGGTAAGACTTTCTCAACTATTAAAATTTTAGAAAAAGAAAATTTTCTGCATTATACAAATTTGTGTAATTACATATGCTTATTTACCTTCAATTTTTAAGTTCATGTTAACAGTAGGGGCATATAAATGTGCAACAAGAAATTTGGACGATGAATATTTAATTATTAATCAATTTTGGTGTATTTTCAACGTTTTTGTGAAGTTAAATTACTATAATTAAATTCAATTCCGAGCACTTTTTTTATTCTCTTAAATGGATTGATAAAGAATAAATTTGAAAAGAGAATTTTCAATTTTTTTGTAAATTTTCACATATTTTCAGTAACCTAATGCAAATATGGAAGAGAGCAATTTATTTTTAATTTATAATAGTTTTTTCTTTTCTCTCTTTATATTTTAAATTAAATTAGAGTTTCAACTATATTAAGTCATAAGGGCGACCCAAACTCACAAAATTCCAACAAAATGTAAAATAACCAAAGTTAGTATTCCTTTGAATAAAAAGTTATATGGGCAAATTGGTATTTCCCAACATAATCATTTATGTGTGTGTATATATATCCATGCAAATATACCAAAATAGATAAATAAATAAGTAGTGCATGTGTTTCTTTTTTGAATAAAAGTTATATGGGCAAATTGGTATTTCCCAATATAATCATTTATGTGTGTGTATATATCCATGCAAATATACCCAAATAGATAAATAAATAAGTAGTGCATGTGTTTCTTTTTTTCTTTTTCTCTTCTTTTTAAGAGCAACATAAAGAAGAGTTTGATTAAAAATTGGGTAATGATTGTCATCATTTCAAAGGCTTGACGACGACTTTAAACAATCTCTGATTTCTGGGACATATTATATATACACAGGAACTTCCCTTTATGTATGTGTATGTATAATTACATATATCATTTGTTCAATTATAAGAAAATTAAAAAAAAAAGTGTTCAATTAACTCTCTTAATCATTATTATTTAGATTATAAATGTTTTATAAATATAAACTAATTTAAAACAAAATTATAATTAAAAAGTCAATTAAATAAATTTAATATTTTCAAAAATCAATTTAATGGAGTGGTAGTTAAAAGAACCATTGAACAAATTTCAGTTGAATGACTTTCTTGTATAAATTTACAAAAGTTAAAAGGCCAACATATGTTTTTTCCCCCTTAAAAAGTGGCATTTCGATAGATCACAAGTGAAGTTAAGGGACGAAGAGTATTCATATGGTTCATTTACCTCATAATTGTTTTTTTTTTTTAAATTTAAACAAAATAAACGAGAAAAAAAAAAAGAAAAATTTCCTTGCAAAAAGTTTGATTAATGTGGTGCTGAAATTAGGGGTGTTCATAAATCGTCCAATCCGTTTTAATCGTATCAATTTGAATCAACTCATAATCAAACTATAATTTAATAATTGTAGTAGATTGAATTAAATTTTTTATATTTCAATCCGCAATCCATATATATATATATATATAATTAATATTTTAAATATGTATTTATTTGAAATAATTTTTTATATTTCATGATACAAAATTGAAATAATAAAATTTTTAAAATTTTTCAAATATTAGCATATGAGTCATTGAATGAAATTAAAATAAAGTTGAGTATGTATTTGATTGAGTCTTGTAAACAATTAATTAAAAGACATAATATATTATATTAGTAAAAATTTAATACTTCAAAAATTACGAGAGATATCTTAGCAATTTTAATTTCAACGGTTTACTTAAATCCGCTTTTAACATAAGTGAAAAAATTATTGATCAATTTTAAAGTTCATTGGTTGCTAAAATGACAGAGACTCTTAAATGTGCACAAAATTGATATCAGTCTGAAACTATTTCTCTTGAATTTTCAAAAAAAAATTTGTGCACACTATAATTAATGAAGTTTATTGGATGAACTTGAAAAAGATGACGATGACGATGAACAGTAAAAAAGGTAAACAATTTTTTTTAAATTAAATTGAAATTGTGTATATTGCAATAGTAAAAGTCATTTTTACTATTTTTTTTATGTTTAATTCAACTTTAAAAATCTGCATTTCTTCTACTTATTTTTGTTGTAGGCTCTATTACTGTAATCTCATTTGTGGTGTTGAATTATTAGTGTTGTAGATTCTTGATTTTAAGTGAAATATTTTAATAATTTATTGTTGCATTTTTTTAGAAAATTTTTACTGTAATTTTTATATTATGACTTGCTATTATGTAATTTATATAGTAAACTAATTTTTTTTGAGATATTATGAATATTTGTAATATATTATTATTATTATTAAATAAAAAGTAAAAATTATATAAAATTAAACTTCAAATCAATTCAATCCGATCGGCAATTGTAATTTGAATTTAATTGTTCTTTTTGTATTTATAGATTAGATTGAATTGGATTGATCCATAAATTATAAATTATATTGAATATTTTATTTAATACGCATCAAACTGATCCGCGAACACCGCTGGTTGAAATAATGGGTCGCAAACACATAATAATCTGATAGTTTTTATTTTGATTGTTCGGTGGCTTAAAAGGCCCATTGTTTAATGGGCCGGGCTTGAATTTAGATATCCTTAGACAAAAAAAAATTGTATTGCAAAATTTTGGGATAAGGACATGAGAATTTCTTGTCTTTTTCCTCATAATCAATTTCCATTTTTACCCCTTCCGCAAATTACTTGGGCACCCACTTTCAAAGTCTCTCATAAATTGACTGCACGAATCAATTTAATTATTTTATTGATTTTGTAGAATTATGTGGCAAAATGCATTGGATGCCTTGGAATCAACAACTTTCTCTATTCCTCCTTCATTTGCACTCTCCATTTTCTTTTTCCTTTACCAAAAAAGTAAAACTGTCTAAATAAAAACACGAAAATAAGTATTTTTGTCCCAAAAAAATTGAAGATGAAAAGGATTTTTTAAAAAAAAGATATAATGTTTTTTTTTCTAAAATTTTTATGTACAATTTGCAAGTCTTGACAATCTAATGTTCCGTTATTTTTTTCAAGTTTCGAAAAATTAGTTTAGAGTCAATTCAGTTCTAAGAAAGGAGGAAAACTCAACAAAATCCCTAGTTTTAGTTTCAAAATCCCATTTCTACTATTGAAATCAAACATTCTATGCCATGAATGATTTCTATTTATACCTTTTTATCTTTTTTGTTAAGGTTTTCACTACATCTTAATAAAAGCACTCTCTCGAACTAGGAGACAATAGATAAAGTCATTTTTATTCTTCGTGTCTTGAACAAAGAATAAAAATGGGGTTCGCCTTCTTCTTCTACGTCTCTATCTTTCTCTCTCTGTTTTTTTTTTTTATTTTTATCAATCAATCATTTGCAAAAAAAAAAAAAAAAAAAAAAAAAAGACAAAATGCACCCAAACTTCTTTGCCTCCTTCACATACAAAAGCACTTTCTCTCTCATTTTCTTTTCTTTTCTATGATTCTTTACTCGTTGATAAAGGCCATTAATTCTAGACTGCCATAACCTAAAATGGCCCTATAATTTTATTTTCTATAAGTTTCTCAAATCTGTCACTTCCCATAATTAAAAAAAATGAAAAAATGAAAAAAAAAACAGAAAAATATTTCTGTCAAAAATAAAAAATAAAAGTTTTACTGGAATTAAAAAAAAAAAGAAGGGTATATGGTGTCTTTTTTCCAAAACTCAATTATATGTTTGGATGGTATTGATACATTACTTTTGGCAAAAACTAGCTCTTATTATATGGGGGCTAGGAACAATTCAGCCTCTAAGATATGTGTTCACGCGTAAAGCCCAATTCATCCCCTAATTTCCTCTCTTATTCTGTGTCGTCTTCCTATTCTTCCTCTCCCTCTCTCATATGCACAGACTCACTTGCAATGTTAGATTCAAGATCAATAAATCTTATTAAAAAAAAGTTAGTAATAAATTTTTTATCTTTATGAAAATGTAGAAAACTCAATTTTATTTCTTTAAATTTTGATGACGTCCTTAGATAGTTAAAGTAGAAGAATCAAGAGTTGTTGCATGTAATGGAAAACTTTCTTATGGACTCATTTACAGATGTATTTACGCCAAAGAAGGTCACCATGAAGTGCCTACAGGTGCAGACTCTCCTTGGCAAGTTTATAGGAATATTAATTTTCCTTTTTTACTTCTTATTAATTATTACTCTTAGAATTCAATAGTGATTTTCTTTCTTTTGTTTTGAATAATATTTTTTTCAATTAAATTAAATTCTCATAAGTGAGCTTTAACTTAATGATACTGATCTAGTGATCGTGAAATTTCAAATTCGAATTTCTAATCGGATCCTTGTACAAAAAAAATTAAATTCACAATCAATTCTCCAATTTCGGCTCTTAGGATTTGATTTGATAAGAAACACAGCAAAACCAGTGGAAGGGATACTGTTTTTTCTCTTTATCAAACCAACAAGTTAAGATCAAGTGTATGAGAAGTGAGTAACTGGTTTGAGTTTCTAACACAATTGTTTCATCATTTATTTCAGAAGAAAAAGTTTTCATTTTAATTTGAAGAAAATAAAGTGAAAACTACAAAATTAAAACCAATCCGAATGGCCCTTAAATATTGGATTAAACAATACGAGATTTAAAGGAAAATCAACAAAGAGATTTGCATATGTATTAATGTTAGATATATTAGAGAGAGACTCAAAAAGAAGTAAACCATTGTTTTTTTAGGTAAAAAATATTAAAAATAAATTAAATATTTGGTCTGGAGAAGAAGGAATTTTGTGGAGAAAAGAGAGAAATCAAATGGGGTTGCTGGGATCTAAAAAGTTGAAACCAAATTACTCTTAAAATTGATTAATTTAATTAATTAATTAAATTAATTATTTAAATACAAATAAGCACATAGGATGATAGGATTAGGGGTGGCAGCTATTGTCCAACTATATATAACAAAGAAAAACGTACATTTGCAATATTATAATATGGCTGCAGTGGAGCAGGTGAACAAAATGTGTAATCTCCTCCTGAACCCAAAAAAAAAAAAAAAAAAAAGTGTAATCTCCTCCTTTTCTCTTGTATGCACCTTATAAGATTTTAATATGCCAAATTGCCAACGTAAAAGCAAAATATCATTCTGTTCAAAAAAAAAAAGGCAAAATATTCTCAATCAAATCTATCAATCAGTTGTAGATCTCAGTATATATCACTAAATTAATCATATATTACATTATATTGAATTATGTTTTTGCCATACAAGATGACACATGTTAGTTAGCTATATGTACTGTTTTTATCATCTAGCTTCTCATCTTTTAGCTGAAAACTATGCCTGAGTGTTCTAGGCATGTGTTGCAGATACTTCCTTTGGGTAATTAGCAACTATATATTCACTGTCTGTCCTTAATTAGTAATCAAATGAATATAAAATTTCTTTGGAGTTTGGACCCAGTGAAGATGGGAGGAATTGGGTATTTTGGAATATTAATATTTGGTGTTTTAGCAGCATTGGTGGGTTCTGAAGCTCAATTGCAGTTGGGTTTCTATGCTAAGAGCTGCCCAAAAGCTGAGAAAATTGTGCATGATTTTGTCAACAATCACATCCACAATGCTCCTTCTTTAGCAGCATCATTGATAAGGATGCATTTCCATGATTGCTTTGTCAGGGTAACTTTCTCTAAAACTCTTTATATATATATATTGGTATGTTGGAAATAATAAGAATTGAATTCTTGATTTGTTGCACCGTAAGAATGAGATTTGATCATCAGGTTATTAATGGAACAGAATGATTAAAAACTCATTTTTATTTAAATGCAGGGATGTGATGCATCAGTGCTTTTGAACACATCATCCACTGAGGGGGAACAACCAGAAAAGGCTGCAACTCCAAATCTAACACTGAGAGGATTTGATTTCATTGACAGGGTGAAAAGCCAAGTTGAGGAAGAATGTCCAGGCACAGTTTCCTGCGCAGATATTCTTGCTTTGGTTGCAAGGGACTCCATAGTGGCCACAGTGTGTAACTCATACTTCTAATCAATTAATTATTAGATTAAATTGTTACTATAGGATCCATTAATATCTATTGTTGTTGATGTGGAATTATTATCTTTAAAAGTAATATGTATTCTTGTTAATACAGGGAGGTCCCTTTTGGAAAGTTCCAACCGGTAGAAGAGATGGCGTGATCTCAAGGGCCTCAGAGACCACTTCCATCCCACCTCCATTTGCCAACTTCACCGCTCTACAAACTCTTTTCGCCAATCAAGGACTTGATTTAAAGGACCTTGTCTTGCTCTCAGGTAGCCTACTCTTTTCTTATTTTTCATTTGTATCCTTAGTCATATAAATTTTATATCCCCAAACAACAAATTTTGTCTGAATTTTCATACTCTATATATTCTCGCAACAAATTATTATTGTACATAAAATTTATAATATTCCATAAGATTATCTATGAAATTGATGATGTATAAACTGTACTTTCACTTGCTCGATCTCAACTCGGGCGAGCAAAATTAAACAAAATGCAATTCGGTTTATTTAGTTTGATTTGAAAATTTCAATTTTTTTTGACTCAATTCGATTACAAATGTTGAACAATTAGAAGAACTGAAGTGACTAAACTAAATATATGTGTGTGAATTTGTTTCAGGAGCTCATACAATTGGGATAGCCCATTGTTCATCATTTTCGGACAGATTATACAACTTTAATGGAACAGGGGAGGAGGATCCTAGCTTAGATAGGGAATATGCTGAAAATCTAAGGACAAACAAGTGCAAAACTCCTACTGACAATACAGCAAAAGTGGAGATGGATCCTGGAAGCAGAAAAACATTTGATCTGAGTTATTTTTCTCTTCTCCTTAAAAGAAGAGGTCTCTTTGAATCAGATGCAGCCTTGACTTCCAATTCTGTTACTTTGTCTTTCATCAAGCAATTGCTTGCTGGTTCTCTTCATGATTTCTATACTCAATTTGCTATTTCCATGGAGAAAATGGGTCGTATACATCCTTTAATTGCCCCTGCTGGTCAAATTAGGATGCACTGTGCTGTCCTCAATAGCTAATTTTCCTTTGATTTTGATTTTGGGCCAAACAAATTAAGAAATTGAAGGGATTTTATTCTTGGGTTTCTGTTGTTATAGAAATTGCTTTTGGTGTGTTTATGATCTAAAAGTTGAAAAATGAATAATGAAGCTATTTTTCTTTTTGTAAAAGAAGGAAAAAAAATGTAATTTGTAAGTTTGGCAGATTTTTTACTTGTAGTAAAACCATATTTTTATGACATGATTCCTATTTTTAGTTTTGTTAAGAGGGAAACGAATAAAAAAAAGTTAATTGTGTGGTTAGAATTGCTTGTTCTTATACTTTTTCTTTCTAGTTGACTTCTCATTTTTTTGGATGAATCTCTAGGCTCAGTAATATTTTTAGTGTATTGAAGTTTTTTCTTTTTTCAAAAAATGACATGATTCCTATTTTTAGCAATGTTATGAAGATGATATTAGATACCCAACTTAATTGATGATTAGGTCATAATTAGACTTGTCCAATTAAATTTTTAATTTTTTATAAATAATGAAATATTTATAAAATAATATAATATTAAGAACCATTGAACAAATTTCAGTTGAATGACTTTCTTGTATAAATTTACAAAAGTTAAAAACCAACACATGTTTTTTTTCCCTAAAAGAGCTGCATATTAGTTTTGGTTTATAGAAGAATGTTAAGAATACTTACCACTAACACTCTTTCTTTATTAGTTCATTATATTACCATTTTCAATAAAAAATATATTATTTATTTTCTAGGTAAGATTAAATATAATGATTTTTTCTATCTTTTTATAATGCCTAAAACATTAAAATATATCTATTTTTTTATTTACCATTCTCTCTTCTTTCTATTTCCTCATAACTCATACCACTTTTTATTCTATATATATATATATATATATATATATATATATATATATTTAAAAAACTAAGAAAAATAAAGAGTGGTGTGAAATATATATATTTAAAAAACTAAGAAAAATAAAGAGTGGTGTGAAATATGAGAAAAGAGAGATAAAAGAAAATGATAAATAAAAATAATAGATTTTAATACTTTAGTCATTATTATAAAAGAGAAAAAAAATCATTATATTTATTCTTACCTATAAAAAAGATTACAGGTAGTAGACTAACAAAAAAAGAGTATTAGGCAAATATTACTAGCATTCTTGGTTTGATAAACAAAAGACAACCTCATTCCATAGTTGCACAAAAGTAATAAAAATAAAAAGAATAAAAATAAAAAGTAATACTATTTATCTCTACTCATTTTGTTCTAACTGGTCTCAACTACATTAAAATATTGATACTTTAATATCATAGTAATAGAAATAAAATACATGTTTATCTTACCGAGACAAAATTTATAACTTGCTATCCTATTGCCTGACAGACAAAGATTTACCTCAGTGGAAAGAATGATTCATTCGGTTCGACAAGAGAGTCCAACTACATTGTTAGAATCCATGTTGTATATTTGAAAGAGATTGACCTCCTTGCTTATATCATGGTACAATCATCTTCTTGTTGAGCTCATTTCCCCTTGGTCCACATAGATTAAAAAAATATAAAACTGATGCCAATAATTCATCAGAAAAGAAAGGACTTAAAGAGTTGGAATCGCTAACTAATAATAATCAAATACTAATAGAATAGAAAATAATTGTATTTTTTGTATACTTTCCGCGGTTCCGTTGCTACTGTGTGTTTTACACAATTGATCGGATCATATAGATATCCTTTTAACACAACATAGATTATCAAAAGGATATTGGAGACCCACCAAAGTATGAAAAGTCATGATCTTTCAGAAAATGGATTTATATTCGAATAGTGCATAACCACATGGATAAATTCATACTAACCCATCAATTTGGGATCCAATTCAGAATTTTCCTTGGAGGAAGGAATTGGAATGTGATAATATCAATTCATACAAATATAGAAGAAAATGTTCTCTATTTATTCAAAAGTTGTACCTATGGGATATGGATAGCAAAAGAGGAAAAAATTGAAGATTTCACATCGTAATTTTGATAAAAGAAATTAATCTAATTTATTTCATAACCTTCACTCAATGAGAAAGTGGGTTAGATTCTATAGGATCAAAATCTATGGGGAATGATGAAATAAAAAATAAAAGAAATAAAAAAAGAAATGAGAGCAAAAATAAAATAATAAAAATAAAAATCAAATAGAAGAGCCCATATTCAAAATGAACAAATTCAACCTAAGAAAATCTTTTTGATTCTCGAAAAATGAAGGAGCAAAGTGATTGATAGAGAAATATCTTTTGTTTTTAATATATTTAGTAAAAAGAAGAATTTTCTCTATTAAGAATAATTAAAAAAGAAAAAGTGTTCAATTGAAACATGTAAACGTGACTGAATTTATTGTAATTATTCTTGGAGATGGAGTGGATGAAGAAAGAAACTTCTCAATTGAGAAAAAAAATCCAATAACTTCGAAAGAATTGAACGATGAGCCATATGAGGTGAAAATCTCATGTATGGCTCTGTAAAGTGACAGTAAGGATGACTTATCTGTCAACTTTTTCATTATCACCCCTAAAAAATCAAACTATGTCTTACTTAAAATTGCCAGAGTATGGCTAACCTCTAAAATTGAAACCACTGCTTATATACTTGGTATTGACCATAATTTACAATAGCATTTTGTATTCTTAGTAAGAGGGGTATCATTTTCCCTCTTTATAGTATCATTCATCCCAATACTATTGTTCCTTCTACGAGTACTATTTTTACAGTGAATTTATTGGAGCACCAGTGTGCCATTTATGCAGTCACAACCTTTTGGGTCGAGCACTTCTTTACTAATGCCATGAAATAATTACAAATTACAATAATCATTCAAAAAATACTTCGAAACTATATTGTTTCGACTAACCCTTTTTGGCATACAAATCTACCCAAGACCTACAATTCAACTCTAGGTATAATTTGCAATTGATTTGCACATTTTATTGTCATTTATCTTTCGGTTCTAACTCCCTTTTTTAAAATCAATATCATGAATCCCCTCCTTTTATTTTATTTGTTTGGTTCATTATCCCATTTTGGGTGGCATTTCCTTTCTTTTCTACTTGCATTCATGGCCATTGGCCAATAATATTTTTAAGTCAATATCATGCAGTAAATTCTATATCATTTATAAACCAATTTATAAAACAAACAACTAATTTTTTTCTATTTAGTGTGCAATATGCACAACCACCATCCATTTCCCATACGACAACTAGATTGCAAATTTCATCCCATATACCACATTATAGTTTTAGTCTTATGAATCATTAGAACTTTATTTAAAAGGTCAGCATTTGATTCAATAACCTTGTGACTTCACTGAAATTTGACATACCTCAATGTACAAATTTCAATTTCTAACTCTTAAGTGATGGTTTAACATCAATTTCATACTCTTTTCCTAACAAACGCACTAATATATTTGGAAATGCACCATCACAGTTTCAGAGAGCACCTGCAAGCCACTATTATATTATACACATCCATACACATTGAGTTCTAATTATACATTGCATAAGACATCCATTCAACCTATATTTTCTCCACATAACAAGAACTAGTGCATATCAAATATACTATATTTTTATACAAATTCAAGCATAAGTAAATTAACTAAATTTTTCAAGCACTTAAGTACCTAATTAATATAATTCGGCCATGTATAAAAAAAAGGGAATTAACATTCTTTCCATACTTTTATCAATTCCATTACATTCAATTCAACAAACCTAGCTCATGCATCATAATCCATACCATAATTTGATTCAACAATTGCTCAAACCATATAACCACATGTTTGATTCAATTCAATTAAGAAAAGTTCAAAAACCGAAGTACAATTAATTCAACAAAATTCAGATGAACTCATTCATGGTAGGCATGTTGTGAGGCAGTCACCTCCCTTTCATAACACAAACACACACACTCACTCATTAGTAACTTACACAATTACACTATCATACTCTAGGTAAACTTGTGCTCTGCATTGCACCTAAATTTTTCTTATCCGAGGTTTGTTTCTTGAAAGTTTTAGGTTTTTGCCTTAGCTTTACACAAAATTTGGAATCACCTAAATCTCATACATATAACTTTACTCATAGCACAAAAAATGCAGGCTGCTTTGCACAACAGAATTTGAACAACCTAACTGTCCGGTTTTGCACCAAGATTTCAACATACCAAATAAAAGAATTTAGGGTAATTTCTCCATATGAATTGTAGGTATGTTTCTTTAGTTTACACATAAATTGAAATTACCCAAATCCAAGGTCTACAACACATATTATGGCATAAATGGTGCACACGTGTATATAAACACAGATTATGGGCAGCTTCTCTGCCCTGTTTTGGTAAAAAAATTTAGCATACAAGATGACTTAATTTGGGATTGGTTTCTTCACAAAATTATGGATCTATGATTTTAACTTTACAAAATTTTCTAAAGCATAATAATATAAGGCGTATGGCTCAATTTATGGTATTATTTCGATAAGTTGTTATGTGTAACGGCCTAACCAGGATTCAACTTAATTCTTTCATTTATTTTTCTTCAATATTTTCATGCAAAAACCTTAACCTCTCTATTTAGGTTTCCACTTTCAGCTATATATTAACTAAAGAAGAAGAGGAAAATGGAAGAAAAAGATAAGAGTAACTTGGATACTTACCTCTTTTTCTTTAGGCTCTGAATCTTTCCTCTTTTTAGTTAACTATAACATCTTCTTCAATTTGTTGTACCACCAGCCCCTAACATACATGAATTCCCTCCACAACAGCATTTTTTGTGGTAATAGTGCAGGCTGAAGCTCATACCACTCCTTTCCCTCTCTTTCACTTCTTTGATATCGGTGGTCTTTTGGTCTTCTTCTTTCTCTCTCAATTTATAATATTTGTTTTGTAAATGAAGATGACCATCCAAAACCGACCTCTCTCCTTCTTGTTTGGAGAAAGTTGAAGATAATTCCTTTTTCATTTTAGTTTGGTTACTTTAGTGTTTATTTAGTTTAGTTTTTTTACTTTATTGGTTTGGATGCTACCTAATGCTTTTATTAACATATTCTCCCACCATTAACACTAATTAAATTCGATTTGTGATCAATCATGCCACCTTGATTTTTTTTTTTGGTTTGTTTCCAATATTTGATTTTGAATTCAATTCATAATTAAATTTCTTCTAATTTCCTTCATTATTTTCTTGTCCAAATTTAGATATTGGTCAATTTGATACATCCAATACTAGATTATACGACTCCGTGCATAAATTGGCAAACGTTACAATGGAGACATGGACTATGAATTTGTTAGGGGGCTGCAATGGAAAAGGAGCATAACGAAAAGAGAATTTTTTTTTTCTCTACTTACATCTATGGTAGGTGATGATATTGTAAATGATTCACACCTATTTGGTACTGATTTTTCTTTGATTTAAACTGGTAAATTACGTGTAATAACTATGGATACATATAATATAATATATTATATGTATACTATAACTATACTTAATGTATTATATATTATATGTATACATGTTATATATTATATGTGCACTATAAATATACTTTATGTATGTGCATAATATACTCCATGTATATTGATATACTCAATATATACTATGATAAAACAATATGTATTTTTGAAATAGGAAATTTAAAGAAATAATTTTTTGAAAGAGACTAAATAAAGAAATATTTTTGTATGTACTATCTTTATTATACTATTTATGTACTTTTTCCAAAAAAAAAGTATATACAAATATGCTTCCTTATTTACTTTCTTTTTCAAAGTGCACTTTTTTAAATTTGCTATTTTAAAAATGCACTTTTTTAAGTTATTAGGACAAAATAGAAATTTTGAAATATAAATTATAAAATGAGGCATTTTTGAAAGAAAAAACCTAAAAATACAATTTTGAAAGATAAAAAGGGTATAAATGAAAATTTTAAAATTAGGAAAACATATTTAATAAAGGAATTTAAAAAATCATAAATCATGTAATTTTTCCCAAATTAAATTATAACGGGCTTAGCCCTACCCGCAAGACTCAAACCCAACGCATTGGGTAGTTTTTCAACCCAACTATCAAGGCGCGCATCTCTCCGTTTTCTCCCCAAAATTTCCCTCGCTTTTTCTACTCTTTCTACTTTCCCTCGCTTTCTCCAAACACCGAAGTGAGTCTGCAGTCCCGCCAAAACGACAGCCATGAATCGGAACGGCGCCACCAGGAAGCGACCCCCGCCGACATCACAACCGCCGCAACCTCCACCAGCATCGAAACAGCAAGCTACGACACCAACCGTAGACGATGATTTCATGGACGAAGATGTTTTCCTTGACGAAACCCTCATTGCTGAAGACGAGGATAGCCTAATTCTCCGTGATTTTGAGAAGCGCGAGGCTCTCTCTTCTCGCCTCACCAAATGGGCACGCCCTTCTCTCTCTCACGCCTACGTCTCCCAATCTCAGTCCATCAGTGAGTAACTGTAGTCTTTCACAATTTATGCATCTTATTTTTCTGCATGTTTTCTTTCTTGTGAAAATTGACGGATTTGGTTTTTTCTGTTTAGTATTTCAGCAATTGGAGATTGATTACGTGATTGGAGAAAGTAACAGGGAGCTGTTGCTTGATAGATCAGGGCCTGCTGCCATTATCAGAATTTTCGGAGTTACAAGGGAAGGTTAGGTCATGCTAGTAAATTTAGTTTTTATTTTGTTTTATTTATTTATAAAATTTTCAAATGGAAATATCTACAAAAAGGATGAAGTGCCTGATAAATGAGATTTGGTTTTATTTTAAAAATTCCTGCACAAGTTTGGACGTATTCCAATGTGCAGGAACGCACACTTAAACTGTCTATGGGTTTGATAGAGTGCAGTTTCAGTTTCATATGTCTGTAATTACTTGTTTTCATTTTGTTGCATCCATCATCTGAGGGTGTTTATTTATGTTTACTTTGCGTGAAATAAAAGTGACCATAGAAAAGTCTTTGTTATTTGATAATGAAAATTATTTGGAGAAAAAATTGATGGTATATATATTTTCTGAATTTTCTGGTAACCAACTACACAATCGGCAATCTTTCAAATCATATATACTTAGAGATGCAATGTCAGTAAATTAATGCTCCAGAGTTCCACTATTATTGTGACATATCCTGAATGTTGTCTTATTTATTCCATTTGGGTTATTATAATCCTTCTGTCTCCACCTACCATTCCATTGTTTTCAAATCTAAATAAGTGAAAGTTTTTTAAGAAAATCCACTTATAAGACTTTACGTCATTGATTTTATGTCTTGGCTAGTTAACGTCATTGAATTTGGATTTATCACATATGTGTAACCAAAATTTTAAATTTTGTTTAAAAAAAAGTTTTTAAATTTGATTTTACTTCATCTAAATTGACAATGTCATTGTTATACACTTGAGCTGATGGTAGTTGGGTAGTTAGCAACTTATTCTTTACAAATGATGATCATTTTTTTTATTGAATTGAGTCGGCAATGCATGCCTCTTCCAGAACCATGGCTTGCTTGTGATTTCATTCTCAGCACCAAGTTTTTTACTTGCCAATCAATCATTTCTCCAAATCTTTGTTATAGATAAACTTACAGTCGTAAAGAATAGTTTTTCAGTTGGTGCTTGGATATGTTAATATAAAGCATCTTCAATTGCATTCATATATTCAGAAAGATGCAATAACTCTTACCTGATATATTTTCTTATTTAAATAAATATATATTGACTTTTTGTTAGGACATAGTGTTTGCTGCAATGTTCATGGGTTTGAGCCTTATTTTTACATCAGTTGTCCTCCTGGAATGGGTCCTGATGACATCTCCCATTTTCAACAAACTCTTGAGGTACCTTGCTTTGAAACTTGCTTACCCTAAAAGCGCAGTGCACATGGATACATATAGAAACACAGAGAACCAATTTCGTTTATTATCTCAATTTTTTCTCTTCGTTAATGATGCTTAAGGGGAGAATGAGGGAGGTGAATAGGAGCAGTAAAGTTCCAAAGTTTGTCCGACGAATAGAAATGGTCCATAAAAACAGCATTATGTATTACCAGCAACAGCCTTCACATCCTTTTTTGAAGATTGTAGTTGCATTGCCAACAATGGTAACCAGCTGCCGTGGTAAATCATCTTGAATGTTTTAGTAGATTCATATTTTTCATTTCCTATTTGTTATTGAATTTACATCAATTAATGCAGAATACATATAAAATTTTGTGACTGTGTAATATCCTAATCACTTGCAGGTATTCTTGACAAAGGCATACACATTGATGGCTTCGGTACCACGAGCTTCATGACATACGAAAGCAATGTACTCTTTGCTCTCCGCTTCATGATTGATTGCGATATTGTTGGTGGAAATTGGATTGAAGTGCCTGCTGGAAAATATAAGAAGACATCAAAGAGCCTATCCTATTGTCAATTAGAGTTTGATTGCTTGTATCCTTGGCATGGGAGATCGTGTGCCCTTTACTGAATATTTCAATCCTCTTGCCCAAAATAAGTGTCTTTCCAGATAAATTTCTTCCTTAACCTCTGTCCCCAGGTATTCAGAATTGATCAGCCATGCCCCAGAAGGGGAGTTCTCCAAAATGGCTCCATTTCGCATATTGAGTTTCGACATTGAGTGTGCTGGCCGCAAAGGTCATTTTCCTGAGCCTACCCATGATCCTGTTATTCAGGTTTACTCCTAATTTCAGTTTGCTGTCATATTTCAACTGAGCAATCTGTTTGGTGAATGCTAGTTGTTTCTTTATGCTGAAATAAAACTCTTCATTTCATTTTAGGTGGCCAATCTAGTTACTTTGCAGGGGGAGGATCAGCCATTTATCCGTAATGTCATGACCTTAAATTCCTGCTCTCCAATAGTTGGTGTAGATGTGATGTCATTTGAAACAGAGGGGGAAGTCCTACTGGCTTGGAGGGTATTAATTTTGGTTCTTTGTTATTTCTATGTAATTTCTGTTTTGCTTTACACAGGAGTTATTCTTTACTGTAGATGCAATTTTGTTATTTGACTAACTTATAAGTAGGCCGATAATCTATTGTTTTCTGTATATTCTTTTTCTTTTCTGATAATTTTTGTTTCCTACAGTTTTTATAGAATTTTAGAATGTTGTATTTAGAGGAAATTTTGTTGACGCATATAAGATAAGTAGAATGTCAGTCTTTTCAAATGGCTTACTTGTTCTAAAGAAAAATGTTTTGAGCAAAATTAATAATATCGATGCATCTCTCTAAGATTATAATTCAGATCTTGTACTTCTGTTCTGTCTTCTGTCTTCATTTGGTGGCTCTATCTTTTGTCCCTAGTTAAATTGTAGGTATTCATGTCTTTTAGGGACTATAATCTGCAATATGGGTACCTATATGAGTTGGAGCTATCTGTATGCTATCAATGGGATGGATCTTTCTTTTCATTTATATTTGTATAGCTTGTGATATGCTAATTTTATTTGCTTGTTTCTGAAAATGATGTTTTCTGCTGTTATTTATTTATTGTTAAATATGATGATTTTGGCTGTTGATAAGAAATCCCTTCATCTATAATGTTTGATAGGAATATTAGCTGTTGAAGTCCATTAGACTGTCCTCCCGTTTTCTCTTTTCTTCTCTAGGTTTCGGTATCCAATATATTATTGAAATGGAATGCTAATTTCATATTCAATAAAATGTTATGTCAATCCTTGTAAATGCTTAAACAATTGTACCTAGATTACCGGCAATCTGGCTTGTCAGTTTCTGAGGATTTTGAGACCCAACAATAAATTACAGTTGGTGAACTATTCAAATGAATTTGAGCTGTTTATGAGCATAGACTGAAACTAACCAAGCAGATAGTTTACTATTTGTTCAGGCATTTGTAACAATTTGGCAAGAATCCTTATCAAACTTTAGCCCATTTTTGCACCAAAGTCACTTTTTTTCTAAATATATGATTTTCAGTGAATGCTGAACACTCTAATATTTGCTTATTTTGATAATTTCTCTTCATAGTGGTTGAGTATAAAACTGTAGCATGGTGGTATCTTAACTGTAATGTGAGATGAAGATATTGTTGTGTTATGAAGAGACTTGTAATGATTATTATGAGTTTCATGCAACAAAAGGATGTTTAGAGCATTTTAATCTGTAAGCATGTTTCTCGTGCAGGATTTTATCCGTCAAGTGGATCCAGATATTATAATTGGATATAATATCTGCAAATTTGATTTGCCGTATCTCATTGAGGTAATCAAAAGTTTCCTTTATTCTCCATGTTTATTTTCTCAATGGAAAGTTTTTCTATTTTGTTTTGTAGCTTTTTTGTGGGCAGCTTGTTTTTTATTTGAGATTTTCATATAAGTTCTTATTTTCCAATTAGAAATGTGCTATTATGCATTTGATATCATATTTACAGTTGAGCAAATTTGATGTACTGTTTTTCCTTGGTTTATAGAGAGCTGAAACTTTGGGAATAGCTGAATTTCCTGTATTGGGCCGCATCAGGAATGGCAGGGTTCGGGTGAAAGATACTACTTTCTCATCAAGGTAATTGTACGTTTACCATACTAGTCGTTATGTTAACGTGATTAAGGGCTAGTTTATCTCTCTCTCACACACATTCGCATGCACACAAAGACTCTTTCTCTCTCTCATGCTATGATTTTTCTTCCAGGGGTTGTTTATTTTTAAATTTCTTTTATTTTTTCATTAGCGGTCACCAAGTATCCCTTATATGTCTAAAAGATGGCTGAGTTTTTTTAATACTTTTTTATGGTTTGAGTTTGAATTATTAAAACTTTTAGCGTAGTGTTAATTTTGAATGTCGAAGGTAGTTTTTTTTCCCCAATTATTCCTTGAATGTTTTATTAATTGTTCTGAACATTACAATGAAAAGAAAACAAAATGTTTGTACATGCAGTCTCTCTCTATTGGGATTTTTTTTACCTCATGATAAACCTTTAATTTCAAAAGAAAACCAAGATACTGATATGGTGCTAATATTGATGCCATGTGACCTTAAAAATAGGATGTGAAATTTGCTTCTTAGGTCCTCCTGCATCTCCTTATATTATGGAATCTTATGAAGCAGTCTATTGGACCATGCATCCCCATCTTTGTGCTACAGTTATAAACTTAAATTGGCAAGTGAGTCACTTAGTTACTCTAATTGGAATTTTGTTTAGTCCACATGGCCTTCTTATCTAAATCTTTTTGAACTTCTCAGTAAAATTTTTTGATGCCGTACTCTCCTGAACCCCAAACAAAAACCCAATGCTGAGGCCCCCTACTTCTGTGCCTTTGTCCTATTGATGCTATAATACTCAACATACCTATACGTCTTACTCTAAATGACTAACTTCCTTCCTCACAATGATCTTATGCCTTCAGGGCATGTTCTAGCTTCTCAAGCTAATTTCATTACACTAACTTGTCTACCAAAATGTGGGAATTTTAACCTATTTATTGGCACATGTAGGTTCCTATATAGTGCATCATTGTTGGGGAATGCACCCATTTCTTGTACTTTTGAGCTCCAATGTAGTGTGTTGCAAGCAAGAACGACATATTTCGTATGATTCATGTTATAAGGATGTCACAAAAATTTACGTATTGCTAATTTCCTCTTTTGTACAGGTTAGGGCCTGTGTAAAATTATACCTGATACCATGCATAGCAGAGCTATAAGTTTAAGATAATATAGCTTAGTATACTACTGCTTCCTGCCTCACCTTAGTTATTTTTATGAAGTGGTTGCTATTTTCCATTTTTTCTGCCTGTTGCTAATATGTATATGTAATGTTCTTTCCTTGGATTTACTGATTAATATTTTGTCTCATTGAATTTTCAGAAGTCTAACATTTTTTTGGTTGATGTATGATATACGATACTATCCATGTCTATTGAATATTTTCTTATTTTTTTGTCCATGATTTTTGCTTGGACTTGCCTTGAATACTTTATGTGCCACCATATTTTTTTTAACAGAAAGATTGATCCATTTTTTTTTGGGTGTTTTAGACAGTATGGAACGAGGGAAAGTAAAGAAGTTACATTGGATGGAAGAGTGCAATTTGATTTGCTTCAGGTTTTGTGCAAATAGTATCTGTTCTGTGTTGTCAAGTAACTTTTTTATGAGAAAAATATAAAATTGAAGTTGTATTGTTTCCCTTTCTTTGTAGGCCATGCAACGAGATTATAAATTAAGTTCTTACTCATTAAATTCTGTCTCAGCACACTTTCTCTCTGAGCAGGTAAGTTAGGATTTTGTTTGAGATTGCTCAAATGTCATTTCTTCTTGCGGGATAACACATGCAGTGGTTCTGCTGTATCATTTGTTATCCTAATTATTAGCGTACACCCTCCAGAAATAACTTCAGTTGGTATAAATATTAGTTAGTTTTCCTCCTCGAGAGTGTGACAACTGAGCTTTGTGCATACTGCAGCTAATTATTTTTGCTCTCTCTGTTAGTTATCTTCTTGAATGCTTGTTTATAAGAATGGCAATGAAGGCAACTGTAACAATGAGAAGCACACTATTTTTTCATCCCTCTCTTTGGCATTATCTGAATAAAATCTTTCTTCTTTATTTTCATTAAGGATAATGACTCTTTGGTATTGATTTTGCTGACACACTATTCTATTGTGCAGAAAGAGGATGTCCACCATTCAATAATATCTGATCTTCAGAATGGGAATGCAGAGACTAGGAGGCGGCTTGCTGTATACTGTTTGAAGGTGCATATTTAGTTTGAATATATTTTCTATTCCCTTCTTCCAACATGTGCTCGATAAGGCTTCGGTCTTTTTGAAATCTCAAGCATGTTGCTGATATCAGCTTTATGATTTAACTGTGTTTTATACATCAACATTTAAGTGGAAAATATTTGCTTCATTGTGGAATGAATTGACTGAATGATTATGTATACAAACATTTGTTGAGGAAATTTGCATAGACTTATTCTATCCTGATATTAGGATTTTTAAAGTTGAAAAAATGAAACAGAGAGTGCCTACTGCTTGTTCATTAATAGCCTTAATAGACAGATTTCACGTACAAAATGTTGGAAGTCATGATTTCTTCTCTCTTTGAAATCACAGGATGCTTATCTCCCACAGCGGCTTTTGGACAAGCTGATGTTCATTTACAACTATGTAGAAATGGCTCGTGTTACAGGTGTCCCTATATCTTTCCTTCTTTCCAGGGGACAAAGCATTAAGGTTATGAAGAATGACACTGCACATGAGTTGTTGATTGATATCTAAGTTGATTTGCCTCGTAATCTATATGTCAACCTCTGATTTTTCAGGTCCTTTCTCAACTTCTCAGGAAGGCTAAACAGAGGAACCTTGTTATTCCCAATGTCAAACAGGCAGGAGCTGAACAAGGAACATATGAAGGCGCCACTGTGAGTTAATACATCTATGCATTCCATAAGTAAATTTTATGGACAAAGAACAAAGCAGACTATTGTGGAGTAGAATGAATCCTCCTACACAACAGACAAATACAACAAGACTATTAAAAAAAAAGCTAAGAAAGTGATGCCTATGATCGTGTTGAATAACACCCAAAGAAACACTTTAGATGCTGTAGAAGGTGATGCCAACACAAGCAAAAACCCAGATTGTCCACACAAATTAAAGGAGAAACTTTGATTTTTGACAATGCATGTATTTATTTCCATGCGCGGACTCCATAAATAAGGTGAGAAAAAAAAAAGAAAGCACAAAAATTTGCAATTCTTCTAGCTATCAACATCTCTATTTCAGCAAAGGTCTTTAAAGATTTTGGTCATGCCCAATGCTTCTTAAAGATGCTTAAAAAGTGATTCCAAATTGTTCATATCACCTCACTGTGTAGAAACAAATGAGGATGAGCTTCACCATGCTTACGACACCCAATACACCAATAAAGGGACTTGTTAGACAATAATTTTTGTTTTTCTAAAAATCACTATTTGGATAATTTCAAACTTCAAACCAGGAAAAAAAGAAGTCTTAATGAGCTTTCCAAATATTATATGGTGATTGAGATGATTTGTCTTTTGAGATGGATAAATAAGATGAGAATGAAGACACGTACAAAAGATTTTGCAGCAAAATTTGAAGCCATAATCCTTCAATGCTCTAAGAAGCTAATCAATAGATTCCCATAAAACAAGCAATGAGGATGACTGTCTTCTTCCTATTATTTAGATTGCTTGTTCACTTTTTTAAACCCTGTTAAAATTTTGAGCAGATTGCTGACTGAAGCTTGAATATAATATGATTTAAGAAGTTACTGCAGTTGGGTTAGCAATATTTTTGATTAGTGTCCCCAATTGTGCTCATATATGTTGCACGTACTTATATATTGTTGTTTCTATTTTCTTTAACCTTCATTTCTTGAGAGGAGTTGAAGGCCAATTAAAAGTGCTGTTTATGATTAAAGTAATGGGTGTTAGAAGTTATAATGGTTGTGAATACATTTATAGAGGCTACAATAATTGTTTCCAAAATAGCTGTCTGCTTTATAAGATTTAATGAATTTTGATAAAAATGATTTTTTTCTCATTTAATTATGTCAGGGTGATTGCATTTTACTTTTCCCTATAGAGTTGAATAAATGCTGACATTTGCAGACAATTTGGATACTTGTAATTTCAGGTTTTGGAGGCAAAAGGAGGATTCTATGAAAAGCCTATTGCAACATTAGATTTTGCATCTCTGTATCCTTCAATAATGATGGCATATAATCTATGTTATTGCACGCTGGTAATTATATTGGCCATTTTTTTTTAAATGAAAAGTTTTTCCGTGCAAAATAATTTACCTTTATGTTATACATGAAGGTGACTGCTGAAGATGTTCGTAAACTCAACCTTCCACCTGAATGTTTCAACAAAACTCCATCCGGTGAAATATTTGTCAAACCAAATTTGCAAAAGGTTTAATTGATATATATGATGCAATTTCTTGTGTTATCATTATTGTCAGCATCTCTAAAGCATCGTTGCCATTATTTTCCCTGGAGCACACCCATGCATTTTTATGAGTAGGAATGACATTGAAATTACAAAAAAAATTCGGATTTTTAGTTAATTTTAATCATACTTTCAGGGAATTCTTCCTGAAATTCTTGAAGAACTTATAGCTGCTAGAAGAAGAGCTAAAGCTGATCTGAAAGTAATTACCTTCTCATGTTAATTTTTTATTTTGTGTTTTCCTTGGCTGTCTTGATTGAATCTTTATCTTTATTAAACCTTTGCGAATTCCTAATTATTTGCTCTTCTATCTGTGTTCCCACTATGCCTTTGGTGCATTCATACAACTTTATCTAATTTCAGGAAGCCAAGGATCCACTGGAGAAGGCAGTTCTGGATGGTCGACAACTAGCATTGAAGGTAAGCCTAGTATCTCTTCAATTTGAAAGTACTTATTAATTGTGTTTATGATTTAGTTATTTAGGTAAACGATTGTTCAAGATTACTACAATTTTTCATTCATTTATGCTTTTTGATTTTTCTTGCTGCTGCAGATTAGTGCAAATTCTGTGTATGGGTTTACAGGAGCTACAGTTGGACAATTGCCGTGTATAGAGATATCCTCAAGTGTTACAAGCTATGGTATTGATAATGTGAAAACTCCCTAATTATAAAATATTCAGATAAATGATACAATTTTTCCTGTTTCTATGTGGATTAACAAGTTCTTTCCTTCTTAAGGTCGACAAATGATTGAACACACCAAAAAACTTGTGGAAGACAAATTCAACATAATAGGGGGCTACGAGCATAATGCTGAGGTATTCCATCTGGAACTTAGATGACCAACTGCAATGCAGCTTGTTAGAGTCATATCAGATTTGTGTCGGTTTGAAATAGTCATGAGGTGTCTATTCTTATGTTTCATGACTATAGTTTCAGGCCTACTTGAACCTCTGTATTATTGATTTAATAGTCGGTCTGTTGCAATTAGCCAACCTTAAGAAAATAATAATATGTTGCAGTGGTATGTATTCATGTATCAAGATAGTGAGGATCTTATATGCTAGTTATTTGAAACAGTAATGCATATGAGTTATCCTTTTGGAGGATTGGTGGAAGTTGTTGAAGCACTGGAGAGAAAGAAACTAGTAAGCTTATCTGAAACACCTGAGGTTGCTTTTGTATCTGTCTTTCTAGAAATGAGAAGAAGACCATGGTGGTTCCCTAACCAAGACTGCTATATGTATAGAGGTTTCTTTATGTACTGAGATGAACATTTTCTTAGGAGGAATGTGCACAAGATTAGTAAAAAAGAGACAATCTCATATAAAGGAGGAGTGTGATAGGTGGTTGTGGATACTGGAGAATCATTAAGAAGTGACCTCTTTGGGAGAAGTCGATTCTGTGAGGTTGAAATGTTACATGCTGAGAAAACAATAAGAACAAGATATGCTTTGAGCTTTGAAGAGCATTCTTTCAAGAGGGTAATGTGTGAGGATTGATAGTATTGAAAGAAGTCTTCGGGCGATGTATGTTTTGACTTTGTTGTCTATTGCTTGATAAAGAAAATTTTATTACTTGTTGCAATTAGTTCTGCATTATCTGCATTTGAGGGAGCCAAAATCTTGTATCTGGGAGCTTTGGACTTTTCTTTTCAGTATTCAGTTGACTTTTCCGGATCTCTAGAATAGAGGAAGATGATGGTGTACTAGTTCCAATTGCCTTTTCCTAATTTTTATCTTGGATCCACCATGCTTTATGTCTCTTTCCCCAGTGAAGAAAGTTTAAATCTCCTTAATGAATCTTTGGTTTCAGATCCAGGTGCATTAAGAGAACTGTTTTCAATGTGATTAAGTTATTCCAATGGCTTATATTGCATATAGGAAAATATGACCACCTAGAACACTCCTTAAAGCCAAGTGCATTAATCCAAGCCAACCTACACGGTACTGCAGTCCATATGTTCTGCATAAAATTGCTCACAGAAACAAGCAATTTTTTCTCCTGCTGGAGATGAACCATCCAAAAGAGGTGTAAGGTTATTTGGTTTAAACAGATTATCAAATTTGACTTTTTTTAGTCAATTTTATTCATATTAAAGGATTGTTATTGGAATTTTTCTGGTGTTTGTCCAATTAAAAGATTTTCATAACATAATATAGCTGACTAATCATTTTCATGCACCTTTTTACTTACTCTCTTTATTTAATTAAAATTTTCTATATAAATTTGGTTATGCTTAGTTTGGGTCAACAGCCATTGTCCTACTCTTTTGTTATAGTGTGACAAAATCAAAGTGATTGTTTCAGGTTATATATGGGGATACAGATTCTGTTATGGTACAATTTGGTGTTCCTACTATTGAAGAAGCAATGAAGTTGGGAAGAGAAGCTGCTGCATATATCAGTGGAACTTTTATAAAAGTTAGTACTCTTTGATTTTTTTAAATGAACTTTCTGATAAACTCTGCAAACTCATTTTTATTTAAAGAGAGTAATCTGCAGTCTGGCAATAATAAGAAGTCTTACAATGTAATTCATGATCTGGTTTCAATTGGTGATAGTTTTTAATCTTTTGGTTTTTTTTTTCCTTCACTTTACACCTACAATGCAAAGTGTTTCTGAATGCTAATGGAGATGCTAAGTTTTGGGAGCTTTTCTGTTGATTTTTTTTCTGAATCAACTTCTGTTCTTTTCTCATTTTCAAGATATTAACTTTTCTCATGCTTATTGTTGTAATTTTTTTTTTTCTGGGGTATTTGCATGTGAAGCCTATCAAGCTAGAGTTTGAGAAAGTTTATTATCCATATCTGTTGATTAGTAAGAAGAGATATGCCGGTTTATTCTGGACAAATATAGACAAATTTGACAAAATGGACACTAAAGGTGAACATTCATACTTTTCAACCATTTGGACTTGTGTGTGTTATATGAGACCTTCCTAATGATTTCTCATAAATAATGGGCAGGTATTGAAACTGTTCGAAGAGACAACTGTTTATTGGTAAAAAACCTGGTCAATGAGTGCCTTCACAAGATATTAATCGACAGAGATGTGCCTGGTGCAGTTCAATATGTGAAGAATACTATTTCTGATCTTCTCATGAACCGTATGGATTTGTCACTTTTGGTTATTACTAAGGTGGGATATTGTATTTTTGAGGTGGTGCCACTCATGCCTTTGCTTATTATCCTTAAATTTCCTTTTGAGAGCTTCTAAATTTCTTGTGTCATTGACATGAATATCGCTTTCATTAATTTGCTTCATTGAACAGGGTCTGACAAAGACTGGAGATGACTATGAAGTAAAGGCAGCTCATGTAGAACTTGCTGAACGCATGCGCAGGGTACTTTTTTTCATATTATGTGTGCATTCGGTGCTTTTTGTTAAGTGATGTTCTTTTGTTGTTTAGATGGTTTAGAACTGAAAAAATCACGACTGTTGAAAGAAAACTCTGTTATTCTATAGATAAGTCAAAACTATAAATCCAAAGGAATTTGAAAATCAGATTGGATGATATTTTTAACATTTTATGCAAATGTCAGAAGTCTCAAAGTCTCAAAGTGGGAAAATTTGGGCATGAGGTGCCATTTTATATTGAGTAAATTTTTTTAAAAAACTTCCAGAAGGATCTATCAGACTTTCTATGTCTAATGACTTGTTTATCCTTTTTTACTCATACTACTGCTATTTGATCTGTTTCTTTAGTCCCAAATCTAATTTTTCGTACATGTTGATTAGATATATTATTAACAGTAGAATTTGATATTTACGAAGTGGAATTTGAATTCTTTTGTTGTTTGATTTTTTTCCTTTTTTTTAAGAAAAAGGATCCTAATGGAAGTTTTCTAACTCCAGTTATTTGACTTCTGGTGTTTTTATTCTATTTGTGGCATGTAATAATTGATATGGATTACATAAGCAATTGCTGGGAGCCTCACTTGCAGTTCATGATCAGCATCTAGTCAATAGACATGTTATTGTCAACATCCTGCCAAGTTAAGGCATTAACGCTTCCCATTTACCAGGGGAAAAAAATGCCTTCCAGTCTTGTTGAAATGTATTTGATAGTACCAGCCACTGACAAACTAGACTGTAAAGAAACCAGAAAAACCACTTTAGGCTACAATGATGGAAAGATACAGCCTGGTAAAAAAAAAAAAAAATTCTCCCCATCCAAATACTAACAGAGCAAGAGAGGCAGAATTACTAACTACTTTGATTGGATAACTGCTAATAATTTCCAAACCTAAAAGAAGCTTATTATGTTTGTGATTGACAGAGAGATGCTGCCACAGCTCCAAATGTTGGGGATAGAGTACCCTATGTCATTATAAAAGCTGCAAAAGGTGCCAAGGTAATTTTTTGGGAATACCTCATTTTGTAACTTTTTTCCTTGTGGAAATTAGTCATTGTTATTTTCAGGTTTATGATATTTTTTGTTACTGACACCAGGCCTATGAGAGATCGGAGGATCCTATTTATGTCTTAGAAAATAACATACCAATAGACCCTCAATATTATCTTGAAAACCAAATTAGCAAGGTTAGTTTGTTGTATGCTTATATGCAACCAATAACAAATTTTTCTTCTGATTTGAGTTAATTAATGGTGTTCATACTGCAGCCACTTTTAAGAATTTTTGAGCCCATTTTGAAGAATGCCAGCAAGGAACTTCTCCATGGAAGTCATACAAGATCAATTTCCATCAGCACCCCTTCAACTGGTGGCATTATGAAATTTGCTAAGAAACAACTAAGTTGCATAGGCTGCAAAGCCCTAATTAGGTATGTATTATTTGGATTCATTTCTTTTTCACACACCTACCCACCCATGAAAAAGACCACTTCTTCCCAATAAATGAGATTTTCTTCCAGTGTAGTTAGGTACTTTAGCTTATTAGTTCTCTCTGGTTCTTCAGTCTGTAAAAGATACTTGAGATTTTTTGTTTGATATGTTTGCGTTAGTTTTCAATATCCACTATTAATCTGATCTTGTTAAGCATTTTTTTTTTCTCAGTGCTTAAAGTGCTTGCGTCCACAATTATGTCTTGTGTAGGTGATTAGTTTTCCTAATACACATTGCAAGGGAACTATTTGACCATAGCATTTGGCACTCCTACAAAACCAACATCCTTTTTCTTCCAAGGGCACGTTCAACAGTTTGGTTTGTTAGCCACAATGGTCCAAACCTTTGAGTGGATTATCAATTTTAGGCAATTCTTTTAATTTTACCATGTTGTAGCTCAACATTTGACATTAATGTCAATCTTGGCAATATGACTAAAGTTGATAGAAAATATGTTCTTTTTAATCACTCAATCATATGAAATATTAATTTTTAATTGCTTTTATCACCTACCAAAAAATAGCTTAATATTTTACTGGAACAAATAATAATTAGGGTATAATTTGATAAAAGTAAACTAATTTTCTAAAATAGATAATCAGAGTAAAATTTGCATTATTTCAGTCATCTAGCCTTCCACTTTGATCACTTTAATTGTATGTAATGATGATCAATATTCTCTCTCTCGTTGGTAAAATTCCCTCTTGGCTACTGGATCTTGTCATTTTTAGATGCCATATAAATAGGGACCATAGGAGGGTGATAATTTCCCAATAACCACAGCATGACATGGAATCTTCAGCATTGTAAGACTTGATATATTAGGTGTGTGCATCTATAAATATGATTATTTGTTTTGTAATTTAACTTATGTTACGTAATGTGTAATATATTAAAATAAAAAAAATTCTCCACTGAAAAATATTAAGTTATATTTGTGCCAAGTGCCTGATATTAAGTATTGTGTTTTCAACCAGTAATTCAGAACAAACTCTCTGTTCACACTGCAAAGGAAGAGAACCAGAGCTGTACTGTAAAACAGTATCTCAAGGTAGGCATCTTTTCATTCCTTGTCTTGCATGATAATTTGTTTAAAATGGAATGACGATGTGGTTATTGTATTGTATTCATTGATTGCAGTTTCTGAGCTAGAGTTGCTTTTTGGGAGGCTGTGGACACAATGCCAAGAGTGCCAAGGCTCTCTTCATCAGGATGTTCTATGCACAAGGTTTTTTTTCTTCGTTCTTTTAAACCATTAAACATGCTACTCTGATTTTCAGCAAGGATTTCCTATTGCTCATTAAGCGGCTCTCTTTTCAATTAAAGAATTAAGGATAAAATAAGAGAAATCTAGATTGGGTTGTTCCTTCAAATCTCTTATTTTGTTATATTTTTCTTTCATGTATTTTATTTGTTCGAGTTGTAAGTAGTAAACCCTTCCGTCTGCAGTCGGGATTGCCCAATATTTTATCGAAGAAAGAAGGCACAGAAAGACATGGCTGAAGCTAAGCGGCAGTTAGACAGATGGAACTTCTAATACTGTAACAAGGTCAGTACCATATTCAGCCCCCCCTCTGTTACTCACCTGAGCATTTGAATATTTGATAGTGATGTTTCTCAACTAATCAAGGAAAAAATGCAAAATTCGCTTGTCGGGTAGGCGTTCTATAGTTTAGAAACCTAATGAATTGGTAGATTTTTGCTGTTCATGAGAAAATGTACAAGGAGACATGAAGTCTATGAGGACAATCTCTGATGGTTGAGGTTTCTGTCACTTGGCAATTGCAAATTGACCAGCGTAAAATCCAAACAGGCTGGATAAGAGGGAAGATCTGATGCTGGTTCTCTCTGTTGGTTTTCTTCAGTGCGGAAGTTCAACTACTGGATAAACTTGCAAGTTGCAGCGGTTGCAACATTTCCTCTTATTGTCTATGTGCTAATTTTTATCTGTGCTGATCTTATGGCCTTGAAATAGTACTCATGCGCAGGAATACTAGTCTCCCATAGTTCTGCAATTATCTCTTTCTAGGGTTAACACGAATGTAATTGATACTTTTCTGAAGAGCTCTATTTAGTATGTAAATCTCTCTGTGTGCTGCTGTCAGAGGTGATTCGAGTGAGTTCTTGTCTCGATTAATTATCATTTCAGATATCATCTCTTCAAGGTTTTTATATCGAGGTTATTGACAAAGCAACTTTTTGAAATTTCTCGTAACTGTCCAACTTATGGAATTATTTTCATTTTCAGATTAAGTTATTTCCGATGCTTTTTTTTTTTATATAAAATTTTTTAGGCTTAATTTTGCATTTAAATTTTATTTGGTTTATTGAGATCACAAATGTTTTTACTTGTTACACACTAAGGGATTTTAACTTGATTTATTTTTAATTTGTTTATTGAAAGCAACAGAAAGAAAAGGTAATAATATAAAAATAGATAAAATAAAGAATTTATGAGGAAGTAAATTTTGAATTTGAGGACTGGATTATATTTTGTATGAATGCTGATTTAAAATAAAATTTCACCATTTGGAACTAATTTATTTTTAATAAAAACAATATTATTTACTATTGTTGAATTAAAAGAAAAATATAATTCTCGGATAAGCGTTTGTTTTAACAGTTGAGCTTTAAAATTTTAATCTATAATTGATTAGAAATGTATTAATATTGATTAACCTAATCTCGCGGATCATTTGGAGAGGAGCTCTTGCCTTGTTTTTCATGTACCAAATTCCTTTTGCTCTTTACTTTTCAAAACCCTTTGTAGTTAAGAATTAAATTCAAAAATTCTTGTAAAAAAGAAGCCTTGTCGTTTTGTTACCAGCAAGCCCATCTTCATTCTAAATGAGACGTTTGCCTCGGAGCTAATTTTTGGGTTGCAGTCGGAATTCTTTGCTCCTTCTGGTAATATTCGGGTCTGTAATTTTCACCGGAATAACCACAATTACCATCTCATGAATCTGCTTCGTAAATAATTTTATTTTATTTTTAAAAATATATATGTATATATAATAAAGACACTCTTGTATTTGTGAATGATGTTATATACACGAGTCCATAATATAAAAATTGTACATTTTGAAGACAAATAAATATTACTCATACTGCTGCCTTTTGTTTATTTATTTGGAAGAAGTCCACAATTATCTCCTCTAGTATCTGATTTGATATTTTTATCCAATAAATGATTTATGTCAAAACTACTTTTTATGTGAATCCAAAATTCATTTATATGCTTTTTTTTTTCATTTAAAATCAAAATATTAAAATTACGTAAAAAATAAAATTAATGTAAAGTTGAAATTAAAAAGAGTAAAAATATAAACAAAACAGAAAGGAAGTAAATATGTTTTTTTAATAAAAAAATAAAATGTAATTTTCTCTATTTATTTTATACACTTTAAAATAGACTAATGGGCATGAAAAATAAACTGTTGATGGGCTTCATTGTTTGACATGAAAGAAACCCAATACGGCAGATTCTCTCTCGACATGAAAGAAACCCTAATTGCTGTACCGCTATTTGTCCCTCTCTCTCTATATATATCAAAAACCTTTCTCAATCTTTCCGAACTCTGCCTCTCTTTCCCTACTTCACCTTAGATTTCAATTCAAGCTTCCATGAAATCGTCTTTTAAATGTTGATGAGATAAGAGTTGAGGAAGAGGTGTTGTAATGATGAAGCAATTACTTGTGGACTAGAGTTTCTGATCTGAGATTCTTCTCTCGGAAGTTGAAGACTAACCCTTGGCTGTCTGAGCACGCTTCTTCTGTAATCAACGCTCTATCCTTTCTCTTTTAATATTTCTCTCTAAATCTAATTACAGTTGTGGCTTATGATGATAATTCAATTATCTTAGCGGATTTCAGTGAGATAATTTTACTTATCAATGATCTGATTGTTACACACACTGAAGCCCATTCTTTTGTTTGATCTTTAAGCAGATGATTTGGATATATGCTATGATGAGGTTAAGCACTAATTAGTGTTCGAAGAGTAGTGGACGGATTCCAATTTTGGGATTCGCCGTGAACTCTCTTCATTAACGACTTCTCCTTCCGCTGAGCTTAATCCTGCAATATTAAGTTCGATTTTGATTGCGCCCATTACCAATTCTGGGGGATAATTAGTTCCTCTTGGTATAATGGCTTGGGTGCTATAGATTATGCTGTGGCTTATCCTGATTAATGGCTTTATTATTTTTCATGTCATCTGATCCTGGAAACACCACATAGATCTTTTGATTTTCTTAAATTGAAATTATGTTTAAATTTTATTAATTTTATTATCCCCTGTGAGGAAGATATCCCAAAAGATAGGAAGTGCCGTATGACACTTTAAATCAGCAGTGGCTATGCTCACAAACTCGCAGCCAATTGCCGTTCATCTGAGACGGATTTGTTCCATTTTCAGATTGGATTGGTAATATGTGGGTTACGTGTGGCCCTGTGTGGGTGATTTGGAACGGGTATCTGAGGGTTTTTTTTTTAATTAAAAAGATAATAAGAACAAGAATAGGATGCTCCAATGGACCAATGCCACGTCGCCGGTAGTCTTCAGGCTTTGACCGGCGATGCTATGATTGGTCCGATATAGATTTCATGTTTCGCTTCTTGATAGGAATCTATGGATCTGTTTACGGTAGATCCATGGTGCCGATTTAGGCGATTACATTTAATTTAATTTTTTTTTGTCAAAAGGGTTTTTTTAACTAGTTATCAGATTTCTAGTTTATTTTGTGGAATTCTAGCAGGGGCTGATTTGAAGAATTAAGTATAGTTCAGGGATCAACTGTGTACTATATGTTTCCTATAAATTAAATCCCTGTTTTGGAGCAAAAATTAATGTTTAAAGACTCAATGGACTACAATACTTATTTTACATTATATATTTTGGGGACTAAAAAAATATTGATTTTGGATATATTATTTTTACGCACAATTTTCTTATGGTTGAAAATTGTATCCTGTAAATATGAGGCCAATGAGGATTTCTTTTATTTAGTTGGAATTACCGGCTGAATTTATTTTGATGTCAATTTTAGACTGGCTGTTCTGAGGCTTCTATGTGTATATATATTTATTTCTTGCCAAAATATTTTATTAAGGAAAATTTTAAAATTAGTTACGAACATGAGATGCCTAATTCAAGGGTTTAAATTTTGTTAGTTCTTAAATTTTAGTGCCCAGCGCAATGAGAAATAATAATTGTAAACAATGATGTATTTAAGTAAATAAGAAGTGCATGGTAATGGGTAATTTGACATTCTCCACTAAATTTAATATGTGAGGAAGGGGGAATTGCTAAAAATCTTGAGTGTAAACATAATAATGATAGTAAATTCAAATAAGGCTATGGGAATAATTTGTAGTATAGTGGTTGAAATTGTTCTATTAGTTTTTTAGTTGTACTGTGTTAGAAATTGATGCACGAACCAACTGTAGTTTAAATTAGGAAAATTGACAGGAAGAAATAAAAGAATGGTAAAATACTAATAAAAATGATTAATAAAATATCTAATGTGCAAGGCTGATAAAATATAGTAAGGAATTAAATTGTGAAGTGGAAAAGTTTGGAACAACAGGGTAAAATTGGTTAAATAAAGAGACTAATGTGATATTTGCCAAAAAAAGTGCAAAATGAAATTTTAGATTGAGTTTGCCTGCGTAATTGAGGGAAAAATAATATTCTATTGCTTATCTATTAATAATGAAAGATGTTGATGTGTTAAATTTTAATTTTAGATGTAATATCTTTAAATTTTTCTTATTTTCATTTTTTGTTCACAAATCAGTTATATATTTTTCCAATTCAGATATTTACATGCACAAACCTCTATCCTTTAATAGGATGTATCAGGGGTTATGAACCGGTGATTTACTATTTAAAAAAATCTGAACTGGCCTGATTCATGAACCAGTTCGGCTAGTTTCAATTTTTATATATGCAATTTCAAAAAATATGGATTCATGTTAAGTGATATATGCAATATGAGTGATAGTTTGTTTCCTTTTTATAAGAAATGAATGAATTCACAATTTTTTTTTATAATTCAAGTAATATGAAATAAATGCAATAACTAATGCAAGACCAAAGCCTCTCAAATTGATCTCACTGTTAATAGTAGTCCACCCATCATGCCAAAGCTACTACAACCATTCCATTAAAGAATGACATTTCTGTTTCGCCCAAACAAGTATTCTAAGATTATCAAAATGCCTACGTAATAATCGAATTTCGATCATTTCTAGCACTCATAATTCAAGAAGTGCAAAAACTCACATCCCACAAGTGCAATTTACCTAGTTTCCTAGAGAAAAGCCCAGGAGGCTATCCATAAGCCTTTTTCAAATCAACTTTGGTTTTCATAATATCCCACTTTACCCGTTTTTCTTCTCATTGTATGGATAGCCTCCTGTGCAACCACTATATTTTCTGTAATTTGACGCCCAGGAATAAAACTAGTTTAATAAGTCCCCACCATATCTGGCATTAACTGTTTCACACGATTAGTTATAGCCTTTGTGATTGTCTTATAAACAACAGTGCAAAGAGAAATGGGTATGAACTGTGAGATGGTTTTAGGGACATCCACCTTAGGAATAAGGCAAATAAGAGTATCTTTCATACCCGAACTAAGATCTCCATTTATATGACTGCCTCTGAGATTGGAAAAACCCCGCTTGGAAGCCATTTGGGCTTGGAGCTTTCCATTGGTTCATCTGGGAAAGAGCTTCCTTGATATCATTACGCAAAGGGAACAAGATATAAAACATCAGATTGGTAATTTTGTCTAAAGAAGCTTACCGCCATCTCTTTAAGCATCTTCTGATCGCTGATCCAAATGCCAATGGGGTATTGCAATAATTCAATTTCGTTTTTCTTCCTCCTTTTGATTGTGTTAAGGTGGAAAAGATTAGTATTTTTGTTACCCCACACAACCCAATTACTACCAGATTTCTGGTGCCAGATAAGCTCTTCCATCAAAAGCATCATTTCTAATTCTTTTTTTAAAATTTTTTTTTTCCTCAAGATCGATCATTAAGGGTTGAGTCTTTGATCATCGCTCTTTGAATACCTTGGATTTTGGCCAGTAAAGTCCTTTTCTGATTGAAAACATTCCAAAGACATTATAATTCCAGCTTTTCAATTTATCAGTAAAGACTTTCAAGGCAGCCATAAAATCTAAATCCCGCACCCATTCATTTTCAACCAACGATCTGTACGATTCGTGGGTGAGCCAGCACTGTAAGAATCTAAATGGCCTATTACCTTTATCCACCACACCATTAGAGCACTTCAACAGAATTGGGCAGTGATCAGAGGCTACACGAGCTAAATGGATAAGGGTGGCTTTCGGAAATTTAAGTCTCCATTCAGGGTTGCAGAAAGCTCTATCAAGCCTTTCATAGTGAGTTCCCCTATTCCAAGTAAAGTCTAAGCCTTTATAACTCAAGTCCATGAGTCCTGATTATTATACCACGCCGCAAAACGTTTGCAAACACCAATTTTGAAACCAGACCCTCCTGTCCTCTCCGTAGTAGAGAGAATAGAATTAAAATCGCCTATGAGAACCCAAGGATCAACAGTCATCCTTTTAATTCAGTCAAGGTGATGCCACAGCTGATTTCTCTTAGCCGGGTTGGGATGATAGTAGACCGCGGTCAGGAAGCATTCAAAAGCTCTGTTCCTTTTAACTTTAACATGAATAAACTGCATGCCATTTTCCACAACTTCATTTCCAACACAATCATTCCATAAAATCCATATTCCTCCTGAGAATCTTAATGCCTCTACCCTGTGAGAGTATGGATAGCCACTTTTATCAATAATTTTACCTGCAACTACCCCACTGATACGAGGTTCGAGCAAAATCACCACTTCTGGTCTATGCTTCTGAAGATGGAGCTTAAAAATTCTGTTAAAAAGGGTGCTTTGCACCCTGGCAATTCCAAGCAAAAACTGACATAAGACAAAAGAGAAGAAAGAGATGAACCTTACAAAGCTCAAAGGCGTGAAGCCTCACCCACTTCATCCTCATCCTCGATTGAAAACATATTCATCTTCTTCTCCATTACTGGCCCGGATTGATAATCTAATTGTCTTCAAAATCGTTTGCCGGCAACAATTTTTTGCCAGGTGGCGGCCCTTGAATTTTGAATTCGCCTGCCCTAAGTTAGCAGTATTTTTAGATATTTGTTTTAAAAAAATTTGTTAATTTTCAAATTTTTTTAAGTTTTAAAAACTGTTTTTAAAGAAAAATAATAAATAAATATTTTTTTGTAAAAGTGAATTTAAAAAAACAGTTTATAAAAAATTTAAAAAATTAATTAATTAAATTACAAAAATTTTAAACTGACAACAATCTTAAATACTACAGGGGGACAGACATTTTCTTTGTCCTCTATAATTTCTAGTGGGGTTTAAAGAAGGGGCTTAATGTCCAAAGCTTCTCCAGTGGGCCTCTTGTTAATGAGTTCGAAATAGTCCCCCGAATTGGCTTTTTTACCTTTGAGAATTTGAAGGTTCAGACACTTAAGACCCCCCTATTCCCACGTGCTCCAGAGGGAAATTCATGTAGACGTGATTTATAGGTCCTTTAGTCAAGACAGATTCCTATCTGTTCTCGACAGCTTTTTCGACAATCATATCTTCCCCATTGTTATCGCTATCATTAAAATTCTCCTCATCTCCCATAATTTCGCCATCTTCAGATCCTAGAATATCCTTCCTCCCCGAAGATCTCGGAGATTTCTTAACGTTTCGTCTGCGCTCTGCCACCACCATCCATGGGCCATAGATGCTCTGATCATCACCAGACTCCATTGGATTGTTTACTGGAATCTCCTCCTCCGTGTTACTTGTACTCTTTAAGGCACAAAGAGAATCGAGATGGCCATAACGGCCACAATAAAAGCATATATCAGGCAAATTCTCATACTTCACCCTTTAGACCTCATCATCTATCATGAACTAGGAAACTAGGGGCTGATCAACATCCACTTTCACAGCCACTCTAGCAAAACGTCCCTTTTGAAACCCGCTGGTATTGTAATCAACTTTAACTACTTAACCCACTGCTTCAGATGTGGCCATAATCATGCTTTCCGGATAAAATTGGAGAGGAAGTTCTGGCAATCTAATCCAAACCGTAGTTTTTTTTCATCCTTTCATTTGTAACCCTGAACTCTGGAGACCATTTTTGAACTAACATGCAAGTCCCGTTAATTGTCCAAGGTCCATTCAGAAGAGCACATTGGTAATCTTGATCATTTGTTAATTGGAACAAGAAAAATCCTCTCCCAATAACTAGTATCTTTGCACCCTTGACGTCCTACATGCTCCTAATGCAGTTGCTTAGGGCTTTGTATCCAATGCTTATCCCCGGTAAATTGACAATCATAGAGCACTCAAGGGTTTTTCCCAACCTACATTTTATTTCGGAGAGAGGGGCACTCTGGGAGTTTTTCCAGACCTGTCAATAACAATAATATTCGAGCAATCCAACACCTCCTCCATAGTTGCTTCCGTTACAGCTCCTGTCATAAGCATATCCTTGTAGTTACTCGTACCACTTGTATCATCTCCAAGCTTTACTTTGTTTGTTGCACGATCCGCCTCCGTTCATGAGAAGGGTCCATTCTCCAGAGTATACTCTAGAAGGCACTCCATCAGAGGAAAACTTCTTCAGTTAACCTTCCTTTTTTCTAATAATATTAACGATCTGCCTCCGCCTCCGCCTCCAACCAAGCATTCAAAGATTATCAAAATGCCTACCTAATAATCGAATTTCGTTCATTTCTAGCACTCATAATTCAGGAAGTGCAAAAACTCACATCCCACAAGTGCGATATACTTACTTCCCCTTACAGAGTAAATATGAGTGCAGTTAGGACCAGACAACACAATGACACCAAGTACATTTATACACATTAACATGAAAAAATACAAGACTTCGAAAATGCAAAAAAATAAAAAAATAATAATTATATAAGGAAGTTTTCTTATTTGTTCTAAGGCTAACAAATATTGTAAGTCAAATATTATGATTGTGAAATTGGTAAAAACAACTGATTTGCCCTTGCTGTATAAGACCGTTAAATAGCAAATCAATAAAAGCATTGGCAGAACTATTTCTTGCATGCAAAAACAATGCCTGAAATAATTGCCACACCAGCAACAGCAACACCAAGTGATGTAAGAACCTTCATGGTTGAAACAGCTGGTTTCTGTGAAGGCATTTCCAGAATATCCTTCAGCTGCAGCATAAGTAACAGACAACTCATTAGATAAAATCTAAAGGCACCAATAAAATCTAGTATCAAAGTGAAAAATGGTACATCCTTTTCCCCGACAAAATGTTTGAAATAACCATTACAAGGAAGACAAGAACAATGCACAAAATATTTTAAGGATTTATAGAGAGACTAATTTCATAATATACCCAACTCCTTCAACTTGAATCAAACCTATCATCACCTTATTCAAATGCTAAAAACCTATTATTTAGACAGAAAAAACTCAAAAAAACTGTGCACCAACCTCAATAGGCTGTTTCCAATGCTTCTTAATTCCCTGCAGATGTCCCTTTCCAACAACGGCAACAACTGAAGAATGTTCGCTAGCAACTCTCAGTAATGTGGAAGACATGTACCTACAAGTTAAATAAAGACAAAATAAATAATGAACATAACCCCAATCATAAATTGCTCTTCAGAGCACACCAGAAAAGAAAAAGTTGCCACTTGCTTATACTTCCAGAAGAGTACATAAATACAGGAAGTCTACCAGAAGCAACAGCATTGAAACTTTGATACATTGACAGAAATAGTGCAGTCAAAAGGTTACAAACCACAGCAAAATTCTAGTTTCTAATTCAAGCCGGTACATTCCTTGAGATAAATAATGAGATAAATCCCTATATTCCTCTCATATCACTTAAGTGCCATGCATGTAAACACCAATTCTATGCTCATTGTTTAAACTCAGCCTAATGATTAAACCATCTCATATCTACGTTTAATTAATAGAAGTACATACAGAATAATGATCAAAGTACGTTTGGACCAAAAGCAAAAATTTAGAGGATATTTCCATCAAATGTTGTGCATGAGCCTTGTGTGCTATAAAAGTCAAGCAGGATGAGACAGAAAGTAATTCTTGTAGCCTCCTGCTCACTCTTCATTTCACATTTGTCATACCCAAATGACAAGTGGTAGGAAGTTGCAAAATAAGAAATTGTTTTTGAACACAAGTAAACACAAATCAGAAATGAAATGTTGGCAGTGCAATACTAACTGGTCTCGCTCATGCACAAGGGTTTCCATCAGGGTGGGGAACTCCTTACTCATCTCTTGAATCACAAGAGTCAACATATCAACATCATCCATTTCCTTCAGCTGAAAATTAGCAAAACAAAATTACCATCAAGTAAAATTTTACAACATAGGATAAATTTATCTTCTGAATTACACTCACAGCACACAAATAGAATTAGTAATTCTCAGCAGTGGGCTAAGACAGCTTACCATTTTGTTAAGGTCCTCAGGACTTGGTAGAAAGACTGCTTGAAAAAGGAGAGAATACAATAACTTTGTCTTATGCCAAAGAGGCATTTTCGCCCATGTCCTTCGTAATGTAATCTATTTCAGATGATACCATCATATTTGTGATTAAATTGTTCAAATTCATAGAAAGCCAGAGTTAAAGACGACAATCACATTCAATCCACCACAGGTGTGATACAAAAAGCTGGCATGATAGGTACTGAGATAGATGATTAAAGAAATGCTTGAATGTATGGCTCTTAACCTAGATTAGGACTGGAAAATGCTAAGCGAAGGGCAGCCAATGGTAAGCAATAGGGTACCCAACAAAGCATCCTATGGCATTAAATCTCACTACAGGCCATTACAGTGGTTAACCGCTCAATTTCTGAGTATAATGGAACTGAATGTGACTGCAACAAACTAAATGCTTGTGACCTGGTTCAGAACTAGGAAATACTAATGAAAATGGAAAGCAACTAGGAAAAGCAAGCGATCATGGATTTAAACAATGGCTGTTGCTTTTAACAGATTTTTGCAGAGCACTACCGTTACATAGATAACAAACATAATTTTTTTCATTGGTGATGGCCAAATGGCCATTATTTAACATTGATGTCCTTATTTGATCAATAGAAATAAAGTAATGACCGTTACCACTATAAAAGGGCAAAAAAGAATCTGCCATCTGTTTCAAAACTTTAAGCCTGTGTTTCGGCCATTTTGAGCCTGATTTTTCAAGATATTACTAGGAATGCATGCTTCATTTTGAAAAGTAACAATGCAAGGATCAAAAAAGAGAAATGTTTCACTTGATTGATAATAAAGACCATAAATCATGGATGGAATGTATTTTTTGGAGTAAGTGAATTTATTAATCAGTTGCATTGCTTAATTCTAGTAAATCCCTTTTTACTGGTTTTTATTGGTTGTGCAATGCTAGGCTATTATCATAATGCAACAGTAACAACTATACAATTAAAACAATTCATGATCCATGGAATTATATCATGATTGACATTCAAGTACCTCCCACATTAAGCTAATTTTTCCAATACAACCACCTGATCAACCTTCAAGGAAGTTGTACAACTCGATTATTCTCCAAAAGACATGAAACATGGTTGGAAATCTAATGAACATTTTTGCTTAGGAGTGTAAATTAGCTGAGCTGAGTATTAAGGTGTTCAGGTTGTGTTAAGGCTTGGGTTGCTTAATTTAAACAAACCCGAGCTTAAACTGAGTCTTGACATTTTGAAAAAAGAAATAAAGCATTGATGAATGGGATTGACAATCTATCTAATGGTTGATAGAAACAAGGCAGTTCTAACTAGAAATCACCAACAGCATCTTACTTGTACAGGGCGATCACCTAGTATAACCTTGCCACCATATGCTCTTGCTTCTTCAAAAGCCACACGAAACTCAGAACCAGGAAAAACCTCAAGCTTATTAGCAACCTATAAAAATGACAAGTACATTGATTTGATGCACAAAAATTACTTCTAAAACATATCAAATGTATCACATGTGGTTTCAGTAACTACTACAAACAATGATTTAGAGACAGGGAAAAAACTGAAATAGAATAAAAGATTATTATACATGCCTTGGCAAGAAACCAGCTATAAAGTATCCCAAACAGGTTATGTTTCTTCTTCCACATTTCAATCATTTCTCCCATAGTTGGTACCTGGTCAACTAAAATTGAATACATAAGAAAATGGAAACTTAAAAGTAAAAATTGACAATTATCAAGGTTGTTTTTTGCTACTTTGCTAGGCCCAAAAGGTTAATTGTAGTAACAAAAAAAAATGATTAAATCCATTCAATAAAGATATCAAGCCATCTTTGCCTTCTACACAATCCCTATATAACTGCTTTGAGTCAACTACTTGGCAGTTTAAAGCAAGGCATTACTTGAGACAGAAAGAGAGGGCAAAGCTTTTATTTATGCAAGTGAAGAAAGTAAAAATACAAAGAAATAACCATTTGGAACAAACCTTTAAATTCTGAGGTGTAAGCACAGCTACCCGATTAGAACACAACTCCAGAAAGACAGCCTGTAGTCAACCAATAATTACATTACAGAAGGTTCCTGATATGAGTAAAAAGAAAAAAGAAAAAATCTGATAACCAGGCAGCTAACCTGATAATGACCCATCCACTAATCAAATTATAATAAGATTCAAAAGAAAAGCACCTGAGGTTTCAAGAAGCGGACTATAGCTTGAACTTCTTTACATGATTCCTGCAATAGACAACACAATTATCATTTCTCTCCACGGTAGTGATTGAATATTGTGAAAATGAAATCAATGAAAATCACTTAGAAAATCCACATTACATTCTTCAATTGACAACTCACATTCTATTTTGAGGAATTACAAAATCCCCATCCAACCATGTAGAAAACAACAACAATACGTAACAGTTAGCTGCAATGTTGGGTTATATGATTGAACTTTTCCAAATTAAGCCTATGATATATTTTGATATCTTATATAACTAAAGTACTCGCAAACCTACTTCACTGTCCAAATCCAGTTGATATCCTACTCAACTTTTCTCAATTCTTTCAATCTAGAAGCAGAGAGAAAGCACAGACTAATTGATATGTAACATGTTCTACGTCATTTCTAATTTGCCAAAAATTGAAAAATAACATAGACCAGGCCGATCAACGTATTCTCTCAGTTAAGCAAAGAATTCATTTTCCTTAGTTCTTGAATAACACAACGACGTAAAGCGTCAAACTGCAATCTATCTCCTTATTCCTTTGGTTTTCTCGGCATTCAAACAGAAAACCAAATCCAAATTAAAGAATGAAAAAGAGAGAAAGATCAATTCACCTGTGAAACATGAGCTGTGCCAACCACATACACGTCACACGACCCGCCCTCCGCGGTCGACTCGCACGTCAGAACCACCACGCTTCTACAAAGTTCCTCCGGAAGCTCCCTCCTCTCCGGCTCCCCACCAATCCTTGCATCTTCGCCGGTGTCCTCTCTTAGCTCATCAGCAACATCAACAATGCTCCCGCTCAAAGGTTCGAAAACCGGATTAGGGTTTTCGATGTGAACAAACTCATCGGAAGCAGGAGGCGGGTCCGATGATTCCGGCTGATACGGGTCCATTGCCGGAGGATTCAATTTGGGCGTAATAGGATTGCCTGATTTGGTTGCAAATGGGGTGATTTTGGAGAATATCGGAATTGAAAATCGAACGCGGGTAACTGTAAGATTCTTCTCGGTTTGCAAGGAACGTAATTTGATGATGCCAGTAAAGAATCGGCGCGACTCAGGAGAGTTCAGTTGAGTGACAAGACAGGTTGACCGATTCATAAATGGGCATTGGGCATAATAATACAACATATAGAGGAAGCTGCGCCTGGTTACAGTCAAAATCACAAATAGCCCCTCAACTCATCCAAAAAGAGAAGATCTGCGCTGATTTTCTTTTTTCTTTCCTAATTGAACAATTAATTTTCAATTAAAAAAAAACTTTTGTTGTTTGTAATTTATAATTTTTTTAATTTTATTTTACATGCTTAGTGTTTTCATCTTTATATTGTATTTATTTAATAATTTTTAATAAAAAATTATAAAAAAATTAAGCCATAAAAAGATTTTTATTACTATTGTAGAAAATAATTTGATAAATATAATTTGATGAAAGAAAAAAAATCTAAAAGTTATATAAGAATACAAGTTTTTGATTCGTATTAAAAATCTAGCAATTTGGCCATAAAACTATAGACCTAAAAAATTCCATTTTTATTATCTAAACTCATGAAATATTCATAAAATTCAAATACATAAGATAAAAAATATATGTAACTGAAAAAAAAAAGATTCGAATGAAATAGAAGCTTTATTTTCTTATTATATATGCACACAAATATTTAATACATATTATTTGAATTTACATTATAATTTAATAAATCATAGAACTTTTTAATGTTTATATACTTGATTTAAGAATTTCAAGGATTTTGTATTATATTCAGGTCAAATGATTATTCTGTTGGTTGGGTGATGAAAATTAGGGCTGTAAATGAATTAATACGCTCGTGAGCAATTTGGGTCTCGATTCGGAAAAAAATTCGTTTGAAATCGTTTATTACTGTTAATGAATTGCGCTCAAACTCAAATCCAAATTCGAAAATCTTATCAAACTCGAGTTTAATACTGTTTGGTTTGTCAGCTTATGAAAACTCATGAATGTATTTGTTTAAAAGGTCGCGAATATGTTCATTTAAAAATTTGCGAACGTATTAATTTAAAAGCTCGCGAACGTATTCATTTAAAAGCTCACGAACATATTCAATTAAAAATTTGCAAATATGTTCATTTATATCTCATTTATATTCTATTGTTATTGAGCTCGAGTTTTTATTATTATTAGTTAACGAGTTAAACTCGATCTTTTATCATTATTAGCTAACGAGGTAAACTCGAACTTTTGTGATTATTAGTTAACTAACCGAACTCAAGCTTTTATTATTATTAGTTAACGAGCCGAACACAAGCTTTTATCGTTATTAGTTAATGAGTCAAACTCGAGCTAAAATCGTTAAGCATAATAAACGAGTTTTTTTCAAGCTGAGCTCGAGTCTTTCGCGAACTTGATAATTTTTAAATGAGCTAAATTTGAGTTCAAGTATAAAAATTTGAATCGAGCTGGAGCCGAGCTCAAGCCTGTAATAAATTTAAACGAACCGAATATAAGCTCACCAATATTCAGTAGAGCTCAGTTCAGTTCGTTTATAACCCTAATAAAAACAGAGAAAATTTCAAATATATATATTTTTCTTTTTATTATTAAAATTTTTATTTCTTACCAAGCGGTAAGTGTTGGACAATTACTCTCTAACATTTCCTCTTATACAAATTTTCTCTCTTTAGTCTTAAAATTTTTATTTTTTTACCAACTAATCAAGTGGTAAATATTGGACAGTTACTCTCAAACGTTGTTTTTATATAAATTTGGATATGGACTTGAGTTGATATTCGAACTACACAAACCACACAAGTAAGCATTCAAAATAAAAAAAAATAATACAATATAATATAAAAGAAAAATTATAAATGTAAACCAACATAATTTAAATATAATATAATATATTATAGAAATTACTTAAATAAAATTATTTACTATATTATGGAAATTAATTAAATATAAAAAAATTATATGAAGTCTGTTTAATATTAGACAATGAAGCTCAATACAAATTATGCTCCAAAAAAGTAGATTCTAAATCTGTTTGTACGAAATCAGTCTCAAATAAGCGATCGACTCAGGCTGGCTTCAACAAGCAAGGCGCTCACAGTCATACATGTGGCTTTGGAGATAGCAAGACGATCAACATAGTAAAAATGAGTTGCAACAACAATTGCAATCACTTAAAAAAATCAATATTAAAAGACAAGAATAATAAATCACATAATTAAAATAATTAAAAATAAAATGCTAAAAATAAAAGCAATTTCACTTATAACTTTAAATGATTACAAGCAAAATAAATGTTAAAATTTTCAAAAGTAGAAAAAGAGTCATCTTATCAATAAATGTTATCCTATTTATAGTATCATATAAGCAATACATACATCCAATAAAAATATTGGACAACTTTTCTAATCAATCAAAATTACGGTCAAATATAATAATTACATGAGCAATACTATTTACCAAAATGTCATCATGCCTACATGAGATATGAACTTATCATCATGTTTCAGCAGGGTCAAAGTAAAGTAAATTATGAAAAGATTTAAAATCATGGGCCTACACTCTTATGGAGCCGGTGCAAACAAATGTCTCATTCAACCTTCGATTAAGAAAAATCATGAAGTCGATCTTTATTAAGATTGCATCGACTAGCTGCTATGTCTTCACAGCTGACTATTTTGGTGTAGTTGTATTTAGCATTGTTGATTATAACTTTGTTGATCATCTCAACTTAGCCATTGGATGGAGGATAATATAGGGTTAACTTTGGTAATTTTATTCTAAGAGAATCAACAAACTTTGTTACCTCAACTCTAGTAAACATAATTCATATGTCACAATAAGTTCAGATAATCTATATAACACCCACCGATACAGTTAGAAAAATTCCAAATTGTATCGATAGATGCTATGAGATATTTTACGGAAAATTGTTTAAATTAAAAACATTTTTCTGATTTTCAAATCTGCTTAGATATTATTATGCAAATAAATCATAAAAAATCTAGTCTAACAAAAATAATAAGATCCAACTGGTGGTTAAAACAATATAAAACTTGTTTACGACATTACCGGACCTGTATTATGAAATACATATTGTAACACCTCTTACCTACCTGTATACACTGTCGTATACGGTCAGATAAGAAATGTTACGAAATATATTTATTTAAAATAATATATTATTAAAATTTAAATAAATATATTTATATATTGACATGAATAAAACTTAATAAAATAATATATTATATTAACAAAATAAAATAAAATTTTGTTATCTCACTATTCTCATACCATGGTTTTAATTCACGTATTCATGCAAATAACTTATATATATATATATATATATATTAAAATACATTAAGTGAAATAAATAAAATACATATATAACAAAACTCACTCTAGCAGAGTGACTGCTACTACTGTTAGGTGGGGTCCACTGATACCAGCAACGACTATTATGTACACACCTATCGTCGTTTAGCTCTACTAAAACCTACACGAGAGAAAACAAACTCTTACGCTGAGGATAAAATTCAGTGGTGTAAAAACTTATAATAAAAGTCACTTTGAATAAAAATATACACTTTAAAATCAATAAAATTATGAAAAAAAAAATTCATGTATCAAAACTATTAATAAATTATTTACTTATACATAAAAGTAGATATAAATCATTAAACAAAATCTACCAAAATCAAACCATTGGTATTAATATCACAAGTATATAATAAATGCAATAAGATTTTAATCATTCATTAAACTAAAAATTTTATCCAACTAATATATTAATAAACCATAGACTTACCCCTAGGAAAACAAAATGTATCATCAAACGACGGAATTTTCAGGGTGTAAAATAACCACATTACCAGAGTTAAAGATAATCACATAACTCCAATTAATATCATCTGATCCAAGATAACCAAAAAATCTGTTTCGATCCAAGATAACTATATGATTGGTAATTAAATAATGTATAGTCCAAGATAACCACATGAGTCATACAATTCCTCTCATGACTAAGATAACCACAGGTCATGAAGTTTCTACCATATTGGCATGCCAATAATTCCCTAGCTTACTGTTCAGACTAATATATGAGTTTATCGACATACATAAAATATTAAAATATTCATTTTACCAAAATTTTTATAAATATAATCGTTATTAATTTCTCATACAATTATTTAATAGTATAAAAATTCATCACATGAAAAAATAAATTTATTTTATATCAATACACTTTTTTTACTAAAATATTTTATTTTATTTTTATTATAAAATATATTTCTAATAACTTTTCAAACATTTAATATTTTCATAAATGTTATATATAATTATTTTCTCAAATATAATTTCATTTCATGTCAACAAACATATAAAAATATATTTAAATCACAATTGACATCTATTATAAGTTAATACACAAACTTTTACAATAATTTACCGGAGACTGCCGGCTCATTTTCTCTACTTACTCCTGGTGTCTGCTATGACGGTGCATCTGAATAACCATTAAATTTCTAATGGGTTACTGAGCCAATAAAAATTACCAAATTAAACTGCCCATTTAATTTTCACTGCTCTCATGTTTACGGATATTTTTCTACCGGTATTATATTATGCTATACACTACTAACGCAAAATTTTTAAATTAATTAAATATTTCTCCTTTCTTCTAATTTTCTCTTCAATTTATTTAATTTTTCCTTCATATCTTTATTTTCTATTTTTTTCTTCAAAAATTTACTTCCAAGTCAAAATTTCTATTAATTCAATAAATGATCTAAAAATTCTAACTAAATTTATAGAATTACTTTGACCCATTATCTTCAATTTTCCATCACCAATTTCACCAAAATTACATTTAACAATTTCCAATAAATTTTTCAATAATTATGCCAAAAATCCAAAAATTCACCAAAACTCCTTTTTCATTTTTCTCCATTTCAAAAATTAATTTCCACTTCCAAACACTCCATACAACTCAATTACCATCATTTTAAGGCACAACTCCTTCAATATAATTTTTCAAAAATTTGGCCATAATTATGGAAAATTTCCAATAATTTTATAAAAATTCCTACAAAATTTTCTTATCAATTTTCCATCATCTCCATCATCCTCAAACCTCATTCTACTCATTTCCTATTTTTTTTCTAATTTTCCATAATTTTCCTACAAAAATTTAATTTTTCCATAATACTAATTCAACCTCAAATTATCATCAAACTTAAAATCAACTTACAACAATTATTTAAATCAACTTAGATTCATGAAAATTTGAAAGAAAAGTAAAGAAAATCTCACCTCAAAATTTCTTGAAATTTTTAGACAATAGTTGATTTTTCTCCAAAAATATTTTCTTTACTCTTACATAATTTCTTATATTTCCTTATACCTTGATAGTGGTAATTTGTGAGAAAAAATTAAAAAAAAAAGATAAATGGTTATAGTGGTCGTGCAAATGAAGAAGAAGAAGAATAAGAGATTTTTATTGTTTTATATTATGAAATTATTGATTTTTTGTCAATTTTTTGCCTTATATACTTTATTAATGCTTAATTAATCTTAATTAATCTTAATCTTTGCTCCAATTGGTCAATTAAAATTAATCAATAAGATACTTTGGTTTTTATCCAATTTAATTCAAAAAAAATTTTGACTTTGGACTTTTTCTACCAAATTTTTCAATTTAATATTTGAATAAATTTATTTTCTTAAATTTCATATATCAAATGATCTTATTTCCTCAAATTGAATATATCAATATTCTTAGAATAATTTTTTTTTCAAAATGATCTTTTCGATTTTGTAAAACGATCAACGGTACAAAAATTATATTTTTGTGATTTAGTCATTTTTCTAAATCATGCTCGTAAAAATTCATCCATAATTCGATTTATAAATTATCAGTTATAAAAGTTATAGTATTCAATTACAATCACATCAGCACAATTGCGATCGTGAACGCATCTCTCTAACTCCCAATCAGAAAATCGGACCATAAACCGGCACTGGTAACCATATTTCCACTTTTCGAGCCATAAACCTTAAAATCTCATCTTATAACTCTACCTATTGCCTTAAAATAATATTTTCTATATTTTGTATGATTGAATCATATTTTCATCATCGGAAAAAAATCACGTATTTCAAATATGATATATTGCCTCGATTTGTGTGTCAAGCATGAAATCGCAATAATTGATCAATTGAATTAAACTTTCACATTAGATATTTTTATTATCATATAAAAATAGTTTTTCTCATACTTATTTGTCTGTATTTAGATTTTGATGGGTACATCTCTGTACTAGAGTACAAATGACTGAAATATGCGTTTACGGTCAGAGTCTAAATCGCGAACGTGACACATATAGTAAAATCTCATTACATATTCTTAATACAAAAGACATATATAAAAAGCCAAAATCCTATGACATAAAAAAAAGAATACAAAATGTGTCATGAATGAAAACCAACCCAAACCTGGGTTACACTATTCGATCTCTGTATGAGCTTGCCTCACTTTTCGTCGATATCGCTACTAGCTAGGCTCCAAAACCTATGTGCAAAAAATCCACATGTTAAGCAAACCAATGCTTAGTGACACATATGTGCATAAAAATTCTATAGTATATATAATGTTGTACCACGCCTTGTCACATATCTCATAATCATCCCTAAAGTTATACGTTCTATATGTTACATGTGTTAATGTTAAAACAACATATCTTTAGGTACCTTAAACATCACATAATAATCCACATATATGCAAATACAATTTTCATATACCTAATACCATATCATTTATCTAATATTAGCATTACATTACCACATATTACAACAATCATACTTTTCCTTTTTAACTTCGCCCAAAACTTTAAGTTGGATTATCTGGATGCGGGTTATAGAACAAATGCGCTCGAACTCGAGCTTTAGCCACTCTATCCACTAATTGTAAAAATGCTCATCTGAGCCCCTCAAGTCAATAGCATTCTAACTTGAACTTTGGCCTAATTGACTGAGTAAAAACAGGAAAAAAAATGCTCTAACTTGAGTTTCAACCATTTTTTCTTAAAAATCGCATGTAATCGATAACCAAAAACACTCTAACCTGAGCTTCAACCACCAAAGCCTCATATGAAAATATTCTACAGTATTGTAACCCCCTCAATGGTATACTATCTATCATTTATCATGTCGTACATTAAAGAACTGGACATTTAACCGTAACCTTTTATCTTTCAATTCATTTTATCACATGTTATTTCCAACATTACCTTCCCATTTATGCATTCTCATACCAATACATAGATGCCAAATCATATAATCCATATGTTATTTTTTATGTATACATATTTTTTATAACATGTATTTTACAAACCATCAATTAAAATCATAAATCAAAATGTACATATAATACATACATCCTACTTCACGGGTATGAATCACTTATTCATGGTCGTGAAGGTATTTTTTACGGTTACTTTACATGTGAACCATCACGTGAATCAAAACAGAGTATTCATGGATGTAAATTACTTATTCACAACCGTGACACCATGTCATCACGACTTTCCAACCATGACACTAAACCGTAAAATTCTGGATTCATGCAAGTTTATCTGGTCTCAATGTTCATGGCCGTGACACCCTTGTTTACAGGCATAAATCATGCATTTCCAGCAATCCAAAAACATAGCATTTCATGCATTTCATGCAAAATCTCTAAAAATTGACTAATGTCAATCACTCTTATTAATACTTTCACGCATATATCATGTCTACAATATGTTTAAACAACATTTAAAGTATTAAATTTGTTTTAACACTTATAACTCATGCCACTGTGTTATTAATCATCCATAACATGTCATTTTATTATTCTTTCACATTTACATAATACAAAACACATCAAAATGCATGATAAACGAATTAATATGTCCATATGTACGTCTTTTTCATCAAAATGGATCCTTAACTAACTTTCCAAGCTTTTTAAGCTTGCCTTCCCTTTTGTGATGTAATTTTTTGCTCTGTAGTAGATCCTATCATCACAAAAATGTCTCTATCAGAAATATGAATATAAAAAGAACCAAAACTAACCTAAAAATTGAGTTTTACCTCTATTTGGCAAACTCACTCAAACTTCCATAACTCTCAAGCATTTCCAAGTTTTAACAATGGTGTTTTATGTTAACAAAAGGTGGAGAAAATGACTAAGAAGTCTATGAGTGCATCAGATGGTGATAAGGGGTTATGGAAGTGGATTTAAAGCAAGATATGATGCATAGGAAAGAGAAAAATACGGCTGCTCATGGCCAATCGACTTGGGTTTACGGGTATATCCTTACTTTTCACGGGTGAGAAACGCCATTCACGGTTGTGAAAATTCTCAACGGGTGTGAATGTCATATTTTTTTCAAAACGATCCTGCCATATTCAAAACTCAACCATTTTGAACCTTGGTAAGACCTTTACGGACGTGACACCATAGTCACGGGCATATGAAACCACTTACAACCTAAAGACTTAAACTCTTTTAAAAACACTAAAAACTAAAACTCTCTCTAAAACCCATACAACTTATAAATCGTAAAAGTTAGGCATTAAATTTCTTCCCCCTTAAAGAAATTGTCCTCGAAATTTTATCTAGTGCACTGCAATGGAAAGACTGGAAATACTGTTATAAAAAGCATACCATTGTAACCATCTGTAGACGTCTGATTCTCTGGTGCCCTCATGGTATAAACTATAGTTGAGATTCTACCGGATCCTAACATATTCACTATATCAAAAATTATTTGACCAGTCCCACTCCTAGCTTGTCCTGAGTCTAGCCTTATGTCGACACTGATCCTCTAGTCTATGTAGAAGTCTCTTGAAGCTGTAAAAGGAAATCTCTCTTATAATAGCCTCGAGCTCCACATTTGAAGCAAGATCCTATTGCCATGAGACATTCTCCTTTATGGAACATGCAACAAGTCTTGCAAAAAGGACTATTATTTTCTGGCTGATTGTGTACTAATAGCAGTAGAGGTAGTCCTTGAAGGTGGTCTCTTCCTGAAAGATCCATTTTAAAAGTGACTCTATCCTTGTCCTATATTTTGTGAATGTCCTGAAGTGAAAAGACATTTGTCTCCTGAATTCTGAGTCATTGAAGTTGTCGACTTCCTGGTAGTCTCTTCTACTATTTTTCTCATTATCTTCTCCACACTAACGGTGGAGGATACCATTTTTGAGAAACTCACATGCTAGAAAGCTGTCACGAAATCCCCAATCTCCTCATTGAAACCATTTTTGAATCTACAACACTTGTTAATCTCATTCATGATCAATTTGGATGCATATTTACTCAAGCGAGTAAATTCTCTATGGTACTCAATAACTGTCATCCATCCCTGTTTGAAATTCAAGAACTCTATTTTCTTCTCATTGATGTAAACTTTGGGGACATATTGTTCCTTGATTTCGGCCACAAAGAACTCCTACGTCAATGGTTAAGGAACTTTTAGCTTTAGCAGAATTGTCTTCCACCAGTCTTAAACATCTTCTTATAGAAGAGATATAACATATCTGACTCTATACTCCTTGGCACACTCTAACTCATCAAAGACCTTTTCAGTCTTCTCTAACTAATATTCGACAGTAGTTGGGTCGTCCTCACCCTTATTAAGAAAATCTGTAGCCTCATACTTCTAGAGCTTATCAATTTGGACCTTGGGTCTCTTTTATGGTGGCGAGAGTGGAGGTGGAGCTTATTGTGTATTGTTTGAGCCAATCTTTCTAAAAGAGTTACAAGATTCTGCATCAATATATCTTGAGCCTGACTTGTTAAATCTGCCATAAGCTACTGTGGAGGAACTAGAACAACACCTAGATCACAAATACTCGCAACACTAGGCTAGTCCCAAGCCCTAGTGTCCGTAGAACTGTTGCTCTCTATAACATTGTGTTGTTCTATCTTCATAATTCTCACTCTAAATCTACAAGTTGACAGAGAAACACCCTATGTTAGATTCATATGAGATGTATTATACATGCATGACAAAACCTTTTACCCCACTTAGGTCTATAAATGCTTAAACTTATGCTCTAATACCAAAATGTAACACTCGTGGATACAACCGAAAAAAGCTCCAACTGTACCGATGGATGCTACATGATGTTTTACGAAAGACTATTTAAATTAAAAACTTTTTCTTATTTTAAAATATGGTTAAACATTATTTTGCAAATAAATCATAAAATCCACCATAATAAAAATAACTAGATCCAACTGATCGTACATAAAACCTATTTACGACTTTACCAGCCCCGTATTATAGAATACATACAGTAAAATCTCATTACATATTCTTAATACAAAATACTTATACAAAAAATCCAAACCCTATGCCATAACAAAAAGAATACAAAATATGCCATAAATGAAAACCAACCCAAGCCTGAGTTGCACTGTTCGATCTCTATATGGGCTTGCTTTACTTTCCATTGATATCACTACTACCTAGGCTCTAAAATTTGCGTGTAAAAAATTCACACGCTAAGCAAACTAATACTTAATGGTACATATGTGTATAAAAATTCTACAATGTATATAATGTTATATCATGTCTTGTCATATATTTCATAATCATCCTTAGAGTCATACATTTTATATGTTACATGTGTTCATGCTAAAATAACATATCTTTAAGTACCATAAACATCATATAATAATCCATATATTTACAAATACAATTTTCATATACCTAATACCATATCGTTTACCTGATATTAGTATTATATTTCCACATATTACAACAATCATACTTTTTCCTTTTTAACTTCGCATAAACTCTAAGTTGGATTATCTGGATGCAGGTTATGGAAGGGGTGCACTCGAACTCGAGCTTCAACCACTCTGTCCACTAACTGTAAAATGCTCATCCTAGCCCTTCAAGTCAATGACGCTCTAATATGAGCTTCAGTCTCATTGACTGAGTAAAAATAGGAACAATGACACTCTAACACAAGCTTCAACCATTTTGTCCTAAAAATCTCATGGAACCAAAGACTAAAGGCTCTTTAACCCGAGCTTCAGCTAGCAATATCTCATATAAAAATATTTTACGGTACCGAAACTCCTTTAATGATATACCATCTATCCTATGTTAAGTCGTAGATTAGAGAACTGAGCATTTAACTGTAACCATTATCTTTCAATTTATTTTTTCACATGTTATTTCCAGCATTACTTTCCCATTTATGCATTCTCATACCAGCACATAGATGCTAATCATATAATCCACATGTTATTTTCTATATATACATACATCCCATAATAGGTATTTAACAAACCATCAATTAAGATCATAAATCAAAATGTACATATAATACATTCATCCTTCTTCACGGATATGAAATAATTATTTATGATCGTGAAGGCATCTTTCACAGTTACCTTACCTGTGAACTATCATATGAATTAAAACAGAATATTCACGGGCATGAATTACCAATTCACAGCCGTGATACCATATCATCACGACTTCCTAATCATGACAACAAATTGTGAAATTTTAGGTTCATGCAAGTTCATTTGGTTTCGACATTTATGACCGTGATACTCTTATTCACGAACATGAATCATGCATTTCCAGCAACTCAAAAATAGAGCATTCATACATTTCATGCAAAATCTCTAAGGATTGATAAGTGTCAATCACTCCTATCAATACTTTCATATATATACCATGTCTACAACATGTTTAAACAACATTTAAAGTATTAAATCTATTTATAGGTCATGTTAAATCATAACATACCACATATACCATTTTAACACTTATAACTCATGCCACCATATTATTAATTATCCATAATATGTCATTTTATCATTCTTTCACATTTACAGAATACAAAACACATCAAGATGCATGATAAATGAATTAATATGCCCATATGTACATATCTTTCATCAAAATGGAGTCTTAAATAACACTCTAAGCTTTTCAAGCTTGCATTCCCCTTTGTGATATGGTTGTTTGCTCTTTAACAGATCCTATCATCACAAAAATGTCTTTATCAGAACTATGAACATAATATGAACCAAAACTAATCTAAAAGCTGAGTTTTACCTCTACTTGGCAAAATCACTTAAACTTCCATAACTCTCAAGCATTTTCAAGCTTCAGCAATTGTGTTTTAGGTTAACAAATGGTTGAAAAGATAACAAAGAAGTACCTAAATGTGTTAGAGGGTGATAAAGGACGGTGAAAGTGGATTTAAAGCAAGATATAGTGTATAGAAAAGAGAAAAATATTGTCACGTCTGTTAATTTAGGCCACGATCGACACATGTGTTTCGTGACCGGATAGGCTAGACTGATAAAAAATCGTGCGTGTGTGCGATCAAAATTGAGTCGATATGACTGAAGTCTAAATTATAACTGAGAATAAGTGAGAAATTTTATTTTAAATGTGTAATGCTAAAATGTTTAAGAGAATCGATGAAAATGATGTCCGACCGTAAAATACGTGATTTTTGCACTATTAGCGAATCACGAATGGAGTACACCGTGATGTAAAAAATATTAAGGCGGACTCGCAGGTACAATTTGGTGTCAAAACTCAAATATTTAGGGCACCAAATTAAAAAGATAAAATTTAACATACGGTACCGTAAAAATACTCGAAAAAATACGATTTTTACTCCGGTACTCTGATTTTGAAACTGAAAATATTGGAATGTAGAAAAAATTAATTCATGAATAATGGTATATTTAATTGTTGAAAATTAATTTATTCCGGACTTAGAATTAATGAATTTAACAATTGTGGGGGAAATGAATTAAAATAATAAAAATAAAATAAAGAGACAATTTCGGGAATAAAAAAAAAGTGAAAGAAAAATGAGTTGATTGATGTGAAAACTATCAATCACTAATTTCAAAAGAAAATAAACATATATTAAGTCTTTAATCTAACTAAACATATGCCAATTTGTGTAAATATATATATATATATATATATATATATATATATATATAAAACTATCAATCACTAATTTCAAAAGAAAATAAACATATATTAAGTCTTTAATCTAACTAAACATATGCCAATTTGTGTAAATATATATATATATATATATATATATATATATGCCCGGCCATATAAGTCAATGGGTGTGTAGATTATAGATAATTAATCAAATCTTAAAGTCTAATCTTGGTATAAAAAGGAGAGAAAGACCATCTTTTACACACTTTCTCACTATTCACCATCTTCATCCTTTAAACACTTTGAAACCGAATTACTCAATGGAAAGTAAGGCTTTTATGGTTTTGTTTTGTTTTTTTTTTCATCTCTTCATCCTCCATAATTGAAGCATGCCTTCCTTCTCCAAATTTATTCTCTTTTCTCTTAGATTGCTACCTCTCAAACATCTATCATGAGCTCATAGACCTAAGGCAGGCCGAGACACGTTTCGGTGAAGGGAAATCCATTTCGTGATCGATCAAGCAAGGTTAAAGCTCTTAAAGTCCTTGCATGTCTTTGTTGAAGCTTGGAAATGGTTGTTTGATTCTTGTATGTTGAATCAAAGAGAAGTGAAGACTAAAGGGAGCAAAGGAGGTCACGAGTTAAAAGAAGTCTCTAGGTGAAATTTTATTTTATTTTTTTGCTTTAATCTTGCTCTCCCCATGTACCCGAGAGCTTAAGCTCTCTTATCTTGCGTTGTACCAATTAATTTTGTTTCCTTTCTTAAACTCCAATCTTCATTTGTATTTATTGTCATGGGTATGTTGTGAAGATTGGGATTTTGGAGGTGAAGATGTAATGAGTCCGTTTTGAAATGGAGACTGTGAGCTTGAGGTAGAGTTTAAAAATGGGTTTGAACTTTGTTTTAAGAAGATGATGATTTGATGGTGGTTTGGAAGTTGGCCGAGAACCATAGAGAATGGTAAGGTAATGGTTATGTAAATCAAGATTAAAGAAGGAAAAGTTGTAGTTAGCTAAACAAAAATTGGTTAAATAGAAGAACTTAACTTAATTAAAATGAGTAATAATGGTGATTAGTGTGCAAGTGAGCCTAAAAGAAACATAGGATTAGTCGAAATGTGCAATAAGATTTATTTGAGAGTAAAATGAGTTAATAATAGATAATAACTAATTGATTATTAATTGATGTCTTAAATAATTTAAGTGAACCTTAAGGTATATAATTTGAGGTTTAAAGAATTAAATTAAAGATAAGACGAAACAAGAAAATAAATAAAATGGTAAATGGATAAATTAAATATTAAGTTAGTAACTTATCAGAGATATAAAGATTTGAACCGATAAAAGTTTTGAAGACACTAATTAAATTATAAGTCGCAAACTATTAGTTTATTTTAATAGATGTATTATAATATTGAAAGTCCCGATAATACGTTATCTATGTGGGGTATATATTAAATAGAATGAGAGAAACGTATATCAACGTGAGTGACGCCGGGTTAAATTTAAGGAATGGATAGATTTTCATTATTAGAAGAAGTATTATACTTCTATATACCTGACAGTTAATTAAAATTCTATTAGGCGCACCATTGACACAAACGTCAGTGTCGGGTAAGAGAAAAGAGCCTGCAGACGAGACAGAACGATAAATTAGGTTTGTGCATTAATAAATGAACTTAATTTATTTTATGTGATATTTTGAATAAAAAATAACTGAGAATGAAATATAGTTTTGTGCAATATCTATTTTAATAAAAATTGATATATTTTGGCTCACGTATTAGCCTAGACTTGACTCAGAGATTTGTTGGCATGCCAATAGGGTAAGAACTCTATAGCTTATGGATATCTTGGTCATGAGAGGTATTGACTGATCCTGTGGTTATCTTAAATCAAATTTGGGATTATGATTTAGCCTTGGTCTTGTAGTTATCTCGGACCAAACATGTTATATATATATATTTACCGACCATGTGGCTATCTTGGATCGAGACTGATTCTGTGGTTATCTTGGATCAGATATGAGGTTATGATTTGATCACGGTCTTATGAATTTTTTAGACCTAGACTTTTCCATCAATTGACAGTACCCCCTGTTTCCTTAGGATTGGGTCTATGACATCTTAATATATGAGCTTGATAAAAGTTTTTATTTAGTAAATGAATATAGTGTTATATTTTAATTATGTGCTTATGATATAACACATGAATGAATTTATATTCTAAAAAGTTTCACAATTACATTCATTTACTGAAAATGTTTATGCCAGTTTATTTATATAAACATAAATGTTATTAAAAATCTTGTCTTATGCAAAAAGAATCTCAGTGATTTCGGTTATATATATATATATATATATATAAAATGATCATTATTATAAGTTATTGCACCATTGAGCTAAAACTCAGCGTAAGAGTTGTTTATCTCTCGCGCAGGTATATGAATAAGGGTTAGCTGAGAGTATCTCTACACCAGTGGGCCCTACACATAGAACAGAGCAACAGTGACAGCCACCCAGATAGAGTTGGTTTCTTTTTGTAATTGCATATATATGTATATAAAGAGTCTGTAAATATTTATGACCCGTTGAGGTTGTATAAAATTTTGTATAAATACAAATATGTAAACTAAATTTTCTTTATGATGTATGAGATGTGAGTATATTGTATTACACAAGGAATTGTGAGTAGAGATGAGTATATTGATATACTCATATGTTAATATATATGCAGATATAATTGTTATTACAAGGATTTATTCGTATATATATATATATATATATATATATATATCATAGATGATACATATATATTGAGACATATGCACAGATACATTTGATAAAAATTATATGTGAATATATACATGTATCATGGATGATACATAAATATTAATATATACACATATGTAAGGAATGATATATACATGTTTGTCTATACAGGTAGTTGGTGATATCACCTTACCTGATTGTGACGTAGGAGGGTAAGGGAGTGTCACAAATGTGGCTGCTTATGGCCAACCGACCTGCATTCACAGACATGACTCTTACTTTTACGGGCGTAAAAATCCTCCATGGGCATTAATGTCATCTTTTTTCAAAATGATCATGCCATATTCAAAACTTCGATGTTTTAAACCTTGGCAAGATCTTCACGAGTGTGACACTATAGTCACGGGTGTGAAACCATTTACAACCTAAAGACTTAAACACTTTTAAAAACACTAAAAACCAAACTCTCTCTAAAACTCATACAACTCCTAAACCCTAAAAGTCGGGCGTTACAACCTATGTTTGAATATAATTTTTTTTAATGAACTTGATCATGACTTGTTTAATCACATTCTTAAATGCAGCTACTTTTTCTAACTTAGTAAAATAATTTATCGCCACTAAAATGAAATTGTGCTTCTTAGACGACACCAAATGAATCATCCCTATCACATCTATCGCCCAGGCTCTAAAAGACCATGACCTCACTATGAAGTGCAATCCTTCTATTGGGACTCACTGAATTGGATAATGCTTTTGGCACTTCTTGCACCCTTTAACATATCAGTGACAATTTTTTCAAATATTGGCCCATACAGGTCATATCTAATTATTTGTCAATTTATGGCCATGCTTGATTGACGTGCACTAACTATTGCTTCATGAATTTATATCATCACTAGTACAACTTCCCTTGTTGACACACATCATTATAATCAGACAATACTTAAAAGTCATCCTTCTTAGTGATTGTGGGACGTTTGGATTTGAATTGTTGATGTAACCTTTAATTTTGTTCGATCAATCCCTTTGAAAATCCAAACTTAGGTTTAAAATTCATATATCCTCTATTCCAACCCCTAGTTACAAACACACTAGTTGGTCTATCAATAACTACCATTTGGCCCTAATATTTGTATCCTAAAGTGGTATGGGTAAGCTAATTGGCTAGTGCATTGTTGTCTCTAGTCATGAATCTGATTTATTTTCTCTCAAATCCCCTCACCAAGTGTTGTGCTTTGTGAACATAAGGTTTATGCTTGACATTCTCACATTTATATTATTATCTTACCTAATTTACAACCAACAAGAAATCCCCATATATGCTAACTTTTTTCATGCCTATTTTTGCATGGATTTCTAAATTAATTATTAAAGTCACATATTTTGCTTGATTATTAGTGCACATGAAATCTAAAACAAATGTCAATATTGTGGTCAATTTTCTCTAGGAAAGTGCACAATTATAAGTTTATTGATCTTTTTCTGTTGGAATCCTACTTTTGGCAGGCTGGTTAGTTCCATTAGACTTGTTCATCAGAACAGCCTCAACTACTTTCTTATCTCTCTCCATATCTTTATTTTTCTTTTTCTGTGATCTCATGTGCATAGGCATACAGGTTGTCTCTCATTATGGTTGCCAAATTTGTTCACTATCAAATGATGAAGCCTAATACAAATTATACTTTGGGGATTGGTCCTAGATCCGTTGGTATGAGATCAGTCTCAAATAAGCAACTAGCTCGGATTGGTTTCAATGGGCAAGATAGTCGTAATCATACGTTCAGGTCCGAAGATGACGAGATGATTGGTAAAATGAAAGTGGGTCACAATGACAATAGGTGACAATCACTTAAAAAATAAATGCTAATAAGACAATAATAATAAATCTAAAAATAAAAATAATTGATAATAAAAAATTGAAATATAAGTAACTTCACTTACGACTTTAAATGATCACAAGCAAAATAAAATAGTAATACTATTTGGTCCAACTTATTTTGTACCAACTTAACTGCATTAAAATACTAATTCTTTAATGCAGGTTTTTAATGCAGGTTGAGCAATACAAGTACGTGAGTTGATAAAGTACAAATATTTTAATACATATTGAGCAGAAGTTAAGACAAATAGCATTTTTCTAAAATAAATACTAAAATTTTCAAAAGGGAAAAAAGAGTTCAATTATCAATAAATAATGCTTTATTTGTACTGTCATATGAGCGACACATGTAATCAATAAGAATATTGGGCGACTCCTCTAACCAATCAAAATCATGATTCAATATGATATTTACATGAGCAATACTATTTAATTGAATGTTTTGCAAGTTTTGACGTATTTGATAAAACTAAGAAAATGTTCGATGAAATGCGTGATAGAGGCATATGGGAAGATATTCATGCATATACTTCTATTATTAATTGCCAATGTGAGGTGGGGAATATTAAAAAAAAGGGCGTTTGCTTTGTTTGATGAGCTGACTGAGATAGGTCTTGTTGCAAATGCTCACACTTATAAGACTTTAATTGATGGTGTTCGCAAATCTGAGCAAATGGATACAATTGAAATATTGGTGAATGAAATGCAAAGTCGAGGGTTTGATGTGAATCAGGTAATATTTAATACACTTATAAATGGGTACTACAAACTAGGAAATATAGATGAAGCTTTGAGGGTGCAGAGTGTAATGGAGAAGAAAGGATTTGAGAATGATATATTCACTTATTATACCATAGCCAGTGGATTGTGAAATTCTAATAGGCTTGAGAAAGCAAAGAGGTGGCTATTTACACTGCTAGAGAAATGTGTGGATGCTAATGCTGGGAGTTTTTACTACTTTGATTAACATATACTGCAAAGAAGGTAACTTGGTTGAAGTAGAGAGGATTTTTAAAGAGATGAACAAAAACGGAAAGAAGCCTAATATTGTTGCATGTAATGCTGTAATTGATGGGTACATAAAGAAATGGAAGTTGAAGGAAGCTTACAGGTTAAAAGATGAAATGAAATTTAAGGGAATAATTGCAGATAGTTATATATACACATCGCTTATGCACAGGAAATGCATTTTTGGGAAGGTAGAAGAGGCGTTGAATCTGTTTAATGAAATGCATTGTAAGGATTTTGCTATTAATGAAGTAACTTACTCAATAATGATAGCAGGTTTGTCTGAGAAGGGAAGATCAGAAGAATCTTTTAGATTGTATGTTGAGATTATGGAAGCAGACATTCAACCTGACGATAAAATATATACTTCCCTTGTGGCCAACGTTCACAAAGTTTATTTTGAGGTATTAGCAATTAGTTTTGAACCAGTGGCCAATAGTTGATCTAAGCTTTCATTACTAAAGTTAAGTGAAAGATCTGATTGAACTGATCTCCAGATTATTTGCTGGAGAAATATGACTAAATGAAGTTCAGTTAATCCTTTCCTTTTTTTCCTGCAACTGTTATACTATCTTATGAAGAGCTTTGAGTATTTTAAACTGGGTGCTCATTTGCCAGTTATGCTTAATGGTAGATAAGATAAAGTGTAGTGAAGGCCATCATCCAACATTCTAATATGGGGCAATCCATTTGCATGTAATAACAATCTTCTTCTCTTAATCAAGAGTTGCTCTTTATTTTTTGAGTCTATATCTTTATCTTCTAGTTCAGTTAATTTATATGTAATTTCCCAAATTTCAGGACAATAAAATATATTAATTTGGAAAATATTGATAAAAAAAAGGAATATAAGCAATATTACCAAAGTTTTAGTTTGCCACTTCTGATCCAACATGTAGATAATTTGGACAAAGCTATAATAGGTTGTTGATGCTTTGTGGGTCTATTTTGGTACAAAAAAGTATAAATGATTATTCTGTTAATTGATTCTTCATTTCTCTATTGTTGAATTCTTCATTAATGAACAATGGCTTTAAGTTTCTAATAATATCAATATAATGTTATTCTATTGAACTTATTCTAAATTCTAATTACTAAAACTTTACTCTCTCTTTCTTGTGCCAATCTAACTGTAGTGGAGCCACTAGACACAAGTTTAATACAAGTAAATTGAAAAATTTTATTAATCAATTATAATATCATAAAAGCATTTGATTAATCTCAAATGATTGTCATAGCCAACCAATTAGAAATTTATTAGATCATACAAACTAGATATTAAGAGAATTCAAATTAGAATAAAATCTAAATATAATAAAATGATAACAAAAATATTTTTTTTATCCATTAGAGACTCAATAGGTAGTGAAATATACAATAGCTATCTTTTTGTAATTACCATAAAAGATAATAAACTTCCACTAATATTGGTGGATAGTAGTGATGAGACTAAAATTCGAGATCTTTTCAAATCCTTACAAAAAAGAATACCAATATAAATTATCCCTTAATTGACAAATGATAACAAAAATATTACTTATACTTGCTTATAAATTAATATAATAGTATCTTTTTACACTAGTTAGGAATTTGTAATTTATAAAAGATAATTAAATACATACATAAATACCTACAAATCATTAAAACACAATTAATGTCTTTAATTAAATGAACAATAATTTTATAAAATCATTATAATTCATCTATTAATTATTTTTCTCTAATTTCGTCCTAATATCTTGTTATTTTACATTTTTTTACTTTTAATTTATTAAATTACAAATATTATTATTGTCTTAATCTTTGTAAAATTATCTTAGTAGACATTTAAAGTGGAAATGAGAAGTATGCAATGTAACCACATGTATATTACTCAACCCGAATTGATAAAGACGAATTTTGTTGATTTGATCGGCTGAGCGGGTTCAAAAATTTTCGCTAAACGGCCCTGAAAGCACTTGATTGAAAATAAATAAATAAATAAAGATTGAAGGGACCCGTCCCCGTTCCTATCTCGTCTCCTATCGTACAAGCTGTGAATCAGTCGGCGACGGCGACCATTGTTTCGTTTCAATTTCACTAAGGATGCAGAGTTGAAGATTTTGTCCTTTCAGTAGGGTTTTCTGCATATATATATAAATATATTCTCAAGGGCTTCTTTCTCCTCCTAGTTAATTATTCCCCACATATTTTCATTATTCTGTGAAAAAAAAGGTTCATTTGCTTGCCTGACTCTCAGATTTTCTCCTTTTTCATTTTTTTTTCCTTCAACTCACAATCTATAACTATGTTTCGTCTTGCAGGAATCTTTCTATATGTATGGGGATTGTTTTCTCATTTTCTTTGTATTCATAGTTTTACCAGTCGCTCTGGAAAATTTGTCGGTGTAAGAAATATGGTTGAACGGAAGCTTTTCAAAACTAAATTATGTGTATTATATCAAAAGGGTCACTGCCCGCGTTACAATTGCTCCTTCGCACATGGAAATGCTGAGCTTCGGCAATCCTTCGGTTCTTACAATGGTAAATTAGCTTCTTAATTCATTAGTTTTATGCGGGTCTAAACTCTAAGTTCTTGTTATGTTCTCATCCTTTCCTTTTTGACTTGTTAATCTTTATGCTTCGATCTTTTGTTTCAATACCCTTTCCATGTTTATGGATTTTTAAGAGTTTAGAAGGTGACATAATTGCTGCAATCAATTTGGATTTCAACATTTCATCAACTTTGCGCAAAATGTTCACAATATAGGTTATGTCAATATCATTGCTCTAGCATTTGGTGAAATAAAGCTCCTATGCAGCTGTTTCTCTGCTTCTTCTTTTTTTTCATTTTCATTTTCTTTTGATTTTTTACGAGGTCAAGTGTTCTTATTTCTCTCTTGTCCATTTTTTTTTCTTTTGGGACGAACAACTGTTATGATAGAGATTAGCTTTTATCAAATTATTCTGGGTGAATAGTTGCCACATATCCAACATGTGACCTATGAGATGTGTATGAAAAGATTTCTGGATTTTTTGATCAAGCAATTGGAGATGTAATAAAAATACCTATTATATGAGCGGTGTGGCTTTCTAATTTATAAATGAAGATATCAATTGACAGGGGTAACACTTCTGGTACTGCTGGTTTCGGTATTTAGTTATGGGCGATCTTTATCCTCATTTATCTTAATGCATCTGCCAAATTACCACTTATTGATGAAAGATCAGTATTAGATTTCTTGGAGTTCACATTCTTTGATGATATTGAGAGCACAAGCAGGTTTCATGAAATTCTAATGTTCTCTAATATACTCAGCAATGCAATATCGGAGGAGGCAATATGTCCACATTCTTTACCACTTCTCTGTGATTGATATAGTGGAGGATTTCTTAAATGAATAAATTATACAGTTGTATGGAAGTTATTTCCTGAGGAAACCAATTCTGTTTGCATGTGATGTTGGGTTGTCAATATTTCTCAATATGGCACAGGGGAGAAATCTGTAGTATCCAATTGTGTTTCCTATCTTATTGCTCAACAAGAAGATGGAGCATTTCAACTATTCTTTATACCTTCCTGCTTTGATATTCAAACCATTCTCCCAGTATTATATGGTGAAGTTTCTGTTTCTATTCATTACTTGAGAGGATAGTTTCATGGCCCCTTTGGATTTGGCAAGCAGACACTATTACTGTTCATTATTATGTTACTCTTTTTGTTCCATGTGATGGTAAGCTTAGCCTCATTGTCTTTTATGGGTTCTCTGCTTGTAGTATGGGAAGATACAAAGCAATGACCAATTTGCTGTACTGGAAATTCTTTTCTTTCTTCTTGCAGGTAAGCGGGATCATCGAGGTGCTGACCTGAGAGATAAGCTTGACAGAAGATTTTCTCCACGGCATAGATATACTCCTGGAAGGGATACAAGAGGTTGGCGCACATTTCATGGTCAGAAATTGAATCCTTATAGCTTGGACACATATTTTACTCATAGTCCCTTACTCATTTTAATTTCTTGGCTATTGATTGCTTATTTGAGCAATTCATCATCTTGCTTTCATCAATTTTTCATCTATATGTTGGTGTATTAAGGTAAACCACTAAAGGATTGTAAAGTAAAAATATAATGTTGTCAGTTGGATTTAGATATCAACTTTTAGTCACCCATTATCTTGACATTTCTCTTTGTCCTTACGCATTTCAGGATCTAGCCCTTCGAGGTCCTTTGAGAAAAACAGGTAATTTATCATGTTTCCATCTTTGCTTGCACCAATTTAGTCTTTCTATTTCATTTCTTAAGAAGTCTGATTTATGGGTGTATTAGCAGTGCTATTGCTTTTTTTCCCTTATTACATCCATGCTTTGATATATGAGACTATAACTTCATCTTTTTGAAGTGGAAGGGAAGGTGTTTATAGATCTCCTGTGAACTCTCTGCAAGATTTGTACTTTGTCCAATTACTGTTTGATGTTTTTTAACTTTATTGGAAGTTAACCACCTAGCTCTTCCATTAAATTCTAAGGATGGATTATCTTTTCAGCAATTACTATGCAATTTTACTCATTTTGTTGGAATTTGATTAGTTCCATGCTGTAGAACATTATGTCTTTCATGAGTATGGTGGAGATATTTGCTTACAATGGGCATAACGTATAAAATTCAGAGAAAGCTATTTGTAGGCTAAGCATACTAATCTGAACAAATACATTATACACAATCTGATGAGGTGATAAGTGCAGTTAGAGAATCCCATTACATAAGCTTGAGTGTGGTTTGTTATTGCTTCCACAGGGTCAAATTGTGTCATTAGGTGGAATGCTGAATTTTGGAATACTCCCTTTTTTAATTAATTAGAATAACTTTTAGAGGCTAACTTGTGATTAATGAGTATAGAAAACAAATTGATTGTTGATTCAGGAAAAGAGGTCTAAGAATTTACTATTCAGCATAAGCATTTTATTCTATACATATCATAATGTAGAGTTGTAGACATTGATTTTCCCTTTGTTCTTTTTGTTTTTTTCTCCATGTTGCACATAAACTTGGTTTCTAAATATAATTTTTTGTTTCGTAGTGATAAAAAAACGGAAGCAAAAAGATGATTTTGATGGCCAGAGTATTTTTAGCTATTGATTTACCATTTTTGTCCTGTTTTTGTCTCCATGTTGTATGTAAACTTGGGTTCTAAAGGTAACTTTTCTTTTACATTGACAGAAAACGCAAGAAAAAAGAGCATTTTGATGGCCAAAGTGATGTTTCTGGAAGTTCAAAAAGCTCAGATGGGGCAGGAGATCAAATCAAAAGAAGGAAAAGCACATTATCTGATTCTAGAATTGCTTTAAGAGATCAGGTTAGGAGATTTTGGTCTATTTAATTCTTAACATATTTGACATGTCTTCTTTTATTCTCTAATTCTTATTTGTTTATTTTTTGCTTTTCTATTTTGGAGATGTGCAGATAAAAGAAGTGGAATCAGATATTAAAATTCTTGATCGGCAGAAATCTCAATTAATGGTTAGCGCAGTTAGTTATTTTTTTGGTTAGCATGTGCTGTTACCTTCCCTGAATATTTCTTATATCTTAAATGGTTAATTTCACTCATCCTTAAAGTTATTTCTTATGATGTCTTTATCTCTAAACTTTAATTTGTAACGTTAAAAGAAAAGAAAGATGCTCCAACTTCAATTTGATTTCACTCGTTATTCCTTCATTCATTTATAGTCAAACCCACTGTTAATATGCTAACATGTCATCTTTCTCTCTCCCCTCTCTTTTGCATTTGCTTTCCCCTCTCCCCCGCAAATCCTTTTTGTGTTTCAATCTTCTAGAACTGAAACCCATTCTGCCGACCATCAATAACAATCTATCTCTCTCTCTCTCTCTCTCATCATTGCCATCATCATCATCAAAACATGAGGAATGTGAAAAGAGAAACTCAGGTGATTTCAATGACGAACATGGTTCAAGTTGGAGTAAGAACTAGAGTTTAAGCTTTAACCTTGGCTGTTGCTTCTGCTGCTACTAGAAGTTCAAGGAAACAGAAAGTGGAAAATCAAGAGTGTATGTCGTATATTGACATGAGGAGTACAACAAACTGAAGACACATCATGATGGTCTAAGAATTAAATTTTAGATTCATAGGAAATAGATTCTAATCACTAGGTTGTTATTTGGGATAGATTCTTGTGCTAGAGGATCACGGTTCGTTAGATTTTCTCATAGGAGCATGTGGCATAGGGGAGAAATTGTGAATTTAGATCCATTCACTTCAAGCATGCTGTGATCATCCTTCACTTCAAGCATTCCTTGGCAAGCCAACTCATTTATATTGTCTTTTGCTGCATCTGCTGATATTTACTTATTTTTCTTGTATCAGACTTTCAACAGTAACTGAATTAAGTTATCCTTGCCTATCCAGTAATTCTCAGGGAATATACAACGATTTATCAAATAAGATTTATGATAATAAGGTTAATTGTTGCTCTTTAAGTTGAATGGAACAGAGGAAGATACAGATGATGTTTGACCTACTTGCTTTCCATGAGATTTTGAACATCTTGAATTCCTTCTTACCCTCATTACCTTTTATTTTGATGATGGTGATTGTGATGTTGAGAGAGGAGAGAGGAGAGAGGAGGAAGGGGGTGGGGAGAGAGAGAGATAGAGCTTGCTGTTAATGGAGAGCGGATTTGGTTTTTTTTGTTGTTCAAGAAGTTTGAAACCCATAAAGGATTTGTGGGAGGGAGAAGCAATTGCAGAAGAGAGAGGAGAAAGAGAAGGGGAGAAAGGGGGGGGGGGGAGAGAGAGAGAGAGAGAGAGAGATGCTGATGTCTCATCGATATGTCGGCATATTATTAATGGGCTTGGCGGTAAATGGAAGTAGGGATAACAGGTAAAATAAAATAGAGGTTGGAGAAATCTTTTTTTTTTTTTTTTCCTTAGAAAAATTGAAGTTTGGGGGGATAATTCTATGCATAAGTGACAAGTTCAGTGACAACGAGTGAAACTAACCCTATTTTAAATTATTCAAACATATTGATTGTTGTTGTTTATATGTGAAATACTAGGTTTTAATTATGGTTCTCTGCTTTCTTTCATTTATTAGGAGATCTGTATTCTTTTGAGGTTTTATGTTTGCCTTTTATATTAGTGCCTTTTGTTTCTTGTTTCATTTGAAACTAAGCATTTGTTGATTTGATGGGTGTATTTCTTGAAGGCCTTGGTGGAAGAGAAGGATGAAGAAGTAGATGTTCTTACCTCCAGAATTCAGGAGCTTGATTCTCAATTGTCCAAAGAGAAAGAGGACTGTAAGAGGTAGTTATGCATGTGATAACATAATTTGACCCTTTTTGTCTGTTGGCTTAATCTGTTTTGTATTATCTGCTGATGGTAATAACATATTTCAACTGTTTCTTTATCTTTATTAATCTGTTTAGCTTTCTTAAATCTCAAAAGATGGGAAGTTTTTCTTTTTTAACCACCCCGCTTCTTGTTATTGAAATTGCAGGATTGTTTCAAAAATCAAGAAGTTTGTAAAAGCACATAAGCGATATGTACGGGTTCAAGAGGAACTAAAAAGGTAAGATCTTGTTCTGAACATTTCACTGGCCACTTGTATAATTTTTTTTATTTGTTTGATATTTTTCATAATTAAGTTTGTTCATGGAAATGTAAAGGTCACAAGTTCGACTTCAGAAGTTGGGAGATCAGCTTGGCTCCGGCACTAATATAATTGGTGACAATGAAGAGGATTCAAGCATCAACATTGTCAGTGATGAAGACGTTCCTGGTTCAAATGTGATCAGTCTGCGGAATGGGATACAGAACATCTCTTGTCCTGGTGAGAAAAGTCTGCCTAAATGTGGTGGTGGAGAAGAATTAATAAAAGGTGATAATTTCTTGGACAAGCTTCTGATTAGTCCATAGAATTTGCACTTTTCTTTGTTCACATACAGTATGTGGAGGTTGAAGTGTCAACAATATGGTAGACAATAGTCCTGTACAAATCATATGTTAATCTGCATTGCTTCTACATTTTTTAAAGAATATATTGGCATTTTATTCATAACATAGATTAGGAAAGCTGTTTATGTTCAACATAGCTTTAGAGCAACGATGAAAGGATAGGCATAAAGCTGCACTGTCCATTTAGGGATATTAGAAGTTGGATTATTGTTTTAAGTCTTTTAAGCATCTTCATTTTTATCTTCATTTTGAATTTAAAGACATTGGTCTTAATCTCATGCATATCTTATGTAATGAATAGTAGTAATTTTATTATATAAGCTTAGTTCTCATATATTGTAAAATTAGGACCTATATATATATTTTGCACCCCTCCTCAATCAGGTGCAAGCCTGATGCTTGGGCTCCAGGATCCCTTAGTATCTTGCGCCATTAATAGCTATGCTTTTAGGATAATAACTTGAATCCAGCTAGTGCCAAAACAGAGCGAAACCATTGGTACACAATCACTGTACGAAGAAATCATTTTAGATCCTTGCATTTTTTTTAATTATTTTTATTTCTATTGACAAAATCTGAAAAAGTATGAAACAATATAGTTGATATTATGGCTATCCCAACTCCATAGAACCATTGAAAAATACTCATCAGCATGTAGATGGGAGCACTGTCTGTCAACAAGGATAGGTTTACCTAGATTTTCTTAGCAATTGCTTATGAAGGCAATCACATCTTTGGTACTTCCAGAATTTCTGAAAATCTCAATTTCAGCCAATAAATTAACACATTTTTGTGATATATCATATATGCGTACTTTGTGACACATCATTTCATCAATTTTAATTAGGCTTTGGTCTTGCAAGAGAAACTTGGAAGTTTTACTATTTGGTCTAGGAAAGGCCAAACCTGTCAGTTAGAAGTAATGTGAGGCTTAACTTGGAAGAAGACCTGTTATCTGCTACTTCTGCCCATTAATTGCTTTGAAACTAAGGAATGACTCCATAAGACAGGAGCAACATCTAAATAACATAAATATGAGAATCAAGAATGGCTAGACATAGAGTTCATAAATGTTATCTTGCTTTACCAAGTCTGTTATTTTCTATTTCTTCTGGATTGGTTTTATGTGAATCTTTCATTGTCTATATGATGTGGATAATTTGTTAGTTTATTATCCAAGTCTTTGCAATTATGTCATCTCATTTTTACTCAGTATCTTTCTTCTTTCTTGCCATTTTATGTCCGCTGTCTTTCTGGAATTTAAGCAAAATTGACTGTGGAGTTAATATGCAGGGACTAGCACAGTGGGGAAGCTTTCTCAATTGGATGCAGACCCTGACCAGTTGAAATTTAACAAGGACGTTATGATGGCAGACAATGAGAATGATGGTCATCAGCCTGTAGGAAATGAAGGCAAACAAAAGAAAGGAAAGAGTGTTTCTGCAAGCATCTTTTCTTCTGATAAGGTTTCATCTCTCTCTCCTCTCTCTCCTTTCTTTTCTTTTATGATTTTACATTTTGCATGTGCAGTTCTTTTGTTTATTTTCTAGTATTGGTGCAGCTTTTCATCTTCTTGTGGTGCAATTGTCATTGTTTTTCATTAGGTGTTTTGCACTTAGACCTTCATCATCACATGAGGGTCTTTCACTTAAAAATGCAAGATTTCCTTTGAAATGGAATAAAATGAGAAAATTAGCATCAAGTAAAAACTGCTTGGGGATAAGTAAAGAAACCTTTTGGTTAAATTCCAAATTTCTTATAATGTTGTCAACATTTTAGTAAGTGTTTGGAACGGGAAATGCGCTGAAGTGCCAGTAGATGCCGAACAATGTTAAACTCAGTTGAAAAAAGTTGATTTATTATAATGACTAATTTCAAACACCTTTAAGTTTTTCTCAAAAGCTCATGAGCAGCTCGAAATTAATTATTTATATAATTAATTTTATAAAAATATTTTTGAATTAAATAAATTGTTAGATAATTTTTTGAAATTATTGTACAATAATTTTATACTAAGTTTTAAGTTATTCTTAAGTCAATAAAAACATTATCACTGCACATTGTTTAAATAAAAATACGATTTGTAAATAAAAATTATACTAAAATTATTAAATTTTTATTTGATAATTAATCTCATGAATGGTCCAAGTTCACTTGGACAATTAACATATCAAGCATGAACAAAAAATTAAGATCAAAGTTATGCTTGATTTAGGCTGGAGATTAAAAAATATATAAATATCAACATCAAGCATCATGATAGTCTGTTTGGCTCAGCTCATCTACAGTTCTAGATAGGGCTTATCTATGTTGCTTACATGGATTTCATAACTGATAAACCATGTGACGAGCTTCTAAAATTTTGATGCCATGATAGTCTGTGTGTGCACAGAAGGAACAAATCGAGATATAGGATTGCAAGAGAGGCACTTTCATTATTCATCTGAGTTGAAATCGAAGTTATGAAAATATTCAGCTGCTTTGATCATTGATTGTGCAGCTAAAGGGTTCAAGTTGGGGGCTTCTGGCACCATCAACCAGCATGGCTGCTCATGCAATTGATGAAATAGTTGAGATTGAGGTGGCAGAGAACATTGAGGTGGTTGAAACTGATTCAGTGGAAATTGATAAAGGAACTGGAGCGTATGAGATCAGAAAGTTGCCATTTCTGCTTCCTCCACCTCCTCCAATTCCTCGGAATACTTCCTCACAGGTTGGTTCTGTAATTGATCATAGTCTTCTTATAGTTGTAGACTGTTTTGCATGGAAAGCTGTATTCTCGTGATATAGTTGTGTTTAGGACTGGTTAACTTTTTACAATGTTATTTACCTTGCTGATGCTAAGCTGCTTTTGCCATGAGTATCAGTACAAGGGCAAAGATGAGAGGGTGGATGTGGAAGGGCTGGAAGAGGAGGAGGAGGTGGTGGATGTCGACGTAGTTTGATACAAAATGGCTGCTCCGAAGGATTTTTATCTTTTGCTGTGGAGCTGAGGAGTCAATGGAATCTAAAATTAGTGAGCTTCATGCACATAGTTTTGGATTATATTTCTACAAGGCGTGAGGCTGATGAATTTGCTTAGGAGAAACTGAATTTAGCAACGCTCAATGGATGGTTTTGAAATTATTATCACTCAATGAAAATACGATAGGATTGGGATAGTATGACCCTATATATTTATGCTGCTTTTACGTGCATGTGCAAGGGTGAGTGTTGGTGTAATGCTTGCAGCTACACTTGAAGGCTCTGCCTATGCTGTGTGCCCATGGGCATACCTATGCAATCTTGTTAAAATTTCAATTAGGAGCTTTTCTTTATAATTAGAGCAACTCGTCAATTTCTAGATTTATGGAACTGGGATTTGAATGTTTTCATCCAAAATATTACTCGTGCATCATTTGAATTGTGTCCAATCTGCTGGTTTTCAATTAATATGAATTGGTTATTTTTCCAAAATTTTTTGGATTATATAAAAATCAACTTGCGAGCCGGTCTGAATTTAGACACAACTCAATTTGAAAGGACATGATATGATAAATGATATGATAAATGTCATGCTATGTCTGTACTTTTAAATTTTTATTAGAGCTGATAATTTGTATCACGTCTAATTGTGTTATGTTATATATTATGTATAATATGATTATATAAAATATGAATACGATTAATTAATTATATCATGATTTATAATCATATCAACATGATAAAATATAATTGGATGCAATTAATTATATAATCAATTAACCAATTTATTTATTAAAAGGTCTAATCGATTTATTTATCAACTAGTCTAATCAATTTTTCAATTAGTCAATTTGACTGGTTGAAAATATTATCACTGCTTCTTCACAACTCTACTTTTATAGCGTGTTTTAGGTTGTCTGTTCCTTAAACTTCACCGATGTAGAATTTATGGCAAAGCAAATGATAAATACTCTATTTGCCTTTGTCATGGGTCAAAAATCAAGACTATCACTAGGTGTACATTTTTCATTCCTTTTTTATACTTTGGGCCGGGGTCCTCTCATCTCTACTTAATTCACCAAACTCACATTTTAGTTTATTTTTCAAAAAAAATAAAAAATAAAATCAAATTTTGGTTATGTTAATATAATAAATAATGTAATATGTTTAAATATATATAATAACCTAGGACCATTATAATATAAATTAATAATTAAATATTAATTCATCTAAAATAAAATTAGTAAATATAGATTAGTGTAATGTTAAAATAATATAAATTAATAAAATAATAGCTATATAATTAATTTATTAGTATTTAATCACATATAATAATTAGTTTTAATATAATTTGTTACAATATTTATTTGAATATTTTGTATAGTTTGAATAATACTAAAATAATTAAATATTTTATATATTTTTAATTGTGTTTAATAGTATCTTAATAAGTTAAACCAGTAAAATCTATTTGTGACATAATTTTTTTCCTGTAATTATATTGACACAGCTATGACACATATCCATTTAATTCAAATTCATACAAAATTAAATCTGTGTCATTTTATATCGTTTAATCGTGTTGTATTAAAAATTGTCTAACTCTAATTTTTGCTAAATTTTGTTAATAAAAGCATCTAAGGTTAGAGAATTGAATTATGAATTTTTCCATAACAATATGATTAATACTTTCATGTCTCTGAAATGGAATATGATAGATGGTAGGCGTTTGGGTATTTTAATTTTTTCTAGATCAATTTTCAAAGAAATGAATTTGGAGGCGAAAATAAAAAGTAGAATTTGAATTGAATCTTAAAAAAGGAGGGCCTTGAACAATCTTCTTGCATAATTGTTGGATCCATCTAAAACTGAAAGGAACACTACGATTAATCCACATTTCCTCTATTCTTTTTTGTTTTTGCTAACCCATAATTAACTTCATTTTTAAAAGCTGTTAATTGGGGAACATTTAGGTCTTCTCTTCTAAGCACCTGGAACACCTGCATTTGAAACCGTAATCATCTAGTAATGTCTGCCTCTCTTCAAATGGAAGGTCCTCTTCGATATATGAAATGATAACATGAAAATGCTAGATCAAGTTCTGTTAATTTATTAGAGTCAGTTCGGTTTCTCAACAAGATTGATAACAACGTGCAATGAGTGAATGAATCACCTCTTCTCCCGCACTAATGGGTCTGAGGGCAATGATTGTTGCTTGGCCATCTCTGTCCAAAGATTGATCACAAATAAGTGAGAATACCAATTATGACTTGAAGAAACCAAAATTTTGCTTCATACGTGCTTTTAAAGTTGTATTCTTCTTATGTGAAAGAATAAATGAACTGTGCCTTCACATACTTCCTCTCTCTTGAAAGCTCTTGCATTTGGGCAACACGAGTAGTTCATACAACTCTGCAAAGGATAGAATGCGTTACCTGTTGCAAAATTGAAACACGAACTATATCACCAAATCTTCATAGAGAAGTAAAAACAGATATAATGCATAAACTCGCTAAACAAATTTGAAAGCACTTGCCAAGGTAAGGTGATCAAAATAGTATATTATGGGAGAAGAAAAAATTTAGCAGAATTGCAATTCAAAAACTTTATAAGCACAATATAAGCATGAAGCCGTTGCTTTCATCCACTCAACTACAATCAGCGAATTATGTAAATATACATGCTAGAACGGAGAAAATGAAAGTTACATCCTTGCTGGATAATACATACAACACAAGCAGAATGCAGCTTAGCAAGTTATGCAGTCGCCATTTCAAAAAACATATGCTCCAAAAATACTCCATAGAATTGTACCCTTTACGGAAATATTTAATTTTAAAAAAGAACAGCATTGCCCGATGGTTAACAAGGACGAGTGATCTTTAAGATCAGGTGTCAATCATACTCACTATTAAGGAGAATTCCACATCGGGAGATTGAGATATAGAATAAGGATTTCTAATTGTGATGCAATTAACTTCAGATTGACTTAAGTTATTTTAAAACAATGGTAAATCCATAATTATCAAACTCAACTGTCTAAATCCATCAAATTCTAATACTCACAAGGCTAGATAATATGAGCCAGTAGTATCCCCACATTGCAGTTATGATCACTGGGTTCTTTTATTGCCATTAAAAAATCATATAAGGTAATTTTTAGCAAATTCAAGCCTTAATATATCGCTTTCACACACTAAAAATTAAATAAAACACAATGATGACTCAGGTTTACTATGCAAATTGTACCACAAATATAAAAAATAGCTTCACTAAAAGTTGCACAGTAAAGTGAAAAGAGAATGAGAAGTCCTAACTAGCATGAATCAAGATATAATGTATTTGTCAGCACTGACTAGCAAAACCACTGCAGTCAATTTAAACTATACCTTGACAACAAATTGAATAGCCATCACCAAGAGCATCAAGAAATGGTTTAGTAATTTCCTCTGCTTTTGTCTGCAATGCATGACTTAAAGAATGACACAAGAATTCAATATTCTACATAAAAAATACAGAAATTAAGAAGGATAAGCACTCTAACCTTTTCAGGATATGGAAGGTCATCAATGTACAAAAAATAATCCGCTACTGGAGATGCCACAACCAAATCACTGTCAGAAAGGAACTTCATATTATTACCTGAAGACTTGAGCAAACCACACATATGATAAACATGATAAGAGCATCCATTATCAGGAAGCATATTCATCTTTATTTAATTATAAAACAGGTCAGTTGCAATTGTCATTATGGTTATATGCCCAATTAACAATTGTTTGAAAATGAAGCCCTGAAAAATCATGATGCTTATAGATTATTCAGCTCAAACATGCCAATAATATTCCCATAGATTTCAAGAGAGAATACTTTGGTGTGTCAAGGACATCAATTAGGAATAGTAAAAAATGACACAAGGAAAAAAAAAGCAATGGAATAGGATACATGGTTCACATTCTGGGTTGAAAATGGCAGCCTTAAGGAGCTGAAGTGACTGCAAAATTTCAGAACAATTAAGAATCTCATATATGAAAATCTCTCACACACACATGCATGCAAGCGCACGCGAGCGCACACATACAGGCATTTTCTATGGCTACTTTGTTTTTGACAAAGTAACCCGTGATGAAAGAAACTCCCATGTTGTGGTGAGAATAACAGGTGAAAAGGAAATAAAAAAACCAAGGTAATTATAGAATACACTTGCATCCACACACATAAAAGCAAGTTATGTCTGTAACCAAAGCAGTTCTTCCGTAGTTTAATGTGATGCAGGTTAACATTCCAGGAAAAATGTATGCATGCAGCCATTTCAGGAAAAAACATAAAAGCATCAACAAGATGTCCCCATTTTAAATCCAGAACCGCCTAAGAATAATAGGTTGCCTCTAAAAATAGCAGAAATAGATGAAAGTAGAGTCTTTCAAATGGAAAAAGTACAAATAACAGATTAAGAAATATAACTGCATTTTTAGTTGAATTGAAACATTTATTTGCTACACATATTTCCAAAAAGATAAAATTTCCAATATCTTAGGCTGTTTAGAATGCAATTAGAAGATTCAAAGATTAGATTATGTCTTTTGTAACTTCTCAAAACACCAGCTTTTCCTCTGATATGAAGCAAATAAAGAAAACTCATGATGTGTCCAATCCAAGTTATGGAGAATAAAAATGAAAACCAAGTGTCTAAAGAAAAGCTACAAATGGAAGCTGTCCATTTATTACAGCTAATCCCAGAAAGGATTTTTATCATCTGTATTTTGGAGGTCAGAGGTTTCTTTCTTTTCTTTTTGCCGGCTATAATTCCAAGTTCCATCTAATCAGGATAAGTGAATATGAATAACTCAGAGATTCATGTATATCATGCTGGACTCAATCTGGAAAATTACGAGTACATGTGAGAAATCAAGAGAACATGTTTTACAGAAAGTTAAATCATTGGATTAAAAGACTTGTTCTGCATGACATAATTCATAGACGAACAAACTGAATAAAGTATTGTTGTTGGACCAGGTATGAACAATCATTACACAATGAGTGGTTCAGAGACTGTACAATATGGTAGCTTATTCAATATAAAGATATCTTACTGTGAATGCAAGATCACTAACTTCCATCCTAAATGCAGTTTCATTGGAAGGATCAACATCATAGGACAATGAAATGCTTTCCCACCACCTACAAGATTGAAAAGGAAAAAAAAAGCTCTTTGAGTCTCTCTTCTATTTGCTTAAAACAATAAAAACGTCTCCTTATTTTGTTGTGTACACTGTGCACAAACTACAATTTCCATGATATCTCTTTTGAGGGAAACGAAATTTCTTGCTCTGGTATCTAAAATCTTCTTAACAGATATACATAAGAAAATACCCTTATCATAAGAATAATTATCTACCTTCTCTTGTGTCCACACGATATTGGCCTCCATGCCTCCAGAAGTAAAGAGAGTTCAGAACAGTCCAACTTAGCAGAATCAATGTACTTGCTTTGTCTTTTTAGAGGAGCTGCTTTTAGCTTTCTATATCTTAGAATGGTGAAAGATATTGACTGCAAAATTTAAGAAATTTAGTTAGTTGTTCTCAAGCAGTTTGATGCTTTATTTGTGTTGTAGAGATGAACAATAAGACACCTTTACAAAATCAAAGTTTATTGATATGCCCCAATATATTATACTTTTGCTTGTAGAAGAGCTGGACAGTAAGGGATGGGTTAATCAGTGGTTATGGGCTATCCTTGTTAGGGGTTTACTGCTGAACTACTGTATTTTGGCCTTAAGAGGGTTGTTCTAGTGTGGACTACAGCTGATTAAGTGTGTGAGGGTTGTTTCTAGATTATTCAGTGGTTGGGTATGTTGCAGGGTAGTATAGCGTGGGTAGTTTGTTACATAGGGAAGTGTTTTGTTAATATAAATGGAAAGGAGTGTTAGGGAGGGGGTATCCGGAGTATTTTGTAAAAAAGTCCTTAGTGATTGAGGAGAGTGCAAGCCTCTCGAAAGCTGTAGTTCCCAATTTCTAGTTTCATTCTAGAACTTTCTTTTGGTTCCACTTGCTGTGATTTTCTGGTTCTTATCAATTGGAATCAGAGCAGGTTGATCCATGGAGAAGAAGAACTCAGGGTAGAATTTGAAGAAAGAGATATGCTCCTTAAAGAGCATGGTGGACAAACTCTCCTCCCAAATAGCCCAGTCTTGAAGATGCAGAAGGAATCATCCAACTTGACTTCACCGGCGTGGAAAGGGAAGGTAAGAGAAGAGGAATCACCGGTGTTGTGTATGGCTCATATACACAGTAAGTGGACAAATGCTGGAGTGGGCGGAGAAAATAATAAAGAACATTAATGAAACATGAAACATGAACTGTATCAGTGTGAGATATATTACCAAAATTTAAGAAATATGCAAGACTTTTTTCGTTCTAATTTCTTTTCCAGATGAGCTAATTAGTTAATCACTAAAACTGTCTTTTAAATTTTAAGCTAATCTTAATCCCAAAATAGTTGATCAGTTACATGAATCTTCTTCCTCAACTCTATATATATGATAATGCAATACAAAAATAAGTTTAAATATCAGCATTGTTGAGAAATAATAAAAATAGCAAGAAAAATGTAAGAGAAGAGTAAGAACACAGAGAACACAAGATTTAACGAGATTCGGCAATATGTTTACATTCTTAGGAGCAGAACGACTAGATTTTCTTATTGATGGTACTGAGAAACTAGGTTATAATACACATGTTATATATATAACATGTACGGTATGATTTTACAAAAATACTCATATACCATAACACGGGGGCGTTGCCCCTGCACCCTCAACCCACTTAATCTATAACCCATAAAAATAGTCAAGAAACCCCCACAAAGACAGATATTGTCACTCCACTGCACTAACATTTGTCTACTTACTGTGTATATAAGCTATACACAACAAACATATATCACAAAAAGGCTACATTGTGCAATTCAAAAAGGCTGCTTACTTAAAAGCAAACTTATGGTTCATATGCAATTAGAAAGAGAGATTCAGGGAATATTTTATGTGGGCAATTAATCTCTATAATCAAAAAGTTCATTTTTTTTTTCTAAAAAAATCACAGATTATTTAGCTTAATGAGGAAAAGTTCACTTGAATTGTACCCTCCCCCAACTAGTTTTTTTTTTTTCAATTTCAAATAATTACGAGCAGGAATTCACCAAAGAGAAACTTATCTTGCTGTTGAAAATAACTCCTACCCAAAATCTCAACTGCCATAAATTATCACTGATTTACGTAGAAATAAAAATTGACATATCCATGAAAAATGGACCAACAATATATCACTAATACATGTTACAGAAATTACAAAACTATTAGTAGGGAAATTCAATAGGGCAGAGGTAAGCTTCGTATTACCATTTGTTTTTTAATGAAACAAGCAAGTAAACCAAGAAAAGGTCGTTTTCTTTTATTTCCAATGGATGATTATGAAAATTAGCAAGATAAAATACCCTTTCCATAGTCGCCATTCTGTTTAACTTGAATACCATGGCATTGCCAATTTGTTATCAGCTCCTCGAAATACTCCTTAAACATAACAAAAATCGAAATCCCAGTTCAAGAAAGAAAAAAAAAACTTGAGATACCAAAAATGTTAAAGAGAGAAAGAAAGAGAGCACCTGGACTTGGAGAGAAGGGGGAGGATGAAGAAGTGCAGATATTTGAAAGGTACACTTCGAATCACTTGGGCAAATTGAGTCCATTTACAGAGCGAAGTCCAAAAGTTGTAATGTAGCAATTGTTAACTATCTCAGACTCACAGCTGTGATGGCTCAAAGGACCCAACTTCTACTAGTGAAGAACATATAAGGCGGCGCTATTCCGTAGTAATTAATTTTAATAAATATAGTTGGGCAATTATGAAAAATATTAGAATAAATTGGGAATCAGAAAATTGGAGGAATTATTTTGGTTCAAATTATACCTGTTCAGGCAAACTAGGGGAGTAGGGGCTTAACCCAGTCTCGAGTTCGAGAACCAATCTCACCTGCAGTAAGTAGAAAGATAATCCCCTCACTAAATAAAAAGAAGCTATGATTGTTCAGGTTGGTTATTTAAATGTTTTTTTTTTTAATTTTATATCAATTATTTGAATGGATTTAAGTCAATTTTTCTTCAAAAATGCCAAATTTACAAATCACAATTTAGATAAAACCGATTAAAGAATTGATAAAAACATAGTCACATGTAAAATTCAACCAAAATTAAACTAAAATTAAAAACCAGCGATATAAATCATTTAACATATTATATTTAGACATGTTTCGAATGTATTCATAATGAAATAAAATTATACTGATAATAATATTATTTCCAAGGTGGTTTTATTTCCCTCCCGACTCTCTTCTACTTATATATATTATTTTATTGAACCGGGCTGCAAATCGGTTAGGCACTGAGATAAAGGCATCGGGTGCATCATATTCCAATAACCTCATTTTATGCCCTGTATAATTCTTAACCTAAGAGGGATTCATAAGAAATATATGAATATGGGATTTCAAGAAAGAAACAGACAAGTTTAATACACACACATATTTTATTAAGACAAAAGAAGTAGTCTTAATAAATAAATACAATGATCATTCCAATAAATTGGCTTTTCTTGTACTTGATTGAATAATAGAATTTAGTTCCTCTCTACAGAATTTCTCTACAATCCTCTCTCTTATTCTCTCCTTTCTCTCTAGCTTAATTCTTGTTCTCTCTCTTCTCCACTTCTTTTCACACTTCTTGGCTGCATCTTGGAATTTCTGACAGATTCCAACTCCATAGCTCAAGATCTGATCTCCACAAGTGGATATCATACCAGCCAGCCTGGTGTTATATTTAATAATTTACTTTACTAAACCTACCTTTCCCTCCATCCAAATAGAGGGTAAAGATTGTTCTGATTAACCCTTACTATTCCTTGCCGTTTCTTATCCTTTCAATTCAGAATCTAAGGAATCAAATTTTGCAATTCCCAACAGCCGAATTACGTATTTGTCTTTGTTCTCAAAAATATTTGCCAACAAAACCAACCAGTTCATATGTTGTAAATCTGTTCAGTAAGTAATTGCTTGCTTGCCTCAATAAAAAGGGAAAAATCCCACACATCATGGGGGCTCCTACTATTTTACTTGTAAATAGGAACACAAAAATTATTGTCGGTTTACAAAATCTATAACTGAAGTACAAATTACTTACAATCATGCACTAAGTGAAAATTTCTTTGAAACCAGTTTGAGATTAGACCAAATCTAGTGCACAAATTTCAAACAAAATAAAGGAATGTGCGGCCACTTCTCACTGAAAAATCAACTGCAGAAGACTTTCTAGAGAACATCGAGCTGTGATCAGTTTGAACATAAAGCACATCTATTTTTAGGTTTTAAACTTCTATTTTTCACCGTTCAAGCATCAAATGCATCCAAAGAACTGCTCCAAGGATGAAGAGCTAAATACATTTACAGCAGTCCGTTCAGGTCTAATTGGAGAAATGTGAAGCTGGTATTTGATAAACCTCTGTAATCAAGAAAAGTGACTGGTGAACTGAGTGACAAGCTAATTTTGGTGGACAGCAAAACATTACATAGACATTTTTTACGTACAGCTAATTGGGAAATGATCTCATGATTGGTATCGATATGCCAATCTGGTTCTAGTTGCCGGACAAAAGATGCCCGTCCATTTTCAGTGCTACAGAACAGAACCTGCAGATGAATTTTCCAATTATTACAGACATAATTTGAATATGAAAGAGAAGAAAAACTTGAAATGGCTATGCAAAAAATACTCCAGACTAATCAATCCATGTGCAATATTTGTTACTTCAGTCACAAATAAGTCTCGGGAAGACAATAAAAAAGGTCCTCAGCAACCCTTCATCCATGAACAACTCACAGTAGGTTCACTCCAACTCAATAGATAAGCACCGCAGAAAATATCTTAGTATCATGAAACTATTCCAATCACAATCATTCACCTCATATAATTTCTCTGAAATTTAATTTGGCAATGCTTTAGGTGGTAAAATTGGACATGGATTTAGGAATACTAAAAGAAAACATCTTTATCGTCCATTTTTATTTTTTTTCCTTCGCAAATAACAGCATACATGTTAATGCTTAAGATTACTCCAACAATTACAAGCACATGACAAGTTCTTCATTCAATCACATTTTGATATTAGTTATTCCTAGAAACATTTAGCAATGACCATGTTTCTTATGCCTCAAGTGTACCATTACATCGTCACAATTTCTTCAAGAAGTCTTCTATTCTTATTGCACATCCCAGCCGCTTCATTTTGGCCTCAACATGATGATACTTATCAATATCATGACTTAATATTTGGTATTGCCAACATCAATAGTCAATTCAACATCAATACATTCTAATTCTTTCCCCCATATCCATCCACACACTTTTCTAGCAATTACAATTGCATACCCCATGGCAGCCAAAATTCAAACTATTAACACCATTCATTGAAACTATGGACTCACTCAAACAAGATCATTACTCAAACCAACCCATGCTGTACATACATCTCGGTCCATGTTCATAACAGTTTAGGAGATACACTGAAAGCTCATTCAGTAAGGTTAATGGAAAGAAATAGAGTAGAGATACAATGAAACAACAAACAAGATGAAGTGTAATAACCCAATTTTGTTTGGTCGCAAGTTTAAAATGTTTAAGTAGGTGAAATTCCTTACATTTATTTTAATTATTTTGGAAAATGAATAAAAATGGAACTAATGGAGTAAAGTTTTAACTTTTGTTTACAAGTTGATCCTATTGACGAAGAGATCTAACCTATCACAGTAAAAAAATTTACAAGTATCCATCTATTACAATTAAGAAAAAACAATCAATTTAGATTTTACACTTACAATAATTTTCTAATACTTTTGTGTTCATAAACTTCATTATCACTATGTTATTCTACTCATGTCATTTTATTGAAGCTACTCACATAATCAGCATTACATTTTCAAAAATCCACTTCATTTGTTTATGCATTGAGAAAGTAATCAACCAACGTAATCAAAATTGTCATGTGACAGCCACAACCTAGTTAAAGCATCCAACATACATATCCCACGGAACCCAACACATTGATAATGACTGATACTAGGAAATAATAGCTTGAATTTGGACAACAATTATCACTGATGTTTTCACCTTCTTTCTTATGCCATGAGTTAAAAATATCAACTACATCCTAATATTTCAAGACAACTGAATAATTTGCATGGATTCCACCTCTAAATGAACTATAAATTGAATAAGTCAAATATGTGAAATGCGTAATACTTCAGCACAAAGAACCCCAATTTTGGCAGGGAAACGAAAAGATAATATTTTAAATCAACCAGGCCCAAGAGCAACTACTAGATTTAACTTGGCCAACAATGTTGGTCAAGAAGCTTAGACATTTTTTTTAGAATTTCAGATGCTGGTCTCATTGAAGAAATCAAATACCTTCAATTCAATGACTGAGAGCTTGTACAAAAATTTACACTTATCATGACAAGCTAACAATAAATATAAAATGAATACTCACACATATTACTCGATCAAACACTAATCATGATGCATTTATATGGAGAAATGGCTCAGGTAAAACAACTTACAAGTTACAACCACATGTCCAAATTCAAAGATGTTCTGATTGTCATATACCAAGGAAAACATTAAATTTAGAAGGCATTTTTAATTACCTTGTCTTTGACTAAACCACCAGATGTGAAAACCCCTGAATTCTCCAAAGCTGCTAGAACCTTTTGCTGCATAAACGATATCCATGATGTAAATGATGATAAAATTATGCAAAGCTGAACTAGATACAGAGCAAGGGAAACTTTAAATCATCAAGAGTTAATGCAGCAACCACGAATTCCTTTAACTCAAAAAAATGATAATATAAGTAAACAGACTATGGGCCAACTACTCTCAGCCAATTAGTAAGAAACGTCCTCAAAGCTATCCTTCTATGCAAAGACACATCAACATGTTCATAACTGTATGTTCAGATGAGGTAAGTATTTAAATAAAATAAAACTGTTTATAGTCTCAGTAAGAAGAAGAAGAAGAAGGAAATTCTAGCAATACTTCAATGGTCTCATCTCAGAATAAACAAAAGTATCTAATTTATTGGCTATAATTAATAACACCAAAGAGGTCCTTTTAGCCGACTGGTTACTGCCTATTTATGCACATGTACATCTAATACGCTACCTGAAAAAGAAGCTTATTTTAGAATAATTGACTAGTCATGCTTATTAAATATCATCAGTTTATCCATGAGTAAATTTTAAGGAAAAGACAACATTATTTCACAAAGTTAAATATCCAAGATGTATTACAGGCAAGCTCTATGCACATAAGACATGCACAGTAGAGTAGAACCATAAAACCACAATCACATATTACACAAAACAGTTTGAGAAAATTAGTAATCTTCACTTGTTTGACAAGATAGAAATGTACACAACAGAGTTTGCACGCACTTCACTCTCATCATCGATTACTCTTTCCATAAGATAAAGATCGCAAAACTTTGTTATCTCCAACAGTACTTCCAGCACAGATGACCTCACAGTAGCTTGTTTCTGCCCAAGTAACAATTTAAACCAAATTAGTCCTTCAGATTGCTGTTGAAAGCATAAAATTGAGTGCAAAAGGTGCATCACCACCTGAATCTCCTCTGGACTACTTTCCTCAAGGATTACTCCAAGCAAACGACAAGTAACCTGCAAAGAACAAGTCATCAGGATTGAAATCCTTTAAGCAGAATGACTTTCTTCCGGGAAACATTAACTTGATAATTTGTTTCTCTATATGATGTCAAAAAGTGAAATAAGCCAAGTTAATAAATTCCATTAGAAAAAAAAAACACGTTGCTTCGCATGCTACGGCAGCTATTTTAGCACCACAAAACACGCTCTTAGAATTGAGAAGCACTATAGTTACCAATCACATATAACAAAAGAGGAACTTGAGCCAAATTGATAATGGGATGCAAGATAAATGAAGTTGTTAAATGAGTTTTGCACTCAATCTCATAGCATTTGCTAATCTAAAAGCAAAAATCTATCAATCGTTATTAGATGAATACAGATGGCTAATTACCATTTTCTGATACATCCAAGACTACATTTAACAAATATTTCAAAAAAAATAATGATACTATAATGCAATAAATCTATAGCCATAATTTTTACATACGGCCTTTAATTATTCAGATGCTGCTTCCAACACTATGATCTGAAAATAAAGCTCTCCCGCAAAACAAATTGTAGTTCCTCCTTTTGCTTGTTCATGTACATGTGATTTGGTGATTAGGGAAGAAACAAAAAATCCATGGTTCAGTGAACCATTTTTTTTTCCCTAAATTAACCATGTATTTTGCGGACTCTAAAATTACATTCTCCAGTAATGGACATTTGACACTTGATAACAGAGCCAAATTTGTATAGACATCTGATACAAAAACAAATCAATAGCTCAAGTGAATTAGCACATAAAAAAGAAAAACATTTCCAAGAAATCTAAGTTTTATTATCTTAGATCATGTCATAAAATAGAGAGCATAAATGCACTTCCAATAAATAGCAAATAATAAAACTACAGAAATTCAAACGTCATTAGGACACCTGTGAGCATATATTTACCTTTCTTCCTTCACTCAACCTCTGCCTAACTATCTGCCCCAAAGTTGGCTGAAAAAGTAGGAAAAAGTTATAAACAACAAAAATAGGCAAAAATGTAAAGAAATAACTATATGGTTTGGTTGATGGGGAAAAATAATAGAGCTTACTTTCACTGGCTGGAAAAACTCATCAACAACATTTTGGGCTCCCAAATCCTCTGAAGATAATGAACAAACTCCAGTAGGTATCAGTGTCGAATTTGATTGACTACTGACAACAGAACTACTAGTTGTAGGAGCTTGTCTTTTGGGTTGCCTTCGTTGTGATCCACCAGGTGATCTCAACAGCCTCCATGTAAAAACTATTGCAACAGTAAGCCCCGCAATAGCTCCAACAGATCGAGAATCCTAGCACCAATCTTGAAGTAGTGAGAACTCCCATATTTGTCTTTTTTACCATAAAGAACTCCCATATGTCACAAATATAAACTAAATTATCTTTACAGATATTAAAACTTGCGAAATGACTTGCACCCGTACAATGTCACCAGCCTTTAAGGTTTGAAATGTCCATCGCACTAAAGACTGACAGATAAATTTGAAAGAATAGTGGGTTTACTTTGCAGCTTACAACATAATTTGGCAAATCATCACTACTTTTCCAGTTAGGCCATTCTAAAGTCTTCCAATCTTAAATTTAGCTAAAAACAATAACGCACTTTTCTCAAGAAGAAAACAATGTTGAAGAACTCGAGAGCAAGTTACGTTTAAAGATAGAAAAAAATAAATAACTCCATAATATAATTATGGTGAGGTAGAAAGGAACATCTAATCCTCAGTGAATATCAGAAACAATGAAGGCAAACTGAATCTTATTATTCCCCCAACTACAAAACAATACATCTAAACCCAGAAGAATTCATTTCAAATAACTTAAAGAACTGTCTTCTGTTGGGGGCAGGATATGAGCTCATTTTCTAAGGTTGAGAAAAATAATATTCATACAGGTGAGAGAGAAAGATCACATCAAAAGATCTAATGAAAACAAAAATTGGTATAATGGCTTCAAAATCAGATGTTACAATTCACCCTAGTGGAGTATTCTAGAAACAACAAGGCATTTTCTAGAACAAGGGATAATAAATGCTCAAAATTAGAAATGCATATATGAGGCAAATTTTTTGCATGCAATTAATGAGCATTTGATGTACTTCCCCATCCCAATAACTGATTATTTAGCTGGAGATGAGGCAACCACATGAAAGGATGCACTCAAAATGTTAAATAAGGTAAACTTTTCCACTTACCATTAAACAAAATCCTAAATTTCTTTTCTCTTTTATTATTCCATTTGTTTGTAGCAGAAGAAAATCTCAAGTGGCAGCATTGACAAGATCATTGACTCAGCTTAGTATTCCTATTTTCGCTTTTTTTTTTTCTAAGCATGGGGATATCTCCCAGGTAAGTACAACTTATCATTTGTTTTTTTTTGTTCCCAATGAATTATACGGAATACTGCAGTATAATTGTTTCAGAAAGAGTAAAAACTCCCATAATTGTTTAAAATCCACGCACCAGCAAGTGCTAAACATAAAGTTCAATAAACCGCATTTAATTTCATAACTGAGGACCAAGATCTAGTCCAAGTATAGATATATACCTTTTAGGTAAAAAAAAAACCCCCAAAAACATTACGAAAAGCTCCAATTGACTGACAACTTATGACCGAATGCCTAGAATTAAAAGTGTTATCCCTAGTACACATAATTTCCATATAAACAAGAAAAAAGAAAAGTGAAATTAAGAAGCTAAAAGCTTTCAGATCGAATTAGAAAATTGAATTAAAATAACGAAATTGACATTAAGAAAGAGAGAGATAAAAACCAGGTTATGGAAAGAGATCGAGAAGAGATTGGACATCTTGAAGGTTATGTAAGCACTGAAGCGCTTGATCAGCTGAACCAGCTCTTCCTTCGATGATTCTGCCATATGCCCTAATCCCCCGATCTGGGTAAAATCAAAACGATCCAAAAAGCTATGTTCCTTTACAAAAACAAAAACAAAAGCAGAGAAGAGAAGCGCTTTTGCGTCTTGAAGAAATGGTTAGATTCTGAGGTATTCCATTAAATTAAGAAACCTTCAAGGGAGAGAATGATAAAAAGAGAAAAGAGACGGATGGACAGAGCTTCTGCGATTCCCAAACACGGGGGTCAAGTCGAGAAAGAAGAGAGAAACACCGAACCGAGTTTCTAATTTTATCTGTCCCCAAAAAAATTAATGAATGTTTTTTGTTTTTTTAATCTTTTTGCCCCATAATTGAATTATTTTTTACTAGTGATTTTAGAAATCGGAATAGACCATTCGGTCGGATCAGAATCGATCAATAATTTGAGCTGACTCGGAATAATTTGTATTTTCGTCAATGCAAAAATTCTTTGAAATTTTTTTTAATATGCAAAATTTAGTATTACAATTTGTAAAATTCCTTGAAATATATTAAAATGCAGACTTTTTGAAAAGTTTGGAGCAAAAAAAAAATGTAATTCACCAATTTTTAGGGCACAAAATATTAAATGAAGACTTTTTTTTTTAATAGAAATGAAGCAACAAGTCTAAAGAACATTAGATATGATATACTCCAGGAAAAGAAATGTTCATCTTACCCTGCACAAGAAGATCTCTAACAATAAAAGAGTCATGCAGTTATGGTACCCCAGAGGCATGAGAAAATTTATATTAAACAAAAAATCAACACAGTAATTAGTTTCTCTATAAATGTGGTTCAGTTTTACCTCATAATCCCAAGTTATCATAACATAAATCTCTTGAATCAAAGTTTTATGATGATCAAGGATAGGATCTCTTCGATTAACCATGTCCGCAAACAACCGCTTGAAACCACATGGTCAAGCCAACCTCATGCCATAGATCAAAAGCATGTCTTTGCTGCCAAAACATCGCATATACCAATATTAAGTGTATAGCCAATAAGCCACATGCCCTTATCATTTCTAAGCAAACCATCTGTCATTGCTCTACCACAGTGGCACATAAAGCTCCATCATAGTTTAGCTTCACCCATCCTGCAGGAGGAAGGATATAACAAACTTGCAATTCAATATATCTATTTCTACTCGAAGGGACACATTTCAACAATAGTTAGCAACAATGAAAGATTATTCTTTAGCCAAAATGGCTAGAACAAAATTTGAGGGCACAACAAACTCCCCATCAAAAAGAGCATTGTTCTTATATATTGTGTATGACACAGTAAGCAGACATCTGTTGGAGCGCAGCGATGATATTTCTCAACATTATACTTCCACAAGAACCGGCACATTCCAAAGCGAGTACTCCGTTCCACCTGATGCTAAATGCCCAATTTATTAAGCAAGTTGTCCACCATTCATTTGATCAAAAGGTATAAACATAAACTCATTGAGTTTATTAAAGGGAACTAGAGACCTAAGTTGCATAAGATGTATGATAACCCCCTCAAGACATGAATGATAGTTTTAGCTGAACACAAACAACAATCACAAGTATTAATATCAGTTAAGTGACGTCTCTTCCTTTCCTCATTCGTAAGAAGTCTCTGATGTCACAAAGCCATGAGAAGCTTCTAATAAATTCAGGATCATTTCAATGCCAAATGATCTTTCACTTACAGTCTTTAGGATTTTAGTTACCCCATTTCAAGGAAGGAGTAAGCATATTAAAAGGAAAATTTCCCTCTCGAAGAGTGGAGACAAAAAAGGACATCAGGTCCATCCATAGTGCTAGGGGTTTAATAGCCGAGATATGCAACATAATAAAATAACTAATAAAGTATTGGAAATCACCCCAACACTAATTACCATGAGCATCAACATAAGAAGAAACCTTCTTAAATTTATCAACTTTAGGAATCTCAGCATTGGTAAACTCAATCAAGAGGCCACCTAAACCTACCCAATTGTCAAACTAGAAATAAATACTTGTATCATCACCAAGAGACCATTTCATATCTCTTCTAAATTGGTCAGCAAGAATGACAATACTACACCACTTCCTAGTACAAGAGTGATACATAATTTTATTATCAAAACCACAATCCCTAACACATTTAGCGCACAAAAGCTTGCATCAGATAGCTTCAAAGTCAATGAGAACATTTCATGCCAATTTTATGAACATGACATTATTGTAGGAATTACAACTCCTCACACCTAAGCCTCCATAAGATTTCAATTTCATGAACATGACATTATTATAGGAATGACAACTCCTCACACCTAAGCCTCCATAAGATTTCAATTGGCAAACTTGGTTATAGGGAAAGAGAGAAATTTTCTGTGGTCTTGGGAAGAACCCCAAATAAACTGACGACAAGCTTTATTAATGTTGTGACATAAATCCATTGGCAGCTGAAATGTTTGCATATGATAAAAAGACAACGTCATGATACAAGATTTCACAAGCGTAAACCGATAAGTTAAAAGAAATCTTTTTAGAAACCGAATTGCGAACTTGATTTTGAACCTTCTCTAATATACTAACATAAGTAAGTTTTGTAATTCGGCCATGAGTATCTGGAACACCAAGATATTTTCCCAAATCTGAGATATATTGGAACCTAAGGAACCCTTGTATTATGCTAATTTTCTGAGTTGCTGTATTTTTAGAAAAAAAATTGGTTGTCTTCTTTTTACTCACCAACTATCTCGAGCTTTCGCAGAACCCATCCAACACTTGTTTGACACTAGCTTGCCCAAATAAAACCAATTCATCCGTAAAGAAAATGTGGTTGAACAAAGAACCATTATTGAATGAAGACTTTGATCCGTAATGTCTGATTCATTTCTCAATTCAGACGTTTCATGTAAATATTTAATTTTAAAAATGGAGAAATAACGCCATAAAATATATAATTTTCTTGACATAATTTAAAATAAATAACAATTGAAGGAAAAAAATGATAACAACTTCACATAATTTTAATGTTTTTCCTCAAATGCTACACAAAGTACAAACAAATTGGGTTTGATGTAAATTGTAAAAGCGAAGACATTCAAATTCATCTCCTTTCAATTTTGATTTCTCTTGCACTAATTATATGTTATGTGTTAGGCAAATGCAATGGTTGAGCCAAAGAGAATTCATGTACGACCAATAACCTTCTTTCTGTTCTTGAATCAACCTAATCTTTATTGTCCTTCCATTATATTAAGTTCTTGAAATTTTAATTAAAAAAATCTACTTATACAAAACTTATTTGCCAAGAGATGTTATGACCCTAGAAATTGGAAATGACAGTTGACAGTGAAGACACCTTCATTAGAGCTGTCATTGATTTTTTTGGCTTTTGGGGATTAAAATAGTAATGTTTATGGGTTTTTTTGGTAGATGAAGGTTGAAAAATCCACAAAAGAAATAAAACAACAACTATGTAGTATAGATAACACCAACAACATCATGAAGAATCCAAACATTAACCTTTAAGGAAGGAGAAAGGAGAACATAAAATTATGGAAAAAAACCATAAGCCAAATGAGAGAAATTTTTTTTTTTTGCAAAGTTTACCTCATGATAAACATAATTAATCGTGATGGAAGAGAATTGAGTCATCAACTTTCTAATGGTGCAAATGATAGAATAACAATTTGCATTAATATTATACTTTTATGTTATCATACCCACCGCCACACTATTATCACTTTTAACCAAGAAATATCTTGATCTTTAGCTAATTGTATACTCTAAATCAAATTACCCACAATTATGCTTTGAGGATAGGACAAACTCAATTGTTAGACATAAAAACAACATTCCACACACATCTACTATCTCGAATAAGCCCTCCACCAAATGAAATGCCAACATTATTTGAGAGCGAGACATCCATATTCAACTTACAAAAACCTTCTAAAGGACAACTCCAATGAACATCAATTTTCGAACAAGAAAGATAGTGTCCGCAAACCTCCAACGTATTAAGAGCATTCACACATCACTTAGTTTATTAGATTATATCAAGGTATAACTGAAAAATAGTTGTATTCGGCCCCCCTCAAGACGACAATGTTCCTCTTCTTCCAAAGAAGCCAACATCCCACACCAAAGAGAACCAACCAACTAACATTACCTACTATAATATCTTAAATTTTCATATTAGAGAAAATCCAGACATGCAACAACATATTAGTTTCGAAATTTTTTGGCATGAAATCAGTTGGTTTTAAATGATTCCAAAACTATGTGGTTATAAGGCAGTGATGAAGAAAATGAAGGCTAAATTCAGGAACACCACTGTAAAATAACAAGAGCTAGAAGCACAAAAATGTCTTTGGTTCCACTTCTCGTTCGTCATCACCTCATTATTAAGCAACAACCACAAAAATATTTTTATGCATTATTGACCCAACCATTTCCATATGTATTTCTAAGGATATATTTAATTAAAATATCTTGTAAAAACAGCTCATAGGTTGATTTAATAGTAAAACCATCTGACGAATAAAGGCTATAAAAAGTTGTATACTCGCCAAGGTCATCATTAGGGGGTTACGTTGCCACAATACTCAGTAGCACATATTAAGGAAGGAAAAAAAAATTCCCATCTCCAAATTCCATTAGAAGTAACAAATGAAGAGATTGACACGATTTTATGCTCATTAGGCACCTCTTCTTGCACAAAGGAAAATGAGGTTGTTGCCTAGACCAAGAACCCAATTATCCATTCAAAAACTTGCTTTACTACCATTCGTCAAAGCCTAAAACATATTCGTCTGAAGCATAATCCAATTACCACACATAAATCTCATAGGAACAAAGCTTGTGTAAGTTGGACACACAATCATAAACATTATGTTCTTAGGTCTATTAGTAATAGCCTTAGTAATAATCTTGTAACTAATAGTACAAAAGGAGATAGCCTTAGTAATAATCTTGTAACTAATAGTACAAAAGGAGATAGGCTTATACTAAGCAAAAGATTGTGGTCTTTTTACCTTTGGAATAAGACAAACCATAGTTTTCTTCATCTAACGACTGAGATTAACATCTTCTAGCACTCTCTAGACTTCCTTACACAAATCACCTCAAACGACATTCCACTGGGTTTGAAAAAAATCGGCCTCTAAATCATCAATTCCAGGTGACTTCCAAGGCTTCATTTGAAAGGAGCCTTTATAATTTCCAAATTTGAAAATTGATTTATTATCCCAATAATCAAATTCTCATCACACAGAGGGAAAACACCACAGATTGGGAAATTTACATTTGGTTTAACCTCCTCATGATAGATATTTTGCACTTATGCACTACGAGCAAACAACTGCTTTTCTTGTTTGAACACATTGCCAAAAATATCATGATTCCACTTATTCGGTTTAGCAGTGAAAACCTCTACATTATCCAAAAAAATATAGTTGATTATGCCAATTATCAACAAAGGAACTAAAATTTGAATGAGTAAGCCAAACCTGAAGAAAGCTACTAGTTTCTTGGGTGGCATTTAGGTTCTCTAGTACAATTTTTTGGAGGAGCAGGTCCTTGAAAGCAATGTTCAATTTATTCACATGAAGATTACATAACATAATATTTTTCTAACTTTTTTTTACAGTTGTCTATGGCCATCTTCCACCTTCAAGGTGTAAATTTCTTAGGCAAAGCTTACAAAAGATTAATATTAGTACTAATGCTATTATCGTCTGCAATGAAAGAATTAGTGGTTCAGTTAACCGATTTGTTTGCTTTGATTTCTCAAATTGGTTTATGCACTCGGGTTTGATTAATATGGATGCGTTTTGTTGATCTAAGTTTCACATGGTGGAGAGACACTTTAAATCAGAGATCTGATAAGGGCATTTGTAATTTTGCCTAGAGAATTAAATTTTCAGAAGCTCGTATTCTCCATCTTCCTTAAATTCATTATAATCACCATCTACTTTATGAGGATAACCCTATGAGGAAATTGATAACCTATCTTGCAAACACAATTATTCGCACAAACATCACTAATTCTTGGTTCAATCAAAACAACATAAGGATTACATTGTTGCAATAATAACTTTTATGTGTGAAGGAAATGAGCACTACCTACTCCTTGAACATTCGAGTAATAATAGACATATCTAAAAAATATGTGAAGGAAAAGAGATTTTAATTTTGCAGTAGAGAATCAATGGAACCCTCATCATCCATAGAAATATTCTCAACAACATCCACATCTTTCCTTGTTCTATATTGGAACTCGACCTCCGTGAATGATTGAGAAATTGTAGATTAGGTCCATCTGGAGATTGACTCGATTGTTGTTCACTAGATGGAGTTATCTCTAAAAATATCTTCATAATATCTATGGAACTATGATTAGTGGGAGAAGAATGTTTGTTGGGCTTCTTAATATTTCCCACAACTGAGTGAGAATTTTTGTCTAAAGTTGTAATGAGAGGGACTACATTATCATCAGTTGTGTGCTTTGATTTAAATTCAAAAAAATGCCTCAAAATTAATTTATAAGTTTTGTTTGAAAAACTCACTTTTGCATGAGCAAAATGATGCTTATTGGGATCTCCATGTGTGCCTAGAATTTTCCTACCACTACCCCTTCCATGTGAAGAAAAGTGTCCAAAAAGTAATTACCTTAGGATACTATTTGTGCATATTTATTATTATTAATGAATTCATATTTATTATTCAATGTTCATTTAATTATGAATCTGATTGATTATCTTAAATTGTATAAAGTTTTTGGCATATAACACTGTATGAGAGAAATCATAATGTGATTATGATAATGAGATTTTCATCATGTGCAATTGTATTTATACCTAAACTATCCCTACTCATAAACATTAACAAGACAGAGCATTGTTAATGCAAATAGACTAGCACATATCATACTCTTTAACTAATTCAAACAGTGGATCTCATAGGCTGTAAGCAGGAGATGTGTAGAGTTAAAGATCACCTATAACTATGAGACAATCATATGGAAATCTATTCATTATAACAATTGTATAAGTATACTTGGACTTGACATATTCAAAAATATCTTGGATACTAAATGTTATGCTTTGACCTTATTCCTTGTGTAGGGTGGAGATTGGGTATAACTTCTCGATCAACATAGGATTCATCACCCTTGATAGAAATAGAGTATACCTATGACCTCTTATGGGAGATCATTATTTAGAAATCATTAACCAAGGTGGACATATCTTAAAGAATGTATTTATAAATATATATAATAGAATAATGGAAATTAGAGACAATAACTAATATCATTTAGACTAGATGTAATATATTAAGTTTGGTGAGAGTTGACACAAAATCCATACTCTGAACCAAATGAGGTATAAAATGGTGAAAGGGCAAACTGTACTATAATTGTCTATGGAAGGGTTAAAAGTCAAACCACTAACTTTCTGGTTAATTGGATGGTCACGACGTATTACTAGATATCGCTCATGATCTACCAAGTCAATGAAAATTGATTATGAATTTGATTACTTATCTTAAATCGTATAAAAAATATGATTAAATTAATTATGAATATGATTGCTTCAATTATTTAGTGTTCATTTGATTATGAATCTGATTGATTATCTTAAATTGTATAATAAAATATTTGGTATATAACACATCGTGAGGAAAATCATAATGTGATCATGATAATGAAATTCTCATTATGTCTAATTGTGTTTATACTTAAATGATCTCTAGTCATAGTATTAACAAAACAAGACATTATTAATACGGACAGACTAACATATGTCATACTATTTGACTAGGTCAAGTAGTGACTCTCATAAGATGTAAATATGAGATGTAAACATTTGGATACTTACTAAGACAGTCAAGTATATTGGATAACCTAGCTGTGAGACAATCACATAAATATATTTATTCATCATAGCAATTGCGCAAGTATTCTTAAACTTGAGATACTCAAGATTATATTAGATACTCAATGTTATGCTTTGACTTCATGCTTTATGTAGGGTGCAATTGGGTATAACATGTGGATCAATAAAAGATTCATCACTTCTGATAGAAATGGTGTATATATGACCTCTTGTGGGAGATTATTACTCAGAAATCTTTAGTCAATGTGGACATGTCTTGAAGATGTTTTTTAAGGATATGTCTAATAAAGTAATGGATCTCAGAAACAAGAACAATATCATTTAAACTAGATGTGACATAATAAGTCAAGTGGGAGTTGACATAAAGTTCATGTTTTGAACCAAATAAGGTATAAGATGGTGAAAAGACGAATTGCACAGTAATTATTTATGAATAGATTAAAAGTCAAACCATTGACTTTTTGATTAATTTGATAGTCATGATTTGTTGATAGATATCGCTCATGATATGCTAAATCAAAAAAAAATTAATTAGAAATAAATTATGGGTCAAAAGAGTTTGACTGAAAAACCTAGGATCCAAATAAGAGAAAAAGAAAATTGAGCCTTATGGAAGAGTTGTAAATGAGTCTAGTCCAATTAGGATGAGATATGTTGATTTTGGTCAATATGGGTCATGTACCTTAGAGAAAAGGCCCATTAGGCTTTTCCTTTCCTAATCTTAACTGGGTTTAAAGATATAAATACTCATTTGAGAAATGAATTTCATGGTATATACATAAGGAAAAATCATATTTCTTCCTCTCACTTTTTGGCCGAAACACCTTAGTCACTTAGAGTTTTGGTTGCCCTGTCTCTATCAATAACTGGTGGTTTTGGCCTTCTTCCTTCTCATGGATACTTTTAAATTTAATCTTAGCTTTGAATTGTTATGGATCTTGATTCTCCTTACACAAATTATTATTGGTTTTCCTGTTGTTCTATCATCGTTTCTCCACCACCATCCATGACCCAAAATTAGTGTTTTTCTCACAATAGTTGTTTTCGCTAAACATTACCACCTTTTTTACCTTTCTCCTGAGTTTGAACCTTGTAAGGACAATATGAGTTTAGATGACCATGCCTAACACAAGAAAAGCAAAATATTTGGAAGATTTTCATATTCAACGAGTTGGATTTCTCCATCAACTTCAAACTTTAAGACTATAAGTTTTCTTAGATCAATATAAAGACTATTATCCTTGCATATTTTGCATGCTAAAAATCAGTAGTGTTATAATCCACCTTGATTATCGGTTCAATGACTTCAACAGTGGCACTTAAACACTGCTTTCAGGTAGTAATGTAAAAGCAATTCAAGTAGGTGAATCCATATAGTAGTCCAACCAATACTAGCATTTTGCACTCAAAACCACGGAGACTGTGACTGAACTAGTAACTCCCAATTGTCATCCAAGGGCCTCCCAATAGTACTCGATCCCAATCCAAATAATCAGAGAATTGAACTAGAAAAAAAATCCTTTTTCAATATCCAAGACGCAAGCATTACTCCTATCCCAAAGGTTTACTAGTCAATTTGCCTTATAGCCTATATATCTACCCAAGATGCTAACTACTACCTTCTTATCCAGAGATTTGGCCAAGGTTATTTGCAGCGATTGAGATAGACTCACCTCAGGAAAAATACCAGATCTATCTATTAATACATCTCCTTTGTTCACTAGTATCCCTTCCAATCTCTATACCATCCCCTTGCAGCAAAAAGTCCTTATAATTCATATTTTTTTTGGAAAAGATTCAAAGAATTTTATTTAATTGGCAAACAACCAAATAATATACAAAAGACCGAAAAAAAACAAAGGTTCATCAATAATAACCTAAAACCTTAACACCTAAGAATATAATTATTACAATTCTATAAAGAATCAAATCTATACAAAACAAAATTCCTAATTCTTCCATATACAACATCTTCATCTAACCTCTCTTGTTGAAAAATAAAAAAATTCACTGTCTGCTAGATGCATTAGATCGTAGCTTGAAGGGCAACCTTCCTAACTCAAGATAAAAAAAAACTTTTACCTTTAGTATAATTAGTGAACCAACTAATCTCTCTTCTCCAAGTAAGAGGATTCTTGTAAATACCACATGAAAACAACACATTTCTCCAAATAGACATAGAATAAGAGCAAGCAAAAAATAATTGTTCTACAACTTCATTAGCATTATGACAAAGCTCACAAGTAGCAGAGATATACAAGTTCTGGCAAGTCAACATATTCCTTGTATGAAGTTTATTATGCAAAGCTAACCAAAATACAAAAGTGTGTTTAGGAATGTGTCTAGAAAACCAAACAAGCCTATACCAAGAAACAACAACATACTGCGAGGCTAGGTGTTTCCATAAACTAGAAACATAAAAGGAATGTCTTAGGATCCATCTAATTTCATCATGCTTCTTTTGATTAACTACAAAATTTCTTTTCACAAAATCCCAAATTTGTAAAGTGAGTATCCACAAGATCAAGCAAACACCAAGAGTTGTTTTTCCAAATATCATTAACCAAGGAGAACTTATTAACCTCAGTTGTTTTGATATTAACATCAAAAAATCTTTTCACAAGAGAGGAACCATTGGCCTAAATGTCGAACCAAAAAGAAAACTTACAACCATTACCCAACTGATAATTAAAGAATCATTTAACAACTTCTCAAGTTGAGTAATTGAGCCTAGTTCCACCTGCAATCCAAAGGTTTTAAGATTCCCCAAAAACTCAACCTCTTAAGTTTACCCATTTAGCCCACAAAGTTGTTTTTGCAGTCATAAGGTCCTATATATGCTTACATAAAGTTGTCTAGTTCCAAATAGCTAGAGGTCGAACTCCAAGCCCCCCCTCCCCCCGGGCGCATTTCTTGGGCAAGCAAACAATTCCAAGAGACAAGACCGGTTTTCTTATGCTCAGAACAACTATGACACAAATAATTTCTACAAACAACATCAACATTTTTCACCACAACTTTGGGGAGGACAAACATGGAAGCCTAAAAAATATTCATGTTAAGGAGAATAAAATTTACAAGTTGCAATCTACCAGCATAGGATAACAATCTAGAAGACCAAAAAGAAATTCTAGAAACAAGAGCAACACAATCATTTTTAGAGAGTCTGGTAGATAAAAGAGGCATACCAAGTTATTTGACAGGCAAAGTACCTTCTTTAAAATGCACCAAATCCAATATATCACTTTTAAGCGAAGGGGAAACACCATTAAAGAAAATGGAACTCTTGCTTGGATTAGGTGTTAGACCAAACACAACAGCAAACTCCTGAAGAATAACTTTAATGGTTTGAACAAATGTTAGGTCTCCATTACAGAACACCATAAGATCATCTGCAAAACACAAATGTGTGAGCTTCATAGTCTAAACCTTTGTGAAATGAGAAAAAAAGAAGCAATCTTTTGGGAGAATAGTCTAGATAAATAATCCATAGCCAGAACAAATGGGAAAATTGGATCCCCTTGTCTCAAATGCCTTTTCCAACAAATCTTCAAGAGAACCATTGATCATGATCGAGAAATGACAAGTGCGCACACAAGCCATGACCAGCTGAATAAATTTCATAGGAAATCTCATCCCATAAAGGACTTTTTCAATAAAGTCCCAATGAACAAAATCATATGCCTTTTTTAAGTCAATCTTTAAAGCAAAACAATTGTTATTATTCTTGTGATAATTCCTAATCAACTCATGAGCCAAAATAATGTTATTAGCAATTTTCCTCCTTAGAATGAAGGCAGACTGGTTTAGCTTTATGATCCTAGGGAAAATTTTCCTTAGATGATTAGAGAGAATTTTGGTGAGACCTTTATACAAAACATTACAACATGCAATAGGCATAAATTCAGTGATAAACCTTAGATTAGGCACCTTTTGAACCAAGGAAATGAAAGTAGAGTTACCCTGCTTTAGAACTCTGCCACTAGAGAAAAACTCTTTGACAACCTAACTCACATTAGAACCCACAATACTCCAACTTTTCTTATAAAACAAACTAGGGAATCCATCGGGCTTAGGAGATTTTTCATCACCAATACTAAAGAAAGCCTCTTTAATCTCCATATTAGAAATGTCAGCAGTTAATATTTGACATTCCTCCTCATTGACCAAATCACCTTCCTCAAAGACATGAGGATTTGTGGTAGAATTCCTGAGGGGGATAGAGCCAAGGAAATTCTTATAAAAAGATAAAATATCTTCTTTGATGTCTTCCTTATCTATAGACTCCACACACAAAGTTAAAACCAGTTTTGAAATATGATTTTTGACTCTTATTTGTTTTAAAGACATGTGGAAGAACTTAGAGTTCTGATCACCCAATTGGACCCAAAGCATTCTATACTTTTGCCTTAGAAAGCTTTCTTCCCAATTTAGCAAGTGTCTAAGTTCTGAAAACAAGTTCTCTCCTCATATTGAAGAACCAAATTAAAAGGATCCAGTTGCAGCCTAAGCTGAAGCTGCTCTAATAAGACTTTAGCAACATGAACCCTTTCAGAAATATTGGAGAAAGCCTTTTTATGTAGACTCTTGAGGTGCTTCCTAAAAAGTTTAAGTTTCTCATAAATCCTATATATAACACTACCTTAGATAGGAACGCTCCACACATAACTCACAATACTCAGAAAAAAAGTATGATCACACCACATACTGTAGAAACGAAAAAGAACATGAGCAATATTTAAGTTCACTCCCAATTTAACTAATAAGAAAGAGTGATAAGAAATGCTAAGAGCCAAGACCTAGAATGTCGCCAAATGTTAATCCATAGCTGATTAACAAAAACTCAATCCAATTTCCTATAAATCCTTTGCTCATCCTCTTGGTTGTTACACCAAGTAAATATGCTCCACAACAACTAAGTTCTTCCAAATCCAAAGCCATAAGCCAATTTTGAAAATTTGAGCAAGCATCGGTATTTATAAGAACACCACCAACTCTATCAACATCACTTAACACATAATTGAAGTCTCCTTGTAATAGCCAAGGCAAAGAACCGGTAGCAACCACAGTTAGTAGACTTCCTCAAAGAAGTTTCCTTTCTCTACTTTCTAAGAACCATATACAGGTGTCAATAAGAATTTACTACTTCCCAGATCTAAATTATGCCCAAAACAGAAGACCCATAGTTATGGCTAATAACCCAACTATTCAATTTTTAACTTAGCTTTTTCCATATCTTATCTACATTATTTTCCTTAACTCTAGTCTCAACTATGCAACAAAGCTTGACTTTATATTTCTGAATTAGAGAAACCACCTCTGATTGTTTTAGGAAGTCATTTAACCCTCTAATATTCTAGCTCAAAATCATCAAGTTGGATCAAATAGGCTTTCAAGCCCTTTTGCCCCCTTCAATACCCTACTCCCCCATTGAGAACAATTTTAGAACTAGCAGTATTTTGAACAACAGTCCATGCACCAACATGTAGTTAAGCCTCAATCTTAAGCTGCCTTTGCAACAACATGATTTTAGTGGCAAAATTACTAGTAGAAGCAACTGTCGTAGAAGGTTGGTCGTGAACTTTCCCTTTACAAACTTCACCACCAATAAAAGGAACAACTATTTCAGATGAAGAACCAAAATTCTTAACTTGCCAAAACATCATAGTATTGTTTGCACTAGGACAATCTTTTTTCAAATGTCCAATGAGAGCACAACAATGGCCTCCACTCATACACAATGGGTTGCAAGAATTTCTTCCCCTCCTCATCCATAAGAGTAACCACCATAGGAAACAATCCATCAACAACCATCTCCATTAGAATCCTAGAATAAGATAGTAAGGGTACATTTATCACAAAACTAAGGTCTACCACAAATGCTTCCTATATTCCAAGGCAGTGACTACAATTGAATCCAAATGGGGACAAATGCAAGTTCAACACAATTCATAGACATACGAGGGTACCATTTCTTTAAAATGAAAAGGTGTTATCAAAGAGAGAAGAGTTAACCTGATGCACACTAGTTAAGCCATACCTCTTCTATCTATTAACAGCAAAGGCAGAGATACGTTCGAGTTGGGGAGTATAGCCATAAACACAACCAATCAGTGCATTTTCCCATAGTTGCTCCTCAGACTTCAAATCTTGAGAATGGAAGCAAACAATAGGATTTCCATCACAAATTGAAGACAAGACATAGAGGGCACCACCTTCAGATCAACTTTTATTCAATGCAAATAGAGAAACCCAGGATCACAAATGCTCACGGTTTTCATTCACCTCAACCAATAGAAAGATCATCAACAGCCACTGGAAGAAAGAGACTTAGACAAAGAAGACACACGAGGCAACTCAAAATCAAACTCCGGTCCATTCACAGCAACAACACGAGCGTGATCGGAATCAGATGCATAATCCTCTAGAAGAGAGAAGCAAAGCCTAGATGAAGAAATCCCAACAGGTGTGGCTGCATTTTTCCCTTTCTTTCTCGCCATGAGCAATGACGTACGTTAGCAAGGAAATTGCTAGCTAACTAGCGCTGAGAGAAAGTCTGGAAAAAAAAACCTTTGTTCCTTTGCTAACTTTTCCTCATTTTATAATTTATATTTTTCTCCATGCAATCTTGTTTTTTTTACTATCTTCGTCGAATGTTCATCGCCCTCCACATACAAGAGTTGTTCCTTGCCAGAGACAAAAGCCATTTGGAACTTTACCAGAAGTTGTATAATTTGATTCCTATGGAGTCAAATTTGATTAACAGAATATTGGCAAATTTTACATCAGAAATAGGGAAAAAAAAGGTTTAATGTTTATGGATTTTTAATTTCATTTATTAAGATTAAAAAGGTTAGAAATTGAGCTTCATAGGGCAACAAGACCTCCGTATTAAGAAAAATAAAACGATAAAGACTTAATTAAAATAAATTAAATTTGAATGGCCTAAATTTAAAAAAAGAAAAAAAGAAGAAGAAGCAGAAGCTATAAAATAATGCCAAACCAGTAAGCATAAAGAAAATAAAAATGAAATAATGAATGCGTCAAACAATTTGCATGCCCTGTTCAGTTTTAAAAAAGTACAATAACACTTACAAGTGATTTTAAGAATGCATAAGAACTTAGAATTACCATGAATATGATTAACGCCAATGTGATTAACGCCAATGCTAGTTTAGCTTTCACTACTTAAACCCTTGGTAGGCAAATTCAAGTGGCTGTGAGAGGTGAAAAATAAGCGTACACGCTAAACAAGTAGAGTTATCAATTAGGTATATAAAGTTTATGCAAAATGAAGACACACAGGAAATAAAACAGTATATATGTATCAATCTAACAATTTACTGATGCCGCATTATAAGCTATGAATTAAATTAGACGAATCCAAATTTTTTCTTACTCAAACTCTCAAATTATGCTTCAAATTCTGCCCTATCATTTGAACGCAAGTCATATATGAAAAGCAGTATCACATAAGAAAACTTACCCAGCAGCTGCTACTTTGATCGTACTTATTGTAATATTCTAGAGCCAACTCATTATCCAATCACTGTCTTTGTTCATGCTTCTCAGCAACCTTCTTTGTTGCCTTTGTTACCACAGGACCTCTCCTAGCACAACATCTGTGATTGGTTTCTGCAAATTGGCAGAATTCAATAAATTTGATTTAGAAGAAATTTTGAATCTCATTCTATTTGTCAACAGCTCAGAAACTTGTAAAAAGAGAATGAATTAACCCCAGCAAGAAAATAATTTAATAAAAAAAATTGAATAAGGTCTCCAACTTACCTGTAGAGGAAAAACTATTCTCCAAAGAGTCATTAACATACTAAACCCATATGTTAAAAGAAACCTGTCTAAGCGAAATGAAACAGAGAATCTCCACACTATTGAGATCAACCCACTCCAAAAATAAAACCCACAACAGGAAAGGCGAAGGTACAATTATCATAATCACCCTGAGATAACCAAAAAAAAACCCAAATCGTTCATGAAATATAAAAAAAAAAAAGAACACAACAAATTTTATTTTATAATCACAGTGAGATAATAGAAACCCCAAATTATTCATGATATAATAAATAATCCGCAACAAATTCCATAAAAATGACTACCAAACAATAATCTTTGGGAGGGAGGGGAGTTATTGAAATAGAATATGGAAACAACAACTTTTGAAGCGATTTCAGACACTTGTTCGTCTACTATTTCCACTTCTTCTTGATGTTTCCCAAGTATTTGAACATCGCTTAAAAAACTGTTGTCTAAAATTGCTCAACAGAAAAATCCAACTAACTGCGTTTCTCTCCTTCTTCTGTGCTTACAGTCGCCACCCTCTCTGTCAACAAAAGCCCTTTTTGCACTCTCTCTAATATCTTCTCTATAGTTTTTTACTATCTTCTTTCTTCCAACGGTCGGTTTTTTGTTTAGTTTCATCCATTGGATCTTTACAGATCTAACGGTTATCAAGTGGCTTTCGGATACTCTCTAACGGTGGGTGATATGGTTCAAGATTTGACTTTTCTAGCCATTACTTGTACGGGTTTTTTCCAAGCGAGCGAATCATCGGATCGGATAAAATGTAATTTTATATGATGGACTTAGCTCCATATGGGATTATGAAACATTTCTCACAAGTGTAAGCATGCTTTCTTTTTTTTATATTTTCAAAAATAAAATTTTTTAACAATTAAATAAATAATAAATAATATATCATTATAATATAATTTATAAGGTAAAATGGGATCCCCATATTACATCTAAATAGGTTACAAAAGAATAATTTGTTTACAACTCATCACACTTTATATTTTTATAATTACTAATTCCATAGGGATTATGAATCTGACATTTTTCAGGGAGCTTGATTATTTTTTATATATTTCAAAAAATAAATTTTTTTACCACAATATATTATAAATATAATAATTTGCAAGGTAAAATGAGGTCTCCATGTTACTTTTAAATGGGCTAAATTAGGGGCCCATTTACAAAAGAGTAATTTGTGCACATTTCATATTTTTATAATTACTAATCATTTTATAATTAAAATCAATTACTCTAGTATGTTTAACATTAATTTCTTAAAAATCTTCCTGGCTTTTATTTTTCCTTCTTTTTTTTTCATCAAACAGAATTATTTTCCAGTTTCTTTCTTTTTTCTCAAATTTATAATGAATTTCAATCTGATTTCTTTCAAATATGGAGTAAATAAGACTGGGCATTTTTCTGAGCTTCGTGGAGTTATTTTTTAAATATTTTATTTCATGAAGAAAAAATTCAATTCAAGATTTCTTTCTTAAAAATGTACATTCACATGTAAGAAGGACATTTTTATGTATTAAAAAAAAAAAAAAGGAGAGATTTGATACGAAAATTTATATACTCACAGGGGAATTCTAATTCTTCCAGAAAACAGAGAGAAAGAGAGCAGGAAGTATGTGGTTTGAGTTTTGAGTGTTTAGTTTCTACTTGCAGACTGAAGACCAATCCCTTTAAAATCTGAAATTTTTACACTCAACTGTATAAATTGAAAACGAAATAAAATACAATTTAATTAACAAGAGCAATGAAATTGTAGCATATCATTGGATCCAATTCCCATGGAGTACTAATTTCTTCTTTTTTGAATATTCAATTTTGCTAAAGCACCTCATCAGACTAGAAGAATTACCAAGGCGAGCAAGAAACGGAAAACTCAAAGCAGTCAGTCCAACACTTGTGGTGAAGAAGAATTTTGTGCATCTTCAACTGAAATTTGGGTTACATCATCCATGGAATTGGAGGATATTGGTCTTTCAATTTTCTCAATTGCACCATTCCACAACATTTCTTTCTCCAAATGTGAGCAATACCTCTCGAAGGTTCTAGAACTCACCATTACTCCAAAATCAAGAAGGAAAAGCAGTTCAATTTCCAGCCTGTTCAATTCAGCATTGCTCACTCCCCCAACCCTTGCATAGAATGCATTATCATAATGCCTGCTCCATGGAAAATCCAACAAAGATGTTGCTTAAACATTTTCCATCATTTTGCAAAAATAGTTCCCAAAATTTGATTGTGCCGTAGAATAATATCTTTTAGAAAAAAAAAAATCAATTTTACTAATACATAATATAAGAAATTCACAAAATTAAAGTAAACGCAATTTTACGTAATATGGGTTTGGTGATCAGAACAATAGTCTCCTGTTTCAATCACAATTGGACATGAAAAATATATTCATAGAGAAAGAGAAAGAGAGAACTCACACATCATCCAGCATCTTAGAAGCAACCAAGACACAAGTAACCAGCAATCTATGCACATTCAATGAAATCACCAGGGAGTCAGGATGCTTATGCACCAGCCTGTCTATATACACATATCCAACCACTAAACAAGATGGGCTACAATTTGTGTACTTGTATAGCCTCTCCAAGTACTTTGCTATGCTTATACTAGGCGCCCTCACCCCATGGAATGCGTTTAGGCTGCTCTTCCCTAACCCAATCAAATAAGAGCTTGTCCCATCCACAAGCCTATCATTTCGAGCCACTAGCTTCTCAATCACAGTTGATAATATGGTCAATACTCTTGGTGTGCTCTGCTCCAATTGAATCGGCTCTAGCTGCCGGTTTTGGATGGCGGTGAGCTCGCTGGCGGTTAACATTTAGAAACCACTTTCCTCCATCATAAAGGATGTGTGAAAAAAGAGCTTTTGAGACATCCGCCGGGTGGTTTGCAACATCCCAAATCACAACTCTTGAGTGTGCATGTTACGTTATCTGCTCTCGTGGGTGGGGGTTGGGGAATCATGAATTGGGATTTTGATACGTGTACATTGCTGATCTGGCGTTGGAATTACAGCGTAGGTGTTGGAGATTGAATGGTATAGATCAAGAATAAGAGAAAGAAATTCAAGCAATTTGATTGGAAAGGGTCCCATGTGCAGATTACAATGGAATGAAGATGGCTAGTGCTTGAACAATAACAATTCATGAAACATGCGGTTTATCTTGACCGTTTAAACCAGAAAATACAAAACTAGTTACGTGCTACCTCAACAAATATAACGACTGGTCGAACTTAAAAGAAAAGTATAACCACCTTTTTTATCCTCTCTTTCACCTTCTGCCTTTGTTTTGATAACACAACAATTTTTAATACCTCAACCACATAAATTTTTTGGACTCGCATGAAGGACAAAAAATGCTACATATCATTAAAATAAGAGAAAAGACAAAAAAATAAAAATTCCGAACTAGAAGCGCTTGCTGAGTCAATTTATCATTAATACAGCTTCTGAAACCTTTAGCTTTTGCATTTTCTTGAACGAAACTAAAGAAATGGCAAATCACAAATCTAATATGTGAACCCTCACCATAAAAGTGTTGGTGTCAATAACCCTGCTGCTGTTCTGAATTGGGAACTTAAAGAAAAGAAATTCTACACTAATTGCAGGGACAACGCGGCATAAGTGTTTGAAACATATTTTGAATTCTAAACAAGGACCTAACAGAGGTTCGGTGTTTTGAAGTTGTGTAATGGCATGTCAAACGCTCGGACTTTTGCTCCCTGCAGACACTTGACTATACTATAAATGTTTTTCAGTAAAATGAACATCCTCCCAATAGAAGCTTGTTGATACACTGAAAACATGATATAATGAGATTACTATCTACCATCATCAAGGTTAAACACCCTATTCTCCTATAAACAAAAAAAAATTATATTAACTGAAAATTAAAAATGGAACAAAATCTTTTCCACAAAAAATATGGAGGACAGTGTTCACGGCCTCCATGATGTTGATAGCATGATATATGATAATTTCTTGTCTATACACTATGGTCACTGGTAGCTAGTAACTTGGTTTCTTCAGTTGACATCTCATTCACTGAGAGCTGAATATTTGACTTGGAAGTAATTTTATTCCACTCATTTTCCACTCGGAAGAAAACCCACTGGAAGCGGCGGATCATCTCCAAGGCATTGATTGTGAATACAGTAAGATAATTATGACGGAGATGAGCAGATAGCTTGTATGTCCATGTGCAACGCAGAATCAAGTTGCTTCCTATCACCCAAAAATACACCTGCGACTCCAAATTTACACAGTTACTCCAGAAAGATTGTCACTAGGCCGGCCACACACAAGCAGTCATAATCTTGTTGGTCCCCACCAAATCATACTATAGAAATCAGCATAAATTTTAAGCTAAAACAAGATAAACTATCATTTGAGAAATTAAATCATTAGGTCAAATGAATGTCTGCCTGCCCTGGCCTTGTAGATCAGTGCAATCAAGTGTCAAAGCAAACAGGCAAAAGAAATTTTGGTTCACCCAATAGGTTAACTTTAAGCCTGTAAACCCAGAAACCTATAAATCACAAAACATGCCCTAATGGATGCCATGTTGAACTTCTATTCTTACCCATTTTTGTCCATACAGTAGGTGTGAGCACAGACTTTGTTTGTTGAATTTGAAGATTCGTGTGAAGCAGCTGGCAAAAAGAAAAAAAATGGTTAATGAACCTTGAAGATACAGATTTCAGATTTCCTATAATGAATTTATCTGACGAGTATCAATGTTGAGGTTATTCAATCCTGCTTAAGTGGAACCATACTATACTAAGCCACAGGTCCTGAGACCCAGAAGTTACTAAGTGATAATTTTCACGTTGTGTTTGAGAAACAATAGAAAAGCAAATAGCATACCTCAAGTCCCAATCTCGAGTCACATCCCAGTAGAACGAATAAGATGAGTTCAAAACACTTGATAGTAGCCAGAAAGGCCGATAAAAATTTGTCCACCTATCAGGGAAGACATGATATTTAAGGGCTGAAAGAAAAATCACTGGCACCGAGGTCGAATATTTTAAAGCTGAAACCATAAGCAAAGTAAGTTACTGAAGTTTTCAGGCAACAAAAGCCAGCTTTTATACCGAGCCCAAATACAAGAAAAGAAAAACCATAGCTTGTAGTTTTACTTACATTGATTCAAATAATTAACACACACAATGTAATTAATGAATTAGGAATTTGAAAGCCAAAAAAGCTTAGGAAAGAACTGAATTAAATAGTTTTGCTTCAGTAAAATTAAAATCTCAAAAGCAAAAATAGTAGCATATAACACAGTGCTGTACATGGAAGTTGAATTCACCAAGATGGTACAGAAATATATAATTGCATTTAAAAGAACTCTATGTAGGGACAAGCTGAAATGCAGAATACCAACCACAAGCCAAAAAACTAGCAATACAGACCATAGATTTCTAAAGATTAGCATCATTTTCTACAGCACCCTCAAGATTATACAATACACATTAACTCTAAACTTCTCAAATCAAGCCACTCCAGTTTTGTGAATGTTCCAAGATGGTAATAATCATTGAGGTTAATCATTATCCAATGGGAAAAGATAAATCATTGTCAGAAACTGAATCGACGAGTCATTCCCAATCATTATCAGAAATTAGATTGACAAATTATTCCCAGATTAGAGCTAGCACTGGGTCATCACATGCTATTTAGCAGGATGCAAAAGTTAATTAATGAATAGCAACAAATCATTAATTCTTACCTTAGCAAAAACTACAACTAATTTAGCAATGTCTTCAGAAAATATTTTAGAATAAAAAAAAAGAAGAAGAAATATTTAATAATACATAAATTAAAAAGAAAAAAAAAGAAATGGGTGGGGAAGAATTTCAAAGTGAAGGTACCGTTAAAAAGAGCTGTTTTCTCCCTAGTATCCTTGTATTGTCGAAGACATTGGAATAATCGGAAAATGTAAGGTAAAACAAGAATAATAGGAATTGCAATAGAATGACTGCCACAGACAGAATCAGCTTCAAACCATGCAATGGTGGCAACCTGCATGCATTTGAAAAAAAAAATCACATATGATAGAAGCATAGATCATATTTTTAGAAAACGCATCCGTACAATACAAGGGCAGAGTTCTGTTTAATAACCATAATATAAGAGTACAGAAAATGCTACAGGTAAAATATTTTACAAATTTAGCAGTCAAAGAACTACTTATTGGGTTGCCATGCAACCGTTGGTAGGGCATCTTGCCTCTCTAAGACAAAGATCTTTTGTTCATCTCTGTGCTTTTAAATAGGGAATTCTTGGCAAATGAAGAGATGTCAAAGGGGCTCTTTTACTTCCCAAAAAGTTCCCCTAATTCATGTATGAGCTAGTTTAACAAGCATACACAAGAAATGCACTTATAATTATTGATTTATTGCAGAGATGGTTAACTTTCAATAAGAACAGAATACAAACCTGACGATGAATCATCCGACATACTGAACGTTCCAAATCTGAAAGCACCTGCACAGAATTGACATCAATATGAACATTGTTCCAGCATAGTAGCAGTTAAATATCTAAACTACACATTAAGAACCATGACTCGATTTCTCACCCTGAATACACTGTTAATAGTTGTTATATTAGAATTAATACATAAACTATTTAAAAACCTGTCCAATACATTTAAATTAAACCAACTAATAAAAGATGACCATTAACTAGACAAAGAGCAAGAGGCTATGGGAAGCAGTTAACTCTGAATACACTATTGATAGTTGTTAAATTAAGCTCTGTAACCTCTCCATTTGAACTATTTACAACTTATGAAAGATGAACCATGAACCAGACAAGAGGATGAGGCATAGGAGATTATACATTTGACTCCATGCAGGAACAAGAGATAAAATGATTGAAAGCAATTTGTGTTCATCACAGAATCTATATTGCAACCTGATTTACATGTAATTATCAGTGAGTTTAAAGGCTGATTTTCCATGAATGAAGCAGAGGTTCCAAGCCTATGAAAACAGTTCAACAACTAGAACCATCAACCAGTATAAATATAACCCTAAAAATTTTTGATTTTGGAGCCAAACAAAAAAAGGCAACATCTAGAATTGTATGGAAGTTAATAAAAGGAACAAGAATCTTAATTTCAGGATTAAAGCACAATTTTGTTAAGTATAATCTCACAAGGGATTTTTAAATTCAAAAAATTGGGGAGCGACCATTCACCTTGGTATTTGCAATTCCACATGCATGAGTAATCATTAAACAACAAACTGGCTAAAAGGAAATAACAGGATGCATACCTTTGACATGGAAGTCAAAATATCAGCCAAGAAAAAGTCAGAAAATGTAATTGCCTGTAACAATAATATAAACATAAAGTTAACCACAATGCTGTAACTCACATAAGTAAAAAAAATCCACAAAAAAAAGTCATATCACAACATATATTCCTCACAGACAACGCAGTAATAAATTTTTGGTCCACCTTTTAGGAAGGTCATAGCTAGGAGTCAACTTCTGCATATGTCACATAGACTAAGGATTTGTGGCTGAATGGTAATTTATCAGCAGGTAATTAACGGAAACACCACATAATGATGCAACATGTCCTACCAAGTTGCATCCTAGTTGGTTAGGGGCAACTTTCTGCAACATTCTTGGCAGTCTTTCATTACAAATGTGTGCATGCATCACATCATAGCTCTTGACAATATCCTTGTTAAAATTATGTTTCAAAACAAGTTACCTAATTATTAGAGACTGACTGATCACCAGTATCTGTTCATCTATGCAACTCAGACTTTAGCAAGATAAATCAATTCCTAGGAATATGATTGATCAAACCCAAATCATAATTATCATTCACTTGGTTCTTGGGTCTTAAATAATCTATTATACAAGTCCATTCAACAGGTCATAAACTTGAAAAGTGAATACCTAACAGGAAAATATTTTTAGTTCTCGAGTCTTAAATATCCTATTATACAATTATACAAGTCCATTCAACAGGTCAGAAACTTGAAAAGTAAATACCCAACAGGAAAATAATTTAATGAAAAATTGATAATGTCTCAAACTTGCCTGTAGAGGCAAAACTATCCTCCAAAGAGTCCTTAGCAAGTAGAAGCGGGATGATAAATAAAAAATATCAAAGGGGAATATCAAAACCATCACAACAGCAAAGTATAAAATGACCTGCAATAGGAAGGCATATTCAACTTAACACATTTCCAAAACCACAACAGTAAAGATTCCATATAAAAAATATCAAAGGGGAATTTCAAAACCATTACAACAGCAAAGTACAAGAGACCTGCAATAGAGGGCATGATCAACTTAACACATTTCCAAAACCATAGCAGTGGTCAATAGAGATGAAGTCGACTTTTTCCAACGTAACTTATATCAAGATTAGTTAATAAATTGAATATTCAAATAAAATATCAGACTTTTCATTACATATTAACCCATATGCAGTTTTTTATGTTCTTATCTAAACAACAATTTTTTGTAATTTCACCAATTCTGGTTAAACCGTAATTTGTGCCAACTTCAAAATTAAGAACTCCAATGTTAAAACCATTGACTATTTTCAAAGTTCATATGTCTAACTTTCAGAAACCATGATATTGATTCCAACAAATAAAAGTTAGAACATTATGTCTCAACCTCAAATCTAGCAAAGGAAAGTACTAAGTAAGAAACTTCCAGATGCTGAATGCCGAAACATAAATTGTCTCATATACATTCATTAATTCATGCCCACATTTTTAATTCATCTTAACCGTAATAACCTATAAATATAACTCCTCAACAAAGATGAAGCCTTCATGTTAATTAATCTCCCTATTTAAAGAAAGCATCTTAAGTGTTTTTGCAAGAACTCTAAAGTGGCATAGCAATACAGATCAAAATAGCATCATCTGCATCAGAAAACCAAATCTGACCTCTGTATATTTACTAAATGATCCTAAATTCCTTTCTTTGATAACACAGCATCAATCAAAATCCTAAACTAGTGCATGTAAAAAAAACAAAAAGCATTGAGTAACTATTGAATTAAACTTTTTTAATGGTGAAGGACATGGAGTAGAATGAATGGTATAAAAACCAACTAAACATAAAAACCTTTCAGCAATTAATAAGAATTTGTAACCAATTAATAAGAGCATCTATTACACTGGTTGTGATGCAGCCAATGATACTTCTCCATGAGAATAAAGATAAAGATATGCGGTCATGCTAGTTGGGACAATAATAGTCATCCATGTGGCCACCTGCAGATATCAAAATAGACAATGATATTATGCAAGTACATTACGATAACACCGAAAAAAATAAAGTTAATGCATCAAGGAAACACTTAAATTCCATGCAGGAAAAAAAGAATACAGGTAAGATAGATCATCCTCTGAAAGTAGGCATATTGTTGTGTCACATCTTTTTAACAAGTGCTGTAAAAAGCATTATCATATTACTGGTTTGTAAGATCCACAGAGCTTAAACTATACATCCTTCAAATAAACAGTAAAACCCTTTCTAGCAAGTAATTAACAGATGGAAGAATTATGAGTGCGAAACAAACAACTTTGATGTTCAACATGTTCTTCCCTTACAAGTGCCTCTCTCTTTTTTCTCACCCAATTGCCACATATAATTTAGTGAGCATAACGAAAATTTTTATCAACAAACAATGACCACTCATCCTTATTTTAAGATGACTTCCAAATTCTCAAAAACATTCTATAGTTGCAATTAATGTTCTCAAAAATCCTACGAGGTACAGGTTATGAAGATCAATTCACTACCCATACCTCAGAATACATATAATGAAAATTTAACATGTTTACATTAAATATAATCCATTCAACTGATACGTATGGTGCAATAATTAAATTATTTGGAGTCAAATCAAACAAACAGGTGGCTGAGATTGCTCCAATAATAATAACAATAGCAATTAAGGAATAACAAAAAAACAAATGGACAACATATGGTGCAATTCTATAGATGTTACCTAACTAACAGTAAAGGTTTAAAAGCAGCAAGCAAGGATAACACAGTAGTAAAGGTGATAAACAAGAATGTGGCATCCATATCAATTATATCACCACAATACTATTATGTGAATTCAAAAATACAAACCTTCCATATTTCTTTGTGAGTTAGATGATTCTGGTCAAGATCAAAAATTTTTGTGTAGCTAATGGTAGACTGGGCAAAAACCCATAAATTTACTCCCCAAAGCCAAACCATCATGGTCTGCAATGTGAAAACCACGATAAGAAATTTTCAGCACATGATGAAAAGAATGTAGAAAATGTATTATGATGGTCTCATTCTTAAATATAACCATTACTGACCACAAGAAGAAGAGGATTATAATACAAAAATGCCTCGTATAGAAAGAGATCCTGCAAATCCGCACTCATTCTCATGACAGAATCCCATCCAATCTGCAAATTTCGCAAGCAAGGCATACAAGCAACATCATGAATAACATGGTCTTTCAAATGCAAATGATGCCGCCATCAAACATGAAGTACCCACTGAATGGGTTGCAGACGGCTATACATTACAAATGAGAAGATATAAACTGACCTTGCAGCAACTGAAACCCCAAAGAAAGAACAGTAGTACCTGGACATGAAACTCTTTTAGAATCACCAACTCATGAAATTGCAAATAATTTGCATAAAATACCAAAAAACAAAATAGGCGTAAACCTAAAACGAACTCAGGCTATAAATTCCTAGTACCATTGGAACAGTGGCTAGCATTCAGTAAATCTATACTGACTTATAAACTTAGTTCAAATTCTTTTATTGGTGAAAAGAGACGTGAAAGAAAAGATGTTTCGATTGGAAATTACATTCCAACGATTAATTCTTTTAGTTAGTGGAACACCCATCCATAAACAGATGGGAATAACAAACCACTTTATAAAAATTCAACATTGCAACCAGCGTCAAAGCGAAATGCAACTCATTTTTTAATAAGACGAACAAGTTATTAGCATATAGTCAATAATTTATAAAATAAAGCACAAGTCAAAATGAAAATTAATTTGGAAGAAAATACAGAAATCAGTACGTCATTAACAACAAAACCTTGAATCTCCATAACAATATTGGAGATGGCATAATGGCAGCAGTGCTAATTGGTACAATTGTACTCTTCATATCGTTCAACTCTACTGAATGCAAGAAACCTTCCTCTGCACCATTCCCCTGCTCACCAACTGACAAATATTGGGCGAGTATTTGTTAAATAATTTATTCACACTAGTTTCCGTTTACAACATAAGATGAAAAAGAAAGCCAACCGATGACTATTCAGTATATCTAAAGAACAGCTAATAATCTTGTTCTACCAATATCAGAGACAACAGGCCGGCTACCAGACTTCCTCAAATGTGGACTATTCCCAGGCGCTATCACTTGACCTCCAAACATAGATGTAATGACAGATACAACGGGTGTTATCGCCACTACCCTGGGAACCTGCAACTAATCGGCATTAAAGGCCACAATTAAATCATTTACCGAAAGGAAAATGGAAAAAATTCCAAAAAATTGGAGATCTACAGCTCAAGTTTACAGAGAGAAAACAAAACAAAATTAAACGAAGAATCAAATAATTGGAAAGGGGATCCAAATTGAACAAAGAAAATGAGATGGTAAACTTACAGAGGAGAGCCAAGATTGGATTTGGAATTGCGTGCGTCGATTGATAGGATTCAATGTAGTGAAATAGGAACCCGTTGTTGGGGTTCGCTGGATCTTACCCTCCTGATATTAGGGAAATTTTGAGTGCGAACTAAGGAAAAGGAAGAGAGGGAGAAGAGCCAACATACAAAATTTCAAAAGCGACAACATTAACTTAACCCTCATTCTTAAATTGGCTCAATTCACATTTTAAACTCTACTTTGTCACGTTGATACAAATTAGTATTGAAAGCTTTGAATTAAGTTCGATACCGATGGAGTAATAATTGAAAAATATTGTATTTTTTAACTGTTATATTATTTTTTTTAAAAATTAGATTTGAATACTGTATTTTAATTTTGTTAGAAAAATTGTCACCAATTTTAACAATTAAAAGATTTATACTTTTCATGTTATTTAATTTATTTATTTTAAATTTTAATTTATTTATTTTAAATTATATTAATATTTATTAATAATAATAGAATAATTTTTATTTATAATAAGTGAGGGGTTACTGATTTTTTGGAGTCGCCGCCACTAGATGTCGATAATATAATTGGAGTTTCTTGCCTTCGAACAGTGTCTTCTTAGTGTTTTTGCTGTTGTTCATGGGTCGTCTCTCATTTGTAATAAGAAAAATAAATTAAAAATCTAAACAATCGAATAAAAGTTTAAATTAATTTAAAATTAAATAAAAAATTAATTACACAAATTAGGTAATTCCGTCAGTCATTTGGTTGGAAAAGAAGCATATGTGGCATATATGTAGCATCCAACATGGCAACAAATGCAGCCAAAACCAAAATAAAAATAAAAATAAAAGTAAAAACTTTCTGGGTGACAGTGAATAAAATTATGCTTACAATAGTGTTGTTCAATTACCAAAGCTACTTCCAGATTATGAATATATTTTACAACTAATTCCTCTTTTCCATTCCTTTCCTCCTCTTTATCAATACCTAATATTAAGCAAACAAGTATTTTCATTAATTTCTTATCAAATTAACGTCCCACCAAATTGAGATCAGAGTTCGCTTCCATCTTTCATAAAAATATAGCTTTGTTGTTAGGTCATTTTTTGGATGAATTATGTCCATAGTTTCTGAATTTATACTTTTCATGATAATTTGATTTTCCCACTTTAATTTTTCACATTTGACTCTCAAAAATACACTCATTTTAACTTAAATTTTCTCCGATCAAAAAGAAATTCCCAAATTACTGAAGCTTTAAAACTCATATTCAAAACATATCTATTTTTTGAATTATGAATCAGGTTAATAGTAGTTTCAATTTGAATTTTTTGGATTTCAAAACAAATGGACAAATAAAATATTAAGGTCATATTTGGCATTACATTTGGAAAAAATATTTTTTTAAAAAAAATATTTTTAATTTTTTTGAGTTTCAAAAACTGATTTTGGAGAGAAAAATATAAATAGTTTTTTTCATAAGCAAATTTGAAAAAAATAAATAAATTAAAAAATGAACCAATTAAATTAAAAAATTTTAAACCTATTTTTTTTTACACACACCAATAATTCCAAACACCCCTTAAATATGACTAACCTCCTTGCTATTTAAAAATGGCTCAGCTATCATTTAAAAAAATAAAGAGGATAGCTTTATTTATCGACATCGCCCAAAGAAAAATTGTTTTTGTTAGTTTGGACATGCATATACAGATTAGAAAATAAATTTATTCTAAAACTTATCTCCTCTGTGCAATGTTTTGTATAAAATAGTTGCTAAAGTTTTTGCTAACTTAAAAAAGTCTCACTAAAGTGATCTTAGATTCTCAAAGTGCTTTTGTACCTAGCCATTTGATTTTGAATAATGTTTATGATAGCTTTTGAAGTCATACATTTTTTGAAATGTAAAAAGAAAGGCAAGAAAGATCAATGACTCTTAAGATTGACATGAGCAAAACTTATGACTATGTTGAATGGGATTTCCTTTGTCTAATGATAGAAAAGTTGTGTTTTGAGGAGAGATAGATTGATTTGATTCTAACATGTAACACCCGTAATTATGACCTATAAGTTATATTATTGATTAGTGAGAAATAGGAGATTAAGTAGAGTTTTGGAAGTTTGATAAGTTGTTGAAATCTGATATTTTACCTCCATGACAATGGATGTCACGACCATAAATATCAGATTTTAGTATACAACCGTGAAAAGTTATTTCATGACTGTGAATAGTTGTTTCACGACTGTGAAGAGTTGCTTCACGACCGTGAAAGAGATGCTTATGCCCGTGAAAAATGAGTCACAATCATGAAGTCTAGGCAGACAGAGCAGGTGAGACAATCATATTTTTCTCTTTGTCATCCCCTTTATATCCACTCTTCACTTTCTGTTAACTAACCAAACATGCAAATTTCATCTTATTCTTCCTCCAAACTCCATCTTTTTCCATTGGAGAAGCTTGGAAGATCAGTATTTCATAAGAAAAAAGTGAAAAAGAATAGTGAGAAGAGAGAGGTTGAGAGTTTATAGGAAAGCTTGATGTTTTTTTTTTGGACCTTGGTTCATTTTTCAAAAGCCCAGAGGACGTTTTTTCATCTTGTTAGGACCTGGAGAGAGTGTTGGAAGTCAATCTCAAGGGAGATGACAGGCTTGGAGAGATCAAATTTTAGTCAATCTTCATCCTAGGTGTAAGGTTTGTACATGACAACACTTAAGGCAATTACTTTTGTATTTTCTGTGTTATTTGCTTTGAATGTATGACTTAGATGATAAATGAGTAGAAAAATGGTGAAATTGGGGTTAATATGCATGATGGAAAATCTTATGAACATGATTAGATTGACATATTTGAGGAACAATTATGATTAATGTTGATTTTTAGAGATTATATGGTTGTGATGGATATCTTAAATGCATGCTGGAATATTGATAGGGTGACTGACATTGGTCAATCGTGATGAGTATTGCAAGTGGAAATGACATGATTTTGTGATACTGTGTTTTTCTAAAAAAAATTTCCATATTCATAGCCGTGAAGGGTGGGGTTCACGGGCATAAATGTCGTGAAATGCATTTTTATTGCTAAAGTAGACGCATTCACGGGCAGCTTCACGGTTTGGTTCACGTCCGTGAAGGGGTGATCACTGTGAATATGTGTTGATTCATGAATCACAATTTATTTTAGGGGGGAAGGGGGAGATTACTCGTGAAATAGTGTTTCACTACTATAAATGGTTATTCACGAGCATGAACTGTTTATAATAAAAAATTTATATATTTATTTTTTAATCGAAATTGATTCATTGTGAGGCAGTAGACCTCGGTTGCATACTTATAGCATAATATGAAAATATATATTGTCAAAATGATTGTGGAAATCATAAGATTTATATAAAATATGGTAATATGGTAAGCCTAATACTCTTACTAGGACTAGAGCTAGGATAAATGATATGTCATTGAGGAAAAAGTAAGGTACCGAGTGACTTATATTAGTCATATATTGTGAAAGCCTATAGGTTAGCGAACAGAGCGCCTCGGTGGGTTATATATTATGAAAGCCTAGAGGTTAACGGACAAAACGTCTCGATGAGTTATATATTTGAAGGCTCAGAGGTTAATGGATAGAATACCTCGGTGACTTATATATTTTAAAGCCCAGATGTTAGTGAACAGAGTGCCTTGGTAGATTAAGTTACTCATATCCATTTTAGTCTAGTTATGAATAAGGTAAGCATATGTAAGATAATTAATAAATTCTATGTGTAATAAATAAGTGTATGACACTGAGAGATTGTTTGAGATACCTTGTGGTATTGTACATTATATATATATATATATATATATATATATATATATATATATATATATATATATATAATTCTGATGGCATATCATATAGTATACGAGTTAGTGCATATACAAACTTCGAGGTAAGTCGTCATAGTAACTCAGTGAGTATATCATGCATATTATTTTATATATTATTGTATGTCTTGCACATTATTATGTACCACTAGGCATGAGTTGCTTAGTATATGGACTTTTCATGCACAGGTTTAAAGTTTAGGGAAGGACCAATAGAAGATGACACCTAGTAATCAGAGTCAATGATATACATTCGAAATGGGTGATACACTGTGTATCTTATTTTGGTTGTTTTGCTATAGGTTGGATAGTTATAATTTTACATGTTGTATTTCAGATAAAACTCATTTTGTAAAACCTTGGGCTTGTGAATGCATGTATGATTTGCATTAAACTTTTACTCATTTGAGTTTGATTTCATATTTTTAAGAGTACTTTTATTTTGTTAAGTCATCATGGTCATTGTGCATAAAAGTAAAACTTATGACATTTTAACTCATATGCATTGTAGCATTTTTTGGTATAATTGGGTTTAGTCTTAATTATATCGAATGGTATTACATAACATATGTTACTTCTGTTCAATATAATATTATTCATGAAAGCAAGGTTTCGGGTCTTATTATTCATACTCAGGGGCTTCGTCAAGGTGATACACTTTTACTGTACCTTTTCATTATATGTATAGAGGAATTTTCATCCTAGATTAAAAAATGAGAGATAGATGGTTTGCATCATGGTTGTAAAATTGCTAGGTGAGCTCCATCGATCTCACATTTGTTGTTTGCAGATGATAGCTTTTTGTTTTTTAAAAGCTAAATTGAATGGGTGTAGATGTATCAAGTAAAAATTTCACAACTATGGTAACGCTTGGGGGTAAGAAATAAATCTCCAAAAGTCTTAAATTTTCTTCAATTATAATACTTTTTCCAATTTCAATAAGCTGTTTGTGATAACTCATAGATGGAGATTGTAATTTCCATTAGTTCTTATTTAGGCCTTTATTTTATGGTGGGTTGTAACAAGAAAGAAATGTTTGCTTTTATTAGAGATAAGGTCATAAATCATATCTAAGGGTGGAAGGGTAGGTGGCTAAGTAGAGTGGGTAAGGAGGTGTTATTAAAGACAGTTGTTCAGGCTCTCCCTAATTATATGAGCATTTTTTTACTTCCTATGGACCTATTATGTAAAGAAATTGAAAGCATGATGGTTGACTGTTAGTGGGGGTTCCAAATCTGATGGATTTATACATATACACTGGATGTGTTGGATTTGTCAAATAAAAAATTCTAGTGGGTGGAGTTAAGAAAAATGAGAGTTCAACTTGTCCCTTTTAGGGAAACAAGGTTGGAAATTAGTGTCTAATCTTGCACGTTTTAGTTAGTTGTCATTTTGCTGCAATCATTGGGTCTGCTCTGCAGTTGGTGTAATGTTTGGTAATACACAAACTTTCCAATAATAGCTTTAAATGTGTTATAACATATGTATCTTTATGGATGTGGAGAAATCAACCATGTTAAGTTGGAACCTTTGTGAAATAAGAATGACAAAGTCTGGAAAAAAAAAAAAAAACAATGTGCCAAAGGTGTTATTTATGAGGCAAATGTTTTTTCTTTCAATGGTTAGTGACTCAAAAGAGTTGTAGGATTCCTAAGCATCAAGATCATCAACATGTGGAGGTAGTTTAGAAGTGGCAGAAACTAGAGGTGTAATGTTAGATTTTTAGGGTTTATAAGTTTTGGTTTGTTAAGAGAGAAAATGGGTGGATTAAGAGGTTAAAAATAGTTAGAAAGTATTCTTTTTCACCCGTAAAAAAGTATGTCATGACTGTGAATGTCAAGCTTAGGTTTAAGTATTTTCTGAACCTAAGTGAGATAAAGAGTTTATCATGCATGCATAGTGTGTCTCTTCTGACTTTGACATGAGTTATTTTTCTATCAACTATAGGATTAGAATGAGGGTTTATAGAGATAAAACTGCACGATATTTTTGAGAGCAACAGTCCTCCAGACACTAGGGCTTAGGACCAATCTAGTGTTGTGAGTGTTCGAGATCTGAGTATTGTTCCAGTTCCTCCACAGTAACCTATGGCTGGATTAATAGATTCAGCTTAGGATCCTTTGATGCAGAATTTAACAGTTTTTATGTAGTGGTTAGCTCAGACAGTATCATAGATAGCTTCACCTCCACTACTGCCTTCACCACTGAAACCTAGGATGTAGATTGATAAGCTTCAGAAGTATAAGACTACTGATTTTCTTGGAAAATGTGAAGATGATCCTTCTGTAATCGAGTTTTGGTTTGAGAAGTCTGATACAATATTTAAGTAGTTAGAGTGTGCTGAGGAGTACAAGGCCAGATACACTATTTCTCTCATATAGGAACACACCTATGACTGGTGAAAGATAGTTATGCTGAAATCGGAGGTTCTCTAGCCTTTGGCATGAGACTACTTTGTTGTCGAGTTCAAAGAATAGTATGTCCCTAAAGTGTACATTGATAAAAATAAGAGGGAGTTTCTGAACCACAAATAAGGAAGAATGACAGTCACTGAATGTCATAGGCAATTTACTTGATTGAGTAAATATACAACCAGTTTTATCACTAATGAGATCAGCAAGTATCGTAAATTCAAATATGTCCTTAATGCAGAGATTGAGAATTTTGTGATTGTGCTTCAGCTTATTAATTCTCGAAATTGGTATCCTTCGCCATTAGTGTGGAGAAAAGAAAAAGAAAGATAGTAGAATAAGCTCTTAGGAAGTCAACAGCTCTAGTGTCCCAGACTTCTGGCGATAGAGGTCGTTTCTCTTCAGGACATTCACAGAGCAAAGAATTGGGATAAAGTCATTCCCATACATGTTATTTCATAAGGGGACCACCCTCTAGGGCTACATCTGTCACCACTAGCACTCAATCAATCGAGGATAATACTTTTTTTTGCAAAACATATCACATATTCCATAGAAGAGAATGTCGTTTGGCATCAGGGTCTTGCTCAGATGTGGGGCATAAGACGATTACAAGAGAAATTTCCTTTTGCAGTTTCGGAAGACTCCTATACATATAAGACTATCAGAGTCAACACAAGGCTGAAGTCAGGGACAAGCCAAAAGTGGAGTTAGTCAAGCAATTTTTGATACGGTGGATAAGCTAGGATTAAGCAGAACGTTAGCAAGAGTCTACGCCATGAAAGTCAAAAAGAACCAGAAGCTTATAGATATTTTTTATGGTACATTTTCTCTCCATAATTACATATTTCCAGTTGTTCAACTTGAACAACCAAGTAAAATTTCATGAACAAAATTTCTTTAAGGGATGGGGGAAAAATGTAATGCCCAATTTTTAGGGTTTATAAGTTTTGGATTGTTAAGAAAATGAGTGTGGATAAATTAAAAGGTAAAAAATAGTTAGAAAAGATTCTTTTATGCCAGTGAAATGTATGTCATAGTCCTGAATATTGAGGTTGAGGTATACACTTGTGAATGGTTGACATGGCTGTGAAAGGGAGGTATTCATGCATGTGAACAATATTTAGCAAAGTTGGTGAGCTAGAACCCTCTTTTTTCTCTTTCATATCTCATTCTTGTCATTATTTGCTACCTTATGCCCTTGTAACCCAAGCTTGCACACCAAGCTCTTCTTCTTCTTGTTCACCATCTCCATCCCCATTAACTCAAAAACACCATTGTTAACCTTGATTTGAAGATCAAAAGGAGGAAAGAAAGAGAGTTTGTGAGGTTGAACATAAACTTGATTTTAGAAGTGGTTTTGTGTCCCTTTTTTGGTAAATTATTATAAGGGTGACGTCTTCTTGTTGATAGAAGCTAAATGCAATGGTGAGGATCACCAAATGGGATATATAAGCTTTGAAGCTTGAAGTGTTAGACTCCATTGTTAAAGGTTAGAGCATATATGCATATTAATTCCTTTTTTCTTGTGTGTTTGTCATGTTTTATATTATGAAATGATGTGAAAATGTGATAAGTAATATGAATGAGCTTCTTGTTATATAAATTGATAGAGGTTAGATAATACATAAGTTAAAATGTCATGAAATGAGCTAAGAGATTAGTGATGTTTAAGAGACCTTTAAGCATGATTTGTTCTTTAAATGTTTTATTTTAGGTTATGACATGATAAAACTATAAACGTGTGATTGAATATTGATAAGAGTGATTGACACTGGTCAATCTTAGAAACTCTTGTATGATTTAAAAGTATGTTATGTTTTAAGTTCGAGTTTCTATTTTTGGAATTCCAAAAATTTGCACCATTGAATATTGCACATAGACACATTTCACGCTCATGAAAAAATGAGTCACCCCCATGAAATATCAACCTAGAAAATATCCAGAACGAGCAGAAGTTTTCACGGCTTGTGTAACTGCTAGAAAGTTGTGAATGCATGAGTTCACATTCATGAACAAGTGTCACAACTATGAATATTGATATCCAGACTTTCACATTTCAAACTCAGAATTTCATAGTTTGTTTAACGGTCAAAAAATCATAAAATATATTTTCACACTTATTTTTACGGTTGTGAATAATATGTATTTTGTATGCAGTAGTGCTCATGAGCACATTCACGGGTGGGGATACCTGTGAATGACACTTTTACGGTCATGAACATGTAGTTCACGCCCGTAAAGTCTATTAATATAATATATGCAGTTTTTTATTAGAATGTTATATGAAGTATTTGACTAAACACATGTCATGAACACATAGAATATCATATGTAATGTATATGAGCTTATGTATTGGACATATGACGATGAATATGATTTTGTATAAGAGAAAGAAAATGTAAAAAAGGGAATAAGTTATAAGATCCGGAAATATCATTTTTTCTAATATAGAACTTGATATAGGATAGATGACATGTCATTGAGCGAATTTTTAGTACTATAGTATTTTTATATGAGGACAAGGTAACCGAAGCTTAAGTTAAAGTGTCTTGGTCATCGCTTTATTGATTGTTTTACTCAGTCAAGGTAGTTGAAACTCAGGTAAAAGTGTCTTTGACTTGAGAAAGTTGGATGAGTACACTCACATTTAGTGGATAGAGTGGTTGAAACTTGGGTATAAGTGCCCATGTTCCACAATCTGCATCTATATAATGCGACTTAAAGTTTTGGGTAGGATAATAACAATTAAATTATATGTTTTAAGCAAAGCAAAATAAGGTAAAATGAAGTAAAAGAAAAATGATACAATGAACCAGTTATATGAAAATGTTTGACATGCATATATAACTCGATATTTGTGATTAAATGGAATATGATATATGTTTCTCTACATGAATATGATTACTCCCATAATATGATATATGTATAAAAGGTAAGATATTTGTATTGTCATAAATTAGGATAATTGCTTATGAATATGATAAAATGATACAAACATGTTTTATTAAGTCATGATTTTATATGAATGCATGTATGAATTTTTATGCATATATGTATCATTAAGTTTTTAGTAGATTAACATGCAAATTTCCTAAATGTAGGTTTGGAGCCTAATAACTAGCAGAAGTTGACCAAAACAAAAAAGAGTCCGCCTATAGTTTGATTGAGCACCCATATTAGAGGGTTGGTCCCATGTCATCATTTGATTCTTTTTGTACATGACATGAATTTTTGGGTTTAGTTTTTGCATATATTTTGCTTTTCAAAGAATATGTAATTATTTTAATGATGTATTTTGCAAACATCGGGCTAGTTAGTCTAAGTATGCTTATATATGATGTTGATCTTCTAGGATCAAGTTACGCATGTTTTTATGGTTTTAATGCAAAGAAATATTACGGTAATATGGTAACACGAGATAAAGATTTACAAAGAAATAAATGTTTTAAATTGCATAAGTTTTTTCGCAATAAGGTTCCATAGTATTCTCTCACATAGTTAAGATGGTCCTAATTGCTTGGGAAAACATTACAAGATGTGGGGTGGTGGAAGATTAATGATGATGCAACTTTGTTTGGATAACAATAGGTATGGTTTTAGTTGTGTGATTCATAATTATCATGGCAATCTAATTTTTGCTAAAGCATGATGGTTTCAAGGCTATTTAGACCCTATCACTGCTGAAGCATTGTCTCTTCGTGTAGCCCTTAGTTGGATTAAATAAAAGAAGCAGGATCATAGGATTGTGGAAACCGACTATCAACTGGTGCTTCATGAACAATAAAGTTACTCTAGCTTTTTTTTGCAAGTTTGATCATTGAGAACCTTAAAAAGCTGCTGAAAAGCTTAATAATGTGGCTATAGCTTATGCAAAGCTTTCTGCAAATGTTGTTGCTCATCTCCTAACAAGGACAACAAATTCTTTACCATAACACGTTGCCTGGGATTAAGTGGGGTGGGGGACTAATCCCCTTCCTCATCTCCATGGGAATCCCCATCTCCGCAGGGATCTCCATTCTTCACAATGAATTTTTTTAATTTAAAAAATAAAATATAATCAATAATAAAATAAATTATATAATCAATTGATAAAAAATAAGGTCTGACCGATTTATTTATGAACTAAATGATTTAAAAACGTGTCAACATGATTAATTATACAATTACTTCGACCAATTTATTTATTAACTAATCTAAATGATTTATTTATCAATCAGTCAAATTATTTATAATTAACTAGTTAAAAAATTATCAACTAATCTAACTGATTTATTATTAAACTAGTTAACCGATCATGATTTAATTTTATTGAACTGATTAATTAATTTCATATAGAAAGTTTTTGGATAATTTAATTTTAACAAAAATTTATTATAAAATTATTTATTTATTTAAAATATATAAACTTATATATATTATAAAATATTTTAAAATTTAAAATAATTATTGAGACGAGGAGTATCCTCTCCCACCCTCTCCTCCCCCTCTCCCTCCCCTTGCTCAACGGGGGGAGGGAAAGTTTTTCCTATCTCCATCCCTACGGGAAGTTTAATCGAAATTTTTTTTGTCTCATTCAAAGCAAATCCCTGCTAGAAACGAGAAATCCCCGCCCATTTCCAAGCCTATTTCTAACCATGGTTTCCCAAGCTTTTTGTCTTCAGCCTTGTCTTATGATTTTTTGCTTAATGATAATGACTTTTATTAAAAAAATAATTTTATTAATCGTTATTATTGTGGCCCAAAATGATGATGATATGTCTCATGTTCAACAAATAAAATAGCTGAAGTTAACTTGCACTATGGCCCCCAAAAAAAAAAGATAGCCCAAATATCTTTGCATGGATTGGTTTGATGCATGTTCACGTAATCACGAGGACGATGGGATGGCCCAAGTTGGTTTCAATCCCCACCCAAAAATATAAAGTGGAAATTATATGATTTGCCATATTTTAAATTCCTTTCTAAAAAATGTTCTACTATTTTTAGAAAATTTTAAAAATATTTCTTTTAAGATTATTTTCTTTCAAAATTATTTTTTTAAAATTTATTATTTTAAAAATATGTTTTTTTACAAAAAAATTATATTTGAATCATAATTTAAGATGCACATATTAATATATTTTGACATATTTATCTTAATGTAGTTTGTTAATTCTTTTTAGAACTCATTAATTTTTCCGTAAATAAGTAAATTTTATATTTAGTCAATTCTTATACCATAAATATATTTTATATACGCATGTTTTATATTACATGTATACTGATAATATTTAATATATTGTGATAAAAAAAGAGCATTTTTTAAACAATAAATTTAAAATAAAATATTTTCAAAATGGAATAAATAAGAAAATATATCTGTACATTTTTTTCTGCGGTATTCATACAGAAATCCCAATACGAAATGGTCAAATTCCATAAATACCAAAATAATTCCAATTTTCTATGCATACAAACTCATGTTAAATCATTTGTCTTACAGAGGTAAAATTATTGTGAATCTATATTATTTTATTTTAATTTATATGAAAATTTTATTTATTTATTTATTTATTTATTATTTGTTTATTTTATTAATATTTTGTTTATTTTTAAAAAAATAGTGTTGGGTCTAATAAAAAAAACATAAAAAAAAAATCTGAAAATGAATTAGCAAGGACAGTAAGTCAATGTAGAATAAATTGCCAACAAAAATTCGTCTCAAACTTTATTTGGACGGAGTAGATATTTGTATGGGAGTAGGAGGTTTGATAAAGTAAAGTAGGATAAAATAAGATAAAATATAATATTTATTTTATTATATTTGGAAGAATGTAGGGAAATAAATGATTTTATATTTAATTAATCAAAATTTTATTTAAATATATACAAATGGTGTGAAGAAAAAAAGTATGAAATTTTAAAAAGTAAAACTCAAAACTCCCCTTAACACCCCACCCTTTTAAAATTTAAAGAAACAATAAAAAAAATTTTAAAATAATTCTGAATTACTTTATTCACATAAATTTTGATGTTTTTTCTATTGATCATATTTTTGTTTATTTTGGTTATTTTTGATTTTCTAATGATTGTAATTATTTACGTAGGTCTATAGTGATTCATATTTTCTTAACAGATTTTTCTGATGAGGGTTGTATATGAGAGCTTATAGTAAATGGTCTCTTCCCCTCTGCTCTTATGTAAAATAAGTTTTAGACTTGTCAATAATTAAGGTTAAGGGTTCTGCCCTAATGGCATGAAGACATTTGCCTTGGTAGTAGATATATGGTTGGAGACATATCTACACCTAGAATTATTAAAATCAGTTGATTGAAGATTTTAGGACTCTCACAAATAATCCAGATTAGAATCTCACTTTCCTCTTCCCCCAACATGTATTTGATAAAAAAGAAGAAAATTTCACCGTTTAGCTTTTTAAAATTTTTATTTCAAAAATGTCTGCAAGATTTTTTATTATTTTTACAAAATATGATTTCAGTATTATCATTTTTATTATTTTTCAATTTCAAACTTATCATTTTATTTTTTCTCTTAAATTTATCTTATCTTTTCCTCCTATATTTTTCTCTCAATCTACTGCATAATATTTTTTTTCTTCATTAACCAACATATTTTTATCATTTTTTTCCTTTTCTAATCAAACAAAATTATTATTTTTGATATTGTGACATGAGTTTTTGATGTAATGCTACAAGAAAATAATAGAATTGCGACAAAATTTAGAGATGGATTGACATTCGTAACATTTAGTTTCGGATTAATGACAGATCAATGAGTGAAATTAACAAAAAAAATTGAGAAAATTAGCGTAAAAAATAGCGACAGATTAGCAAGGAAAAATTGCTACAAATTATGACTGTAACTAAATGTTGTAGCGAATATGGCGGAAAAATATGGCGCCAGAAAATTGCAACGGTTTAGAGACGAATTTGCAAGAGCTAATTAGCAAAGGATAAAAACAATCGCAAATTTGATAGAATAGCGACGAAAATATGTCTGTTGCAAAGGTTGCTACGGACAATGTTGTCGCTAAATCATAAGGTCAAAATATCTCCACATTTAGCAACGGAAAGTAGTCTCGCTAATTTAGCGATGGACAATGTATTGTCGTTATATGTTGTTGCTAAAAATGAAAGAAACGGAGCCGATTTTTTCCCATGAAACGGTGTCATTTTTACTGGGTTTATTATAACTGTGAAACCCAAAATTTTTGGCTCAATTTTTTTTTTCCAGTCGGCATTTTTCCCTATCTTTTGTTTGGTGCCCAAATTTTCATCTCCCACTTGCTTCTCCGGCTCTGGTCGTCTCTTTCCTCTGCTCCAATCATCTCCTTCCTCATCTCCGGTCAACTCCCTCCTCTGTTCCTGTCTCCCAGCTCTGGTCCTCTACTTTTGTCTCCCAGCTCCGGTCGCCTCCCAACCATGGTCGCCTCTCAACCCCAGTCGCCTTCCAGCTCCAGTCATTCTGCCACACATTTCTTCCAGCCCCGGTCGCCTCCCAGCGTAGAAGGTAACTACTGTTTACTAATGTGAAGTGCATTGCATTTGCATAAGGGCTAACTAAATTTAGATTTTCCAAGCATTCTGATATAGGGGTGAAAGCAAATTCCACATCATGTAGGCTATTAAGATGGATTGACAATTTGATTGTGTCTGAATTGAGTGTGGTTTAGTCAATGTCGTTTCTAGCAAAAGTTGTTGAAATATCAAAAGTCTGAATTTATTTATTTAATTTCTTAGTTTGACTTATCATTACAACTCAAAATTATGACCTTAAGTCCGTGTTTTGGAGGCAAGCAGTTATCATAGTTTTACTCAAATGGTAGGCTTAAAGCACTCTAGCAGTAGAATTACAGGAAGTTTGATAGATTTTGAAGAACCATTGTGTTAAAAGCTTAATGTAATAGGATCATTGAAATTAATGGTTTGAAAATGATTTTATTTCAAAATGAATTTTTGCAGATTCATATGACCATTAGCATTGAAAGAAAAAGAATTCTTCTTACACACACACACATGTAAGCATTAAGGAAAAGAACTTCCAAATCTATGCTGAATGCATGTCTAACCAAATTTATTTCATTCTTCTGTGTATCAACGGCAAAATCTAGAGCTTATACTCAGACATTGGAACCCTCTATGGATGTCATTGCAAAATTAATGTTAAAATTTATTATTTTTAATTTTTTTGGAGTTGGGGGATTGATCAAGGGTAAATTCCTAGAATTCTCATGTCATGTTCTGCTTTGTTTACAAGCATATTAATCTTCATTTGAGAATATTAACATTTTTAGCCTTTTATTAATCTGTTATTGTTAATTTGATATTCTTACCTCTGCATGTAGCAATTTATTTTATTTTTATTGTTATTTTTTGTAATCCTTGTATGTAGAGTAGATATACATATATACATGGATGCATATGTATTATAGTTATACCTTTATATGTGGTGTATATGTAAGTATACATTTGTCTATAACACCATACCGTACTCTTGGTAGTAAGAATGTATATCTCATTTTTTCTCATTTGAATTGTTCCATCGCCTCATGTTTAGTGAATTGCTTTAGTATTTAGAACACTATAAAGGAACCAGAAAATTGGTAAGACCTTGCAATTCTAGAAAATATTTGAAGTTTTGAAATTTGAGCCAATTCTTGGTTACATTTTGAGTTGCTTCTAGTTTGTATGAATCCATAATGAAAAGTGATCCTAGTTTTGGTTGAGGTGTTGACCTTTTTACTGGGGAAGGTAATGGGGTCTAGTTGAAGTGTTGACCATGGGTTTTCTTTTTTTTCCAATATATTTAGCCTATTTTACTGGAATAATTATATTAATAGTAATTATGCTTCCTGTTTTGTAATTGAAAAAAAATCATGTTTTATATTGCTAATTTGATTTTTTTAAAAAAGATAAGATAGTTTATATGAGACATGACCTTTGTTAATTTTATATGTGTAGTAGTAATATGTTTAAGTTATGTTAAGATAACATAATTGCATTATTATTAAGTTTAATAAAATAGTTAAGATATAGTCAAGATAATTTCATTTTAGAATATTTTGTTAATTTAATTACTAAGTTTAATAAAATAGCTAGCTAACTCAGCTAACTAATTGAGAAGCTCGATTGTAAAAAAAATTTCACTCTGTAGAAACAATAGTCAGGTATATTTATTTAGCTTGGATTGTGGAATATACTCTATTTTGGATTTTTCAATGCTAATTGAAATATGATAAAATTTTATTTGGTTTTCATTTAAAAAAAATTAGTATTTTATGAAAATGTAGAAATTTGCTCAAGTAATTGCATTATTATTTGTGTTCATTGTTGCTTTTGATATTGTTTACTGTTATTGAGTGACTAATATGCAGATGAGACGCACATCATTTGAAGATATATTACATGGTAGAGGTAGGGGCCTACAAAACGAGGAGAGAGATCGACAAAAAAGAGTAATTTCTCAAATCGACCACCAGTTCCACCACTTCATGTACCACCATCACCATAATCATCTTCACCATCACAACCATCGCCATATTTATCAACATCGTCATAGTCTGTAACACCACATCTTATACATTTGTGTTCAACCTATCTCTGTATCAATTAATCATACATAGCATGCTAGAAAAATAAAATACCCTATTAACATCGGTAGTAAATTTATTTTTATATCATATCCTGTAAAATCAACTAATGACTTTGCAAGTCTCATATCCTGTAATATTACTCAATGACTTTTCAAGTCAACATTAAAACCCACAATACGATATATCACATATTAAAACATAAACTTTACACATACGTATTTACGAGTTGATTTCATTTATACATTTTTAAAATTCATTCCAAACTGACTGTACATATTCAACCATATAAATACAAAATGCAGATGACATATTTTTTTATGCTTGTGTGGAATGCAAGGAGAGAGAGAGTGATAAGGCTCGGCCAGTGACCTATGCTCCATGTCTTTTATACGCTACTCAAAATGAGCTATCACTTTTCTTTACCTGAAAAATGATGCAAATTAATGAGTTGCGGCTTAGTGAGAATAACTATCAAATGAGCTCTAAAGTACCGAACAACTCATAATAATAACTCACAAATCCAATACATACCATGTATTCCATTTCATTCATAAATATCATATAATATCAATAAAGTTGAAACATATAATTATTACTCTTTATGTATGCAAATGCTTTGCTTATTTCATTTTGTTGTGACTAAGTTAAACAGACATTGCCTCGGGTTTCCATGTGAATATTTTTTATGTGAACATTTGCATTTGCATTTGCTAGCTAGCTTGATCATGTGTTTCATTTACACATTTGTTAGGCCATAGGCCTCTTCTTTTGCTTTACAATATCGATTAACTAGTCACAACGCCCTTTTAGTCCATATGCATATGCACTTGTATTTAATCATTCATCAACCATTGCATCTTTATCATATACAACATACATATATTCCATATATACCTCATATGTCACGCATATACCATACATATACCATGTATATATATCACATATGTCAAACATATACTTCAAATATACCACAAGTATACCATTTATATGTACCAAAATGTCACAAATTATCCATCATTACATTATCAAGGACCAATCATGACAATCATATGAATCACATAGCAAGCAACATTCATTTGCACTAAAGAATTCAATCAATAATTAGACTCACCGTTCTCTTTTGATTCCGACCTCTTACTTATTGTCTATCAACTCCTTGTGGGTCTCCAATATGTTGCGAGCCTAATATAAAAACATAATCAATTAACTCATGATTATGGAGACTTAATGTGGCTTAAACAAATTAATATGCACTGTTCATGTATATAGTTGAGATTTTTCTTATGAGACAGTGTGACCTTATGGGACTGTTTAGCCTATAAATTTTTCTATACATGACCAATTAATCTGATTCTTATTCCTAATTAAAATTAACATATAATTAGAACATATTAAAATTTCAGATCAATTGGATCATTGTACAATTTTTGGTGGAATTTCTAAGTGTGTTCTGTTTTCTGCCTTGTTTCCTGCCTTTAGGCAGTTTCAGGGTACTCATTTTGGTTCACCATAACTTATACTCTATAAGTCCTATTTTAATGAAACTTTACAGACACTCATATGGATTCAAATGGAACATTTTTAATGTTTTACACTTTTATCAATTATGCCTCTAAGGTCTTCAAATCATAAGCAACATTTCACTGATCCAGAACAGAATTGGCTTCCGGACCAGTATGACTTATAAAGACCATAACTTAGTCTATACATACCCAATTAATATTAAATTAGTACAAACATTTATCTAAGCCATATACCTATAACTTTTATGTTTTGATCAGTTACAGAATCTAGCTCTAACGAGCTCAAATGAGCCAAACAAGTTGCTGCCTATGCCCAGGGCACCCAGTAGGCAGTTCAAACCATGGAACAGTCATGGTTCCATTCACCATAACTCAACATTTACAAGACCTATGAACTTGGAATTTGGTATACAGATACATAACACATATATCTACAACCTTTATATTTTGAGGTACTTCAAATAATGACTTAAACATATTCGAAATCAAATAACACAGTAGCTAAATTGGTTAGGTGTAACGGCTGGGTCTCATCCACAGCATGAGCCTTACCTCAAGTCCACAGGACTGAGCCCACCCGCCGTCTCACTGAGACCAACGGGCTGCCGGGGTCCATGGCCCAATACCTCCAACCCATCTCCTCCTTAAATGAGGCAGGTTATTGAAGGCAAGGGTCGAACCCTTGACCTCCCTTTAGCCTCAGTAAGAGACTACCAATTGTACCATGGTACAATTGGTAGTCTCTTACTGAGGCTAAAGGGAGGTCAAGGGTTCGACCCTTGCCTTCAATAACCTGCCTCATTTAAGGAGGAGATGGGTTGGAGGTATTAGGCCATGGACCCCGGCAGCCCGTTGGTCTCAGTGAGACGGCGGGTGGGCTCAGTCCTGTGGACTTCGGGTAGGGCCGATGCTGTGGATGAGACCCAGCCGTTACATTAGGGTTTGCACCCTGACCAGTTTCAGTTCGAAGAGGATATTTCATTCTATACACCACATATTGCAAAAATATTTACATATCCATAACTCTAAAACATAAAGGAACAATTTTATTGTTTTAAGATTTTCCAGAATCAATTTCTATGTGCATCAAAATCGGGTTGCAAAGCAGTGCCTATTAATAAACCCTAAACAACAAAATCAAGCTTAACACAAAAATAAATGTTTACTCACCTATAATCACTATTGGCTAATCTTGTTACTGCAATCTTTGGAGTGAAAGAGAGAAGAAATGGTGGTTGGAATTTGAGAGAAAATAGGTGGAAGAAATGAAGCAAGGAAGAAGAAGAAGATGAGGATGGAAATGAATATGGTGGCTGCCTAATAAGTTAAAAGGCACCACCATTTGTTTCACCCATCCACTTCCTCTTTTTTTTTTCTTTTTTTTTTCTGACTTTTTATTTTTATTTATTTTATTTTATTTTTTTCCCTAATTATTCTTGTTATTATTACACAATTCAACACAATATGCAATTTAACCTTAATATAGTCATTTTGCATACTTTAATTTGGTCACCTTATTTCATTTATTTTTAATACTTTTTATCCTCATTTAGATTACAAATACACATGTATGACTCGATACAATTGCAATATACTAGGACACGTAGCTAGTGCGTGTCATGGACTTGTTCATACGAAAATACGTATGAAATGCACGTGTTCAATTTAATTATATGCAAGATGCATATGTTCAAATGAAATGCATGTGGGGAAGGTTGAGGATGTTACATAGTCATTGCTACGGTCATTGGCACAACCACAATAATCAACACTACCACGACAATCATCAGCTCCCCCATCAACAACTATGTCGATTTTAGGAGGTTCTACATCAGCATCTCCCATATCACAACCTACTACATCATCTCCTCCAGCTGCTTCAGCCTTACATTTACAATTTGAAGCCTCAGACGTTGAGTCAACCAATGGTATACGATAACTCAATCTCGATCCTATAAGGTAATATTACTATTATTATTTCTTGAAATATTTTCATTCATGCATTTAGTCTGTTTTTTTATGTATTGTTTGTTTGTGCTTTATGCATAGTGGGAGTTTTCTTTAGTCTCATGTAGTTTTTGCGACTATCACCTGTAGTTTTTTACTCCGTTTAAGTGATAGAGGACATGCATTGAAGACTGTGTCTAACGATGTCAGAGACTTCTATTGGCTTGAGTTTTAGGTAAAATCTAATTATTTAAGTAAAAAATGTGATGAGGAGAATATGACTTTGTTAAAAAATGTATTTATTGTGGTTGATTGGTTGTTAGAGACCTTGTACTTTAGGTCAAGTTACTTATGATATAGGCAAAACTCTGCCAAAATTTCAGTTTGAAATTGAATATTTAATCTCTTTTGTGCTTGATTGGTTGTTAGATGCCACATAATTCATGTTAGGTTACTTGTGTTATAGACGAAACTATGCTAAAATTTCAGTTTGAAATTGAATATTTAATGTCTTTTATGCTTAATTGGTTGCTAGAGACATTGTACTTTAGGTCAGGTTACTTGACAAAACTCTGCTAAAATTTTATTTTTATATTAAATATTAATCTAAATTGAATGTTGCAAGAGACAAAAATGTGTCTTATATGTTGTTTTTTTATTTCTATTTTAGAAGAAATTTACTTGGGATCCAGAACTTGAGATGGTAATCAAGCGTAGATGGTTACAACAGGCTGCTACACATTATAGTGACACATTGAGCAAGTGGAGATCTTCTGGCAATAAACCACCATGTGTTCCAGAGCAAGTTTGGAATAGTTGGTAGAAAGAATGGTCCACTCCTGAATTCAAGCAAAAATCTACCATTGCCTCTAAGAACAGACTTACTGAGACAAGCAACTCAGGTTCAGGTCCCACATGACATACAAGGGCTTCTATATCCATGGTTGAGCGTAGCATGCGAATGACATATTGATAATAATAACTTAATTTGAATTTGTTATTTATTTATATATTTAGGTTGTAAAATGTATGTTAATGTCTTTGCTTTTATTTGCTTATGAATTATGTTTGTAATTTTATAGTTAATGTATTTTTATTTTTATTTTATTCTTATGATTAGGCAAAAGAGTTAGGATGTGAACCAAATCTTATAGAACTTCTTGAGGAAACACACACTAGAAAGACTTCATCAAGAATAGAGTATGGAGACCAGCGGTCGAAAGCTGTTGCAGTATGTATTTACCAAACTCAGTAATTGTGCATATTTAAAATTTTATTTGCTCATTTTTCGATTAATCTCATGGAATTTATATTTTTTCATCTTAAAATTTGTATTGAAGGATCAAGTACAAGCCCTTAGAGAGACTGCTTATCAACCAATTGAGGGATCCAATGAGTCATGTGAGCCAGCTTTGAGGCAATTATTTTTAGAGGCTGCTGGTGGCCAGAAAAAACGACGCGTATATGGAATGGGCACAAAGGCAGCACATTTCTACACTAGTACCTTGTCTTTTCACTCTATTGCCACATCACGAGATATTAGTACAAAGCAGCTACGTGCTAGTATTATGTAAGATATGCAACAGGAAGTTCAAACTATGTTGGAGTCACAAAAGCAACAAATGCTAAAATAGCTGCGTAAAGAACTTCGACTTGGGCTTCGAGACGAGATGCGTGCAGAGATGCGACAGCTGATAACAGAGATGACTAATTCTATCCATATTTCATCAACTCCACATAACGATCCACCTCACTCTGACATGATGTAGGACTATATATTAACAATATTGTAGTATTTTCAATTATTGAATATTTTTCATGTTGGACTAAAAAATTTTAATATTTATTTTATAAATACTGTTAAAAAAATATTTGTTTTTTATTTAATTGAATTTTAAAATTACAAAAATAATTAAATTAAAAAATGGATCTGCGACGGAATGCCGCCGTGACTAAATGCTCATCACAATTAGTGACGACTGAAAATTAGTCGCTAATTGTATGGAGTAAATGCCCTATAAACTTTAGTATCGGATAACATTCGTAGCTACATAACGATAGATAACATCCGTAGCTAAATAGTGACGAATACAATATTGTAGCTCCATAGCGATGGATAACATCCATAGGTAAATAGCGACGGATACAAATCCGAAACTTCATAGTGATGGATATAAATTCGTAGCTCAATAGCGACATATTTTTTGTCGCAAAATTCCTCATTGATTTTGTCGTCATTCCAATTCCTGCGAACACATTTCAGTGACAGATATTTCGTCACTAATTTTGTCACTAACTTTAATATAATAACAATCCGTTGCTATTGAACTTGCTACGAGCATTTATGAGACGGATTAAATCCATCGTAATGTTGACCCTAAATTAGATAGCGACAGAATTCTTAAATTTAGTGATGGATTTGTTCATCGCTAAAATGCATTTTTCTTATAGTGTAACTTTCCACTTAATTTTTGTTCTTTTTAACTTTCTATTTCTTTTGATTTTCTTCATATTTCCATTTTTTTGTCATTTCGTTTTCATATTGATTTCTTGTTTTTATTTGCCTTTGTTTTCTTGTATTTATGTATTTTTTTGGTATATTTTCTTGATTTTTGCCTAAATTTTACTTGAGATTTATTACCTTTTGTTATTTTTTCATATGTAATATTTATTTTTATTTTTGAAATAAAATATAAATATTATTCACTTAACATTTACCTGAATTTTTCTTAAGATTTATTATTTTTTTATCTTTTTTTGAGATATGATGTAAACGTTGGATAACTATTGTGTATATATATATATATATTATTTATCAAAAAAATAAAAGTATATCATATATATAAAAAAATAACATGTGAACCTTGGATAAATGTTGGATAAATATTGTATAAACATTGGATAAATATTGAGTAAAATTTGGGTACATAAATGTTTGATATTTATAAATATGGATTAATATTAAATAAAAGTTAGATAAATATTGAGCAGACGTTGGGTAAACGTTAAATAAATATCGGGTAAATGTTGAATAAATTATATGTAAATATTTTGGTATATATAGGTGTAAGCCAATATTAGGTAAATGCTAGGTAAATGTTGTGTAACTATATTATTTATCAAAAAAACAAAATTATATCATATATCAAAAAATATAAATATTAGGTAAATTTTTGATAAATATTGGATAATAAATATATTATTCCATTTAAATGATCCAAAAAAATGAATGTATAACACGAGGATTTCAATTTCTTGCATATTTAAAATTTTAAAAAGTTAGATTTTGATATTTTTGAAAAGATAAATTTGAAAAAAAAAAAGCTAGCACTATTTTCCATTTTTAAAAATTTTCCTAAAAAAAATCCTCCCCATTTATAATATAAAAAAAGAAAAAAAAAACACAAAGATAATTCGTTTTTTTTTTTAAAAAAAAATAGTTACGGTTCATGGCTCAACGACTAGTTGGACATATATATGCCATCGCATGAAGCCTACCGTTTTATTACCTTAACTTCTCCATAATTCATGGTTGATTTAAGGAGGAAACAAAAAAAAAAGCACAGTCCCTGAACTTTATAAATTAGTTTGAACTTATTATTTAAGAAAGCCGATTGAATAAAATTTAAATCGAAAAACTTAACTACATAAATGTATAATGTTTTAAAATTGAGGGATTGAAATATATGTATATATATTTCCTTGATAATTAAATTCAAAGATACTAAAGTTTATTCAGTATTATATTGTTGATAATTAGGAGATTGCTGTTCACTGTTTACACCATTAATTACTAGATGCAATTACTTACTGTAACATGTTCTAAATTATTATGTTAAAATCAAATGTATTAATGGCTTACCAATTTCTTTGTTAATTAAGCACGTATTATAATAATCTTAACTGTACATTCAGAATCCGTAGCTCACTATTTAATTCCAATACATTAATAAAATAGGATGGAGTTATTGTTCTATTAATTTATTTTCAAGTACTTAAAAATTTTGAAACAAGGTATCCACGTCAGCATCCTTTCTCCACCACAAAATCAAAAGCTTTTTAGCCATAATGGCCATATTTTCAATTTTGATCTATAGATACGGAAATTACATTATCTTGGCGATGAGTTTGTGTTTTTTTTTTTTTTTTTTATATCGAAACACACCCTCATTAATCTTTAAATTATTTACTATCTTGCCATTGCACAAAATAAGGCTGGCCCCATAATCAAATGTTTCCAAAAATTGAGCTTCTCCACTTCAGTACAGAATCAATTCAGAAGCCCATATTCATCCACGTGGCAATCACCCATTAATCTTAGCTAAAAGCCTAAGACATGAATAAATCACGCAACTCCCCAACGTAGCTTCTCCTTCATAGTGTCACTAGTCACTACTCAAAAACCAAAACCCTAATCTCTTTTCACTCCTTTCTTCTTAATTTTAATTATTCTACGTACCTCATTACATTGGGATTAATAAGATTATAGCCCTTGATGAATCCACTGTTTTTGTGTTATTGGCTGATTTTATTTTAAATAAATTAGCAGCGGGAATTCGGCACATTTTGGGTGGTATGTGCATTTATTTTTTGACATTTCTTCATTGATATATTGATAAATCCATTTAAAAATTAACTTTTAACACTTGTGGTTGTTTTTTTTTTGTTCATCTTAAAAGGTTAGAGGGATTTGTGGTTTGAGGATTAAGGTTAACAAAGCTGAATTCCCGCTCTAAATAATAGTATAGGTAGCGTAGATAGGAGGAATAATTAAATATATTTGATAATTTTTGGGTATTGAAAGAAAAAGGCAAGCATGGAACCACTATGTGAGTTTTGTGGGGTGGTGAGGGCAGTAGTTTACTGCAAATCAGACTCAGCAAGGCTGTGCTTGCACTGCGATGGATTTGTACATTCGGCGAATTCTTTGTCGCGCAGGCATCCTCGATCTCTTCTCTGCGATAAATGCAACTCGCAGCCTGCAAATCTGCGTTGCTTGGATGAGAAGTTGTCTATATGTCAAACCTGTGATTGGAATGGAAATGGGTGTTCGAGCTTGGGGCATAATATTCAGGCCTTGAGTTGCTACACAGGCAGACCTTCTTTGGCTGAATTTTCAAGAATTTGGTCATCAGTTCTTGAATCACCATCTTCCACAACTAGTTTTGATCCTTGTTTTGGCAATTCTGTTCAAGTAAATGATTTAGAAACTTGGATTGGACAACCTCCTATAATACAACCAGATCAAAATTGCTTGCCTAATTATGGTAGAGATCAAATGCCTCTTTTGCCTGAAGAATCAAACATGCCAAAGGTAGTAATTTAGTTATTTACATATTTCACTCCAATAATCTTTTCCTCATAATTAAACGGTTCCGAAAATAATCTTTGTGCAGGCCTGCTTCAACTTCAAGGATCTTGAAATTCATGACGGAGAAGATCTTTGCGAAGGTCTAAACATGGACGATATAGCATTGAACTTTGAAAATGGTGATGAGAGATTCAGTAGTTGTTCGCAAAATGTAGGAAAGGATTGCATTTTAATGGAGAAAAATTTATCAGTAACTGGATCTAACGGTCCTGTTGAGAATGCAATAGAGGTTTCTTCTGACTTATTTCTTAAATTTCTAAGTTGGGTATGTTTGATATCATTCTTTCAATGAAAATTTTATGGAGTATGGATCTTTGATTTTTTTCTTGTCAGGTATCATCATCAGGACAGCAGGATTGCATCAACTTTCAATCCTCGCAAGTTACAGGATCAGCCAGTGTGATGCAGGCGATGAATGGGGGCAATAATTGCTTATTTATGAATCCTAGTTGCAACAGAAGCATCAATCTAGGATTTCCAGCTAGTACCGGACAAGTTTCTTCGAGTATGTCCCTTTCGTTATCCAACATTACAGGGGAAAGTAGCGCCGCGGATTATCAAGATTGTGGACTATCGCCGGTGTTTTTGGCGGCTGAATCGCCCTGGGAATTGAATTTGGAGACCAGCTGCCCACAAGCAAGGGACAAGGCTAAGATGAGATATAAAGAAAAGAAGAAGACTCGAATGTATGTGCAATATATCTCCATTTTGCATTCCTTCTAATTACTACACTAAAAGGAAAAAAAATATTGCCTAAATCTAATTCTTGATGAATCAAATTTGCTCTCACAATATAAAATTATTACAATAATGTACTAACATTGTTTTTGTTGCTCTTGATTGTGGATTGACAGCCACCAGAATTGCTGTAGGTATTGCAACAATTTGAGTATCTTATATATAGTTAAAATTGGAAACCGTTGTTAGTCTGTTGCCATACAGTTAATATATCTTGCATAATTCGTAATACATAATAATTAAACCAGTTGCTGGTAATGTGCTGCATAAATAATATTTTATATAGTAGTTAAAATAATAAGAGAGTTAGTGTGACACTGTTCACAAAAAAACCGATTCCAGTTCAAGAACTATCAGTTCAATATATATAAATAATTTTTTTAAAAAATAAAAAATAATTGGACTTAAATTTAATTTTTTTACCATTAATTTTTGATATAATATAATATGTCAAAAATCCACAAGCTCAAATGGATTTTCTAGAAAAACTTCTAAAAATCTTTGGAAGAAAAACCAGTAACATGCATGAACCTTTTTTTATTGGATTTAAAATGTTTCAAATTTAAGGCTTGCATACCAAGATTTATGACTTTTTTTTAAATGTATTTCAGGTTTGGTAAGCAAATAAGATATGCTTCTCGTAAAGCCAGAGCTGATACCAGAAAAAGGGTGAAAGGTAGATTTGTGAAAGCTGGTGAAGCATATGATTATGACCCACTATTGTGACGAGGAATTTCTGAGCCGTATTGGAGATTAGTCCCAAAATGATGAGGTCCCTTCGTTTGAAGCTTCCAATAAAATATAGGATTATAACAATAATTTTCTTTTATGGAATAACCTTAATATTAATTCTGGACTTTTGTTAATGGTCCTTTTCTTTTCAGGTCGGATAATTCTTTCTTTTTCAAGGGGGCTAGACAATAATGCATTTGGCCTTTTTCCTTGTTATAGGTTTCCTTCTTTCTTGAATAAACTCTATGAATTCTACAATTTTCTTTTTTTTTTTCTTCTTTTTCTTATCAAAGAAAAAAAGAAATTATTAGATAGAATCAGTCTAACATGTTATTTGTAAACTAATTCAATCACATATTCATTCATATTTAGTTTCTATTTCAATTGAGAGTTAGAGAGTGTACTACATATTTATGTAATTAATCAACCTGCAATTGTTAAAACAGTGTTGTGGAAATCGGGTTAGTTTCCACTAAAATAAATAATTGTCCCAAAAATTAAGATAAAAAAGAAATTTTCAGGTAGTTGATGGAGTCACAAATGATCTCCTTTAAAAACCAACTTCCTTAGACTCTTAGAGTTTTTGTGACAGAATTTTTCTCAGATAATTTAAAGCACAATATATCACAAAATAAATGATCCGACAATAGCTATTAAATAGACAACAAAGAAAACACCAGAATTTAACGAGATTCGGCCAATTATGCCTACGTCATCGGACACTACTAAAATAATATTCCACTATTTCAAAAAAATATTACAAAGTGAAATATTAAAAGAGAGAGAGAAAATACAACCAATTTTAGAAGTAGGGGATTGGTGTTTGGGATGATTTGTTAAGAGAATATGAAGTCTTTTTTTATAGGCTAATGCTATTGTGGAAAAAAAACTTCTTTCCGATGTGGGATTGCCACATCTCAACAAATCTCCACCTTGGCGATCTCACAATTCCAAACAAACATTCTCTTTACAAAATTCAGTAATGTCTCCAAATGCATTTTAAAGTGCCCAATTTCAAATTCTGAGATCATTTATCAAGTCCAAACAATGTTGGAACTTGACACCTGTCACGACTTTTGTTGTCATATCTGCGGGATTTTCAGTAGTCAAAATCTTCTAAGTAGTATCTCACCATCTTCAAGAATTTATCGTACAAAATGATATCGAACATCGATGTGTTTCGTCCTTGTATGATAAACTTGATTCTTTGCTAAACAAATAGCACTTTGACTGTTACAATGCACTTTGACATGCTTCTAACTAATTTTCAAGTCATTCAACAATCCCTGAAGCCAAATTGCCTCCTTAACAGCTTTTGAAACTGTCATATACTCTGCCTCTATTGTAGACAAAGCAATTGTTGACTGTAAGGTGGACTTCTAACTAACCGGTGTCTTTGCAAGTGTGAACACATAACTGGTAGTAGATCGATATTTGTCTAAATCACCTGCATAGTCGAAATCACAATATCCAACTATATAATGACCAATTTTCTCATCCCGCTTAAACATTATACCAACATCTGTAGTATTCTGAATATACCGCAGAATCTATTTCACAGCTTGCCAGTGTCCTTTGTCAGGATCATGCATGTACCTGCTCACAACTCCAACTGCTTGTGAAATGTCAAGCCTCGTACACATCATTGCTTACATCAAGCTACCGACAACATTTGCATATGGAACTTTTGACATATATTCTCGTTCTTTATCACTTTTCAGAGATAAAGATGCACTGAGCTTAAAATGAGGAGTAAGTGGAGTACTAACTGGTTTTGTCTTCTCATTTATCCCAAAATGCTTAGTACTTTTCTTAGATATTGTTTCTGAGTCAAACACCCCAATTTTCTGTCTCTGCATATCTCCATATTGAGAATCTTCTTAGCTTCTCCTAAATCCTTCATTTCAAATTCCTGATTTAGTTGAGCTTTTAACTTCTAAATCGCTCCTTCATCCTTCGAAGCTATCAACATATCATCAACATAAAGGAGAAGATAGATAAAGGAACCTTCTCGTAACTTGCGCAAATATGCATAATGATCATATTTACTTCTTGTGTATTTTTGTCTTATCATAAACTTATCAAATCGTTTGTACCACTGTCTTGGAGATTGCTTCAATCCATACAATGATTTGCTCAATCTGCACACCAAATTTTCTTTTCAAGCAACTTTAAATCCTTCTGGATGGGTCATGTAGATTTCTTCTTCTAAGTCTCCATGTAAAAATGCAGTTTTTACATCCAGTTGAACTAATTCCATATCCAATTGTGCTACCAAGGTCAACAATATTCTAATGGAGGAATGTTTTTCAACTGGAGAAAACACTTCATTATAATCAATTCCCTCCTTCTGAGCGTAGCCTTTAGCTACCAATCTTGCATTGTAGCGGATATCATTCTTATCAAGAAATCCTTCTTTCTTTGCATAAATCTATTTACAACCAATCGCTTTCTTTCCCTTTGGCAGACTTGCTAGCTTCCATATCTGATTCTTTTTAAGGAACTGCATTTCTTCTTTCATAGCCTTTCTCCACTTTTCTTCTTCTGAGCTTTGAATAGCTTCACAATAAATGGAAGGAATCTCATCATCTATTGAAGATGTGTAATTAGTCATATCTTCAAGTTGAGCAGATTTCTTAATATTCCTTTTCGGCTTTTGTAGTGCAATTGACTCAAGTTGCTGAGGAGGTTCTTGTGCTCAAACCTTTGCTTTCTCATCTGATCCATTTTCTACCATTATCTCCTCTTCTACTGTAGGAGTAATTTTATCATACTTTACAATTGTTGGATCAACAATTCTTTTTCTATCAAACTCCACCTGTTTGGGAGTTCTCTCCACCTGCTGTGGAGAACCATCTGTCTGCTCCTCTGTTATCTTTTTTAATACGGTAGACTCATCAAAGGTAACATCTCTACTTAAGATTATTTTCTTCATCTCTGGGCACAATAAACGATATCCTTTGAAAGGATATCTCCATAAAGATAGTTTTTTTTGCCCTTGGATCTAACTTCGATTCCTTAACATGATAGTATGCAGTGGAACCAAACACATGTAAGGAATTATAATCTGTAGCAGGTTTTCCATACCACACCTCCAAAGGTGTTTTGCCATTGATAGTAGTTGATGGAAAACGATTAATAAAATGACATGCGTATGTTACAGTCTCAGCCCAAAACTGTCTGCCTAATCCAGCATTAGATAACATACACCAAACTTTCTCCAGTAGAGTTCGGTTCATGCGTTCAGCCACCCCATTCTGTTGTGGTGTATTTCTGACAGTGAAATATCGAACAATTCCTTCATTTCTATAAACTTTCATGAAAGGATCACTTGTATACTCTCCGCCATTGTCTGTTCGAAAACACTTGATCTTTCTGCCCATCTGAGTTTTCACCATATTTTTTCATATGAGAAAATCTCCCAACACTTCATCCTTTGTCTTCATTGTATACACTCATACTCTTTTTGAACAATCATCAACAAAGGTAACATAGTAGTGTTTACCTCCAATTAAAGCAGTTTTGGATGGACCCCATACATCTGAGTGAACATAATCCAGAATACCCCTGGTATCATGGATTGTAGTGCCAAACTTCACTCTCGTCTGCTTCCCTTTGATGCAATGCTCATAGAAGTCTAATCTGCAGGTTCGTACTCCTTGCAATAATCCTTCATTTTCCAGAAGTTTCAAAAAAATTTCACCTGCATGCCCCAAGCACATATGCCATAATCTGGTTGTTTCTAGCTCTTGGTCATCACTAGAAACTGCTGTTGTTATTCCAACAACTGTATTGCCTTCATAATAATATAAGTTGTTGCTCATTTGAACTCCTTTCATCACCACAAGTGCTCCAGATATAACATTCATTATTTCATTTTTAATGACTATAGTGAAACCCTTTCTCCCAAGGATTCCCATAGAAATGAGATTTTTCGTCAAACTGGGCACATATCTTACGTTTGTCAGAGTTCTGATTAATCCATCACGATTCATCAACTGGATTGAACCAATTCCAGTTGTTTTGCAAGAGCTGTCATTTTCTATATAGATAACTCCACCTTCAATTTTTTTAAAATCGAAAAATCATTTTCGATTGGGACACATATGGTGGCTACAGCCTGAATCCAGGATCCAAACAGTCGAACTACTTATTGATGGCATCAATGCTAATGAAAAATCTGAATCATCACACTCAGCTACATTTGAATCTTCAGCAGTCTTGCCTTTACCAGATTTGTTTCTCAACTTAGAACAATCTTTCTTCCAGTGCCCCTTTTCTCGACAAAAGACATATTCATCTTTGCCCACTCTGGACTTTGATCTGTCTTTCTTTCCCTTGTTCTTATTTTTCGAACGACCTCTTACTATCAAAGATTTTGTTGCTCCACTGGTGCTATCCTTCTTGTCTTTTCTCCTTAATTCATAGCTATATAGTGCAACACATACTTCACTAAGAGACACCTCAGTTTTCCCATGGAGTAGAGTAGTTTCTAGAAACTCAAACTCCTCAGGAGGGGATCCCAACAACATGAGGGTCAGATCTTCATCTTTAAAACTCACATCCAAATTCATCAGATCTGCTACAAGTTGATTGAAATTGGTGATGTGATCATTCATTGTGGTACCAATAACATATGTGAATCTGAACAGTCTTTTCTTCATATAGAGCTTATTTTGACTGTTCTTTTTCAAGAATTTTTCCTTCAGTGCCTTTCATAATTTACTTGCAGAAGTTTCTTTACAAAAGTCATACTTTTACTCTCTGAACAGACACAATCGAATGGTACTACATGCGAAACGATTGATTTTCCTCCATTCATTCTCATCTACATCTTCTGGCTTTTCTCCCTCAATGGCAATATCTAAACCTTGCTGAAATAAGGCGTCTAGAACTTCACATTACCACATGAAGAAATGACATGTACCATAAAAAATCTCCACTACAATTCTCGTATTTGTCACAACAGTTCTCGTCAAAATTGATGAAGTAGAAGTTGTTGTGTTCATCGTGGATTTTTGTCCGTCTTTTGCCATTTATACTTCAAGACTATTTAATAGCTTTCAAATGCGGAATACCTAAGAATCCAAGGAAACCTTTCTGATGTGGAAGATCAGCTTATGCCGCAACCACAGAGCATATAACTCAGTAACCTTTGCTCTGATATCAATTGTTGTGGAAATCGGGTTAGTTTCCACCAAAGTGAATAATTGTGCTAAAAATTAAAATAAAGAAAAATTCTCAGGTAGTTGGTGGAGTCACAAATGATCTCCCTTAAAAATAAACTTCCTTAGACTCTTAGAGTCTTTATGACGAAATTTTTCTCAAATAATTTAAAGCACAATATATCACAAAATAAATGACCTGACAATAACTATTAAATAGACAATAAAGAGAACACCAGAATTTAACGAGGTTCGGCCAATTATGCTTATGTCCTCGAATACTACTAAAATAATATTTCACTATTTTAAAGAAATATTACAAAGTAAAATATTAAAAGAGAGAGAAAAAATACAACTAATCTTAGAAGTAGGGGATTGGTGTTTGGGATGATTTGTTAAGAAAATATGAAGTCTTTTTTTATAGGCTAATGCTATTGTGGAAAAAAGACTTGTTTCCGATGTGGGATTGCCACATTTCAACAAACAAATCCTTTGTTATCATTTTTTTTATTACCCATTTATGTAATTAATCTGTTTAATGCTTTAGGTAATCGACACATTGCAAGCATTTTTATTCGATGAGCATAAAATGGATCAATATTTCATAGCAGACAATAAAGGTGAGTGTTGATATTATACAAACCATTTCAATTTCGCAATTTCTTGATAAGTGGTAAATTTGATGCAAACCATTTCAATTTGGCAATTTCTTGATTAGTGGCAAATTTGATACAAACGGGGACCATGATCCACCCTAGAGAATGGCAAGCTTGAGGCCACCAAAACTCAATTGTATCAAGTCTAAACCTATTCATTTATCTTATATCTTAATCATTTAACACAATAATTGTAATCTACTATTAAATTATCTTGTTACTATTATTATCTATCCATGCAAATGTAAAGTGTAACTCCATCACAATAAATCCTGCTATATATGCATAACATCATGGGAGAATATTCTCATCCCAACATAACCATATAACATATTAAACTTATATTACTATGAATAGTACTACAAAATCTAGAATATTTAATACAATCCTACAAAATAGAACTTTAACATCAAGGCCCTTGTGAAGTGTAGAAGATGCGGAACAAATTCAAAACAAAAGATAATCTATCTATCTACTACCTGAAAAAATAGTTGACTTTATAACACACGATCACAAACATAACTTCAAAGATAAATCCTAAGCCTAAACTCTTATGGGAATTCACCTAAATAAATTATTATCTAAATTTTTAACGTTGATTTTATTAAAAATCCGGTGTAATTCCTTAGAAACTGAGCATAATCCCCTTTCCTATAAAAAACTTCATCAGCATCTTAACGTAATCTAATTCAAGTTGGGTCTCCAAACTTCTTATACACCTGACCAAATGAATAGCATAATTCGACAATTAATTATTTTCAATTTATTAATAATACAAATTGACTAATAATTATCTCAATATACTAATATGATGTTTAATAATTCACTAATAATTTCAATGATCGTGTAATTAATATTTTAACTCAATTAAATTAATCAATCATATTAATTAAATATTTATAAACAATATATTTAAATTCTCACAAATAAATTTATATTTCATTATCCAAATACAATTAGAAGTCGCAGTTGGTATTAGGTGACTCGGTTTAACGAGTCGGAGTTACTGTTTGGAAATGTTTGTTTCAATGGTTGTCAGAGTTCGATGGCTTGAAAATTTGACAGTGGTGGAATTGCGATTCGAAGGAACCAAAAAATTGTTTAAGGTGTGAAAAGTCCTTATATAAAAGTTTTGTGGCTTGGGTGGCTGGAAATGGCTATATCAAGAAGATTCTGCGGGGGCTCCATTGAGGGGTATCTAACTCCGAACAACCATCAAATGGTAGTGCTCGGAGTTGAAACATTATAGTCCAAGTTTTTCAATATAGTGAGTTCATTTTTAGTGTTAATGCCAAAAGAAGTTGGGAACTAAGAAATTGTGAAAGGAAACCATGACGCCCAACTTTCTTCTCTTTGTTCCCAAAAATAAAGTCAGTTTTTGAAAATTCTAGTGTTATCAAAATGATGAGAAGATGGAAAACTACTTGTGGTTCAAATTTTATAAAGATTGGATATGATTTAGGTGGTGATGGAGGAAAGAAAAGAGAAGAAAAGAGGAGAATGGGTCTACAAGGTATTATCTAAAAAGTATTTTTTTTCCTTTAACTCTTGCAGGCTCACATTTCTAAAAATTTTAAATTTTATATAAAATTATAAAATTATCACTGAGTTTATAAATGAAAGTATGTAGGGATTAAAGAGAAAAATACCATTTTTCATATAATACTCAATAACTTTTTTTCTCCTGTGTGAGTCTATAAATGAAAGTATGTAGGGATTAAAGAGAAAAAGACCACTTTTCATATAATACTCAATAGCTCTTTTCTCCTGTCTTTTTCTCTTCTCCTTCCTACACCACCACCTTTATTCACTACCCAAATCACTTTTAATCTTCATAAAATATGAACCATAGGTAGTTCTTTACCTTCTCATTACTTTGATAACACCAAAAATTTCAAAAATTGATTTACCTTCTCATTACTTTGACAACACCAAAAATTTCAGAAACTGATAAGATTTTTAGGAGCGATGAGAAGAAAGTTGGACACCCAATTGCATAGATATTTTGGTAGTTTGCAATTTTGCAAGTTTTTATGAGAGAGACAATTTCATTTAAATAAAAAATTATTGTAGGTTCCACTTGTATTATTTTATAATAATTTAAATAATGTAAATAAATAATATTTTTTATTAATTAATATATTTAAAATTAATTAATATGTAATTAATAGTTAACATAATTAATTAAATAATATAGATATATTAAAATAAAGGATAAAATTAATTATATTTAATAATATCAATATAATTAATCTAAATTAAAGTCAATCAATATAAAAAAATTAATAATATTATTAATTTGATTAACTTAATTTCATAATATAAAGTATAAAATTAAGTATGATCTGATTCATTTTGATGAATGGGGAAAGACCATATTTTGTAAGTATAATTTGAGTCTTTTTTTTTTTAATTTTTATGTATATTGTAGTATACATTGAGAATTTTATAGAGTCTACTATAGTATATATTGTTGATTTTCATAAAGTATATTGTAGTGTACATTGTGGATTTCATATAGTATATTGTAGTATATATTGAGGATTTCATAGATTATATGATAATGTACATTTTTTTAGAAAGAATTATAACATCTCATTGTCCTACTAATAATAGCAAAGTAAATAAATGCTATCAGACTCTTAATTTCCTGTTTGATCTGCTTAATACAATTATTTGTATATTATCACTTTAAGATATCTGAATACAAATTCGAAATATAGTCTTCCATTTTATTTATTTTTTTGATATATATATATATATATATATACACACACACACACACTTTATACCAATTTATGTAGTTCATCCATAATAAATCATTCATTTTCTAAAAGATTATATACAAAATTTTACTAATTAATATTTTATTTACAGACCCTAAAATATAATTATTATAAGATATATAAATAAAACTCATTAAAATGTTTTATAAAAGTTAATATAGTGAAACATAAAAATTTCTAGATGCTTTTATCCACAATCTGGCGTTCTTATTTTTTTGACAGCTACATTCTTTATATACTAACTACTTTAGCATCTGCGTATGAAAAAAATCACACGTACTAAACTATTAGTTTAGTGGTGTTTTATATGACAAAAACTTAACATACAATTTATAAAACCTTATACATTCAATATCAAATGAAAGAAATATCACAAATTTACCAATAATAAAAGTTAATTGCTCACACACAAATTTTCTTTACATATAATAATTTTGTTAATTGCTAATATTATTGCATAATATTATTTTTAACCATAGCTAGTGTTATTATTATTGATACCATTATATTCTACTTATTTTATTTAATTAATGGTCATTCACAACGAGTAAATTTTATCATACTTTATTTTGTCTTGTTTATTCAAATTTATGCCCCTAACACCAATACTAGAACTATCAGATAGGATACGAGAAATAATCTGCTAGCAAATTTTAACTCGGCGCATGGTGCCTACATAAATCAATTCAACACAACATGGTGCCTACATATATAATCAACTCGGTACATGTAGTGCCTACATAAATTAATTCAGTATTTTACACCTACGTATTAAAGATCTTTGTCTTTTTTACCCCTTATTGGCATGTCGATCTATCCTTTATCCTAGTTCCCAGTTAGGTGTTTAGGATTTAATTATTTTATTTCAATTTATTTAGGTAATCTTTTAAAATTCCATTATGATCATAACATACATCAACTAATTATTAATTCATAATTTTATTTATTTATTTATTTTATGAGATTAATGAATTATTTGACTTAATAATCACTCATACAAATATCATTCATATTATATCATAAGACCCAACTTATTTTGCATGTAAAACTCTAAATTTTTCCACTGCCCTGCTCTGGCCAAATTTTAGGCCCTGTCTTAAATCTCACTTTTGGTACTGTTATTGGCCGAATTTAATTAAGTGGCCTTTTGATAACTTATAGCCACATATCTTATCTTTAATTTACATTTTGAATAAACTAGTTCTGATTCCTGTAGACAAAGTTATGGCTGATTGAATACTGACTGCTCCACTAATTCTACCCATAAATTTTAGATACAGATTTCAAGTCTCAAATTTATGCCAATTTTTAACATAGTTACCATCACAATTAGATCACATGTTCTCATGAAAGTTTTATTCCTATGTCTTAAGTTTCCAAAACATCAAAGAACACAAATTTCAAGTTCCAGAACTTAAGTTATAGAATTTTTAATGCATGTTGCTCCAAGATTAAATTTCCAGAAACACATACAACAATACAACCACTTATTTAATCATGCAATTAACAAAAAGATTAAGTAATAAAATCATCATATTAAATTTTTGTCATACAAACACATACCTTATTAATCCTTTCTCCTTTTCCTAGACTTTTTCCTTTCCTTTTCTTTTCCCAAGCTTGTTGCTACTATTGTCTTTGATTTGTCCTAAAATAATTAAACACATCTCATTTAATTTATCCTTAATCTAATCAATTTCTTTTGGTTTCAACTCACCATCACCTAGGCAACCCCTTTGTAACACGCCTTACTTTTCCGTATACGCATCCGTATATTGGACAGATAAAAAGTGTTATAGGAAATAAAAAAAATTTCAAAAACATTCCTTTAATTTTAAACATATATAATATAAGAAATTTAAAATACATAACATAAAATATTATTGAAACATCTCCTAATTACAACTTTTTTTACATATATATATATATATATATATATATATATATATATATATATATATATATATATATATATATACACACATGTCATAATGAAATTTTAAAAGTTTGTTTATATATCAAAATTCAATAAGAAAACCAACCCACTCGTGGTGACTACTCTACTACTGCTATGCTCCATCATGCGAGTCCCCAAATTAGCGTCTCTTATCTATAAGTTCAGACGTTATTTGCTACTATTGTAATCTAAGCGAGAGAAAACAAACTCTTGCACTGAGTATATAATTCAGTGGTGTAAAATCTTTATAATAATAGTAATTAAAATAAAACATACATTTAAAGTGAAACCAATTCAAAATTTAAATATTTTTTGTAAATGCAATAATATAATATTTCTATAATTCATTTAATTTATAATTCAATGTATTTATGATTTCTTAATAATATTTTTTTCATATACCCACATATTATAACATCTTAGACTTGCTCATAGGGAATTAAAGGGGTATCATATCACATATCAACTTATGATCCACAGAAATGTACAAGATCCAAATATAATATTATTCAGTCCACAAAAATGCACAGGACTGAAAAATGTATAAGGTGATCCTCAGAAATGCACAAGATCACAATATTTCATTGATCGACAAAAATGCACATGACCGTATTTTCTACCTATTGGTATGCCAACAATAGCCTAATTCACGTTTAGACTAACATGTGGGCAAAATTTCTCATATTCATAATTCAACTCATTTTTCCATAAAATCGATAAATAATATTTTCATGCCAAAATAAAATCATAAATCATTTGAATATAAAAATTTCCTTATTTCTTCATAATTTTCCGATTTTCTTTAATTACTTATATATATATATATATATATATATATATATATGACTAATATTATAAGCACAATTGCACTAACCTCTTTATGCTTTGTTGGTGTGTGCCGACACTTTCCTTTATCTCGAGATGACGCCTACCCCAACGTCATGCCTAGAGATAGAAAATTTCAATTAGCTACTGAATCTCACATGATATAAAATCTAGTAAGATTTAAATTTTCAACGATTCTCTGCTCTCACGTATATTGAGATCTTATAATTAAAATTTTTCTCATTATGCGTGTTTAACGCATAGATCAAAGTTTTGGTCGTCATTACGCTTTTCCATGCGATCAAAAATTCAATTATTAATTCCTTTTATAATTTTTTATTTTTTTATTTTTCCACCTCCAAAACTATGTTTTACTGTTTATTTCTTTTATTCATCTAATGTCCATTTCCAATTTAAAAATTATCATTAATTCAATAAATACTCTAAAAGTTCCAAATAAATTCCTATAATCACTTTAACTCATTTTCTTTCATTTTTCATCATCAATTTTACCAAAATAATATTCAATAACTCCCAAATAAATTATTCCATAATTAGGCTAAAAATCTAAAAATTCTCCAAACATCCTATTAAATATTTCTTTCATTCCAAATTTTATTTTCCACTTCTAAACACTCCAATTAATTTCATTATCTTCAATTTAAGGTAAAATTTCTCCAAAATATTTTTTTCAGAATTTAACCATAATTATGGAAATTCTCTAAAAATTTCACAAAATTTTCTAAAAATTATTTCCATCAATTCTTCACTATATCCATCATCCTCAAGTCTTGTTCTTTTCATTTCCTATTTTTATCTCATTGTTCAATATTTTTGCCATAAACTCTAACTTTCCATCAACCAAATTCAAACAATATCACACAACAACTCAAAAGAATAAATATGACAATAATCAAACCAACAAAATTAAATGGATAAAGGAACAAAATTATCACCTTCTTCAAATGGGTATTAAGCTAAGCTTTGATTTTTTTTTTTGGGCCAAAACTTCACCCTTTTACTCTTTTGGCCATGGTGGAGAAAAAGGAAGAAGATGGAGATTTGTTATTTGTGTAGAGAATTCTAATTAATTTCCTATTTATACTCCAATTAACTTAATTAATTTTAATTAATTCCTTAATCAATTCCCTCATTGGCTAATAGCACAATTAGTTATCCCCTAACATTGGCACATGGCCCAATCAAAATTAAATAAATTTAGACTTAACAATTTTTTTTCTACCAATCACAAATTTTTCTTCATTTTAATTCATAATTAAATTTAATTCTCTAAAATTCCACCTTCAAACAACTTAGTTCCATCAAATTAAATATTTCAAAAATTATAAAATAATTTTCTCTTTGAAACGGTCTCTTCGATTTTGTAAAATGACCACCGATGAGAAAAATGCATTTTTACGGTTTAATCATTTTCTTAATTTGACATGTAAACATTCATCCGTCATCCAATTTTTAATTTATCAGTTTTAAAAATATTAAAATTAAATTTCGATCACATCGACTCCATTGTGATCGTGGACACATCTCTCTAGCTTCTGATTCAAAAAATCAGACTGTAAACCTGCACTGAGGATCATATTTCCACAATTCAAGCCCTTAACCTGAAAATCTCATCTTATAATTCCACGTATAGCCTTAAAATAATACTTTTTATATTTTGGTATGCTTAAATTATAATTTTACTACCGAACAAAAAATCTAAATTTCAATTCGATCTGTCGTCTTGATTTGCGTGCAGAACACGAAATTGGATTGTTTCATTTGATAAAATTTTTATTCATATTATCATATTAATATAATTAATTTTTTATTTATTTATTCATATTTAGACTCTGATCGTACGCTTATATACTGTAATATGAATGATCGTATTACACGTATATAATCAGGGTCTAACTCATTGATGTGACACCCTTCTTTCTCATTTCTAATCCTAATTATCATCGTTTTAATTTCAATTAATAAATAAAAGCAAGAGGATTGAAGAAAACTTACCCAAATAATGTTTTTCCTCTTTTATTTCTTCCTTTCTCTTTCTTTCTTATACCCTTTGTAGGTGACTTTCTTTATTTTCTTGAGTTTTCTCTTTTAGATCCTCTCTTTTGTTGGCTAAGTTTGGGAAAAAATGGTAGACTTAGTGGAGAAGGTGGCCGGTCATAGAAGATAAGGATGAGGGGATTTTGTTTTGGTTGCTTTTAATGTCTTATTAATGAGGAAGCTTCTAGATTTAGGATAAGGTTCATTAATCCTTGATTTTAATATCATTAATGAGGAAGATAAGAATTAGGATAAGGCTCACTAATGAGGGAGATAAGGATTAGAAGATATTTTAGGTTGATTTATGTGTCATTTATGAAAAATATTCTAGGTTCAAGATTTTTTTCCTAATTAGCTAGATAAATTATAGGTCTCATCTCTCCTTAATCTCTTCTCCTATTGATCAATTTAATTAATTAATCACAATTAATTTTTATCTTTGAATAATTCATCATTTATCCCACAATTTTATCCTTTTACAAAATAAGCTTAATAATTCCATAAATCATTATTTAGTCCATATAATGATTTTATTTTATTTGGTTCTAGCACTAAACTTTTAAATTTTTAATTAATACTGGCCTTAATAAATTTTCCTTAAATATTATTATTTTTCTGCGCATCCAAATTTAGACTCCGATCGATCCGGCGTACCTGACTCGGTCACATGCGATCGGTGTCTAAATGACCGGGCGTTACAAGAATTGTTTACTTGTTAAGAATCTTGAAGTAGGAATAAAGTGTGTTTGAAAGTGTTATATTTAATAATATAATATTTTAATTGTTAATAATGAATAAAATATATTAAAATCTTAAATGGATTTCATAAATTAAAATTGATATTAATTGCAGTGATAAAATGCATATGAAAATGTAATTGAAAAGTTAGGACTACACTTTGCAATTGCAATACAATTACATAGATGTAGTTGCTCTAAGATAAAAATCAAATCAAAATTGAATAAGATTTAAGTATTATATATACAAAAGAATTCTATTGACTCAAATTTATTCTTTTACTTAGTATTTCAAAGTTTCAAAATTCATTGTAACAATTTGTAATAAATTAATGAAATGGGGTAAAATCTAAATTTTAAGTCACAACTAAGCTCTTTTATTTTTAAAATAAATGCACTCCATTGCTCTCATTACTCAAAAAGAGTTGCATCCAATTGAAGCATAAATCTAACTCAATGAGGGATCTCATTACTAAAAAAAGATATGAATGAGAATAAAGCAGTTTTGAAGCGGAGTTTTTTTGTCATCGATCTCTGTATTCTGCTCATTTTCCAATCATGAAAAATGATTTTGGATCCTCCTCCCTGCACCATATAAAAACGGAGATCCTTAACCCTACACCATACTAGGATGAGAATCCTCCACTTCGACTAGATCCCTTATTTTTATTTTTTTTTATTTTAATTAATTAATTATATAATTATTTAAATAAAAAGTGTTATATTTTTATTTTATTATTTTTTAAAATATTAATTATATCAAAATATAAATAATATATATATATATATATATATATATATATATATATATATATATATATATATATATATATATATATATATAATATTTGAAACGGAGAACGGAGTTAAAGATTTATATATCTTCCTGCAAAAAAAATTTGAAATCGGAATGGAATAAAAAAATTATAAAAATATCTGTTCTATTTGAGATAAAATCGGAGCGGAACACTAAGGAATGAATCCAATTGTCCTCTCTTAGAAAAAAGAATTTGAAAGACTAAGAGGCTATTTTGCCAATGGGTGAGCACCAATATCAACTTTAAATTATAGATACCTCCCATGGAATAAAAAGAATTTATGGAGGCGGCGGGGCAAGTGCTATCTCCAACGACTGCAATGCTGCGTGCCATCCGAATATCCCCTGAAAGAGGAGTCCAATCATGCTTCAGTTTTATATATATTTTTTTTAAACCATGATCAGTTTTATATTTAAAAATATTTTCCAACAGAGGTTTTCTCAGCCTCACACAACCGTACGAATGCAGGAGAATTATTCACATAAAGTGGGTTGGTGAGCAACCACCACATATGAAAAACCTGCTCCTTCACATTGATTGGAGATTGGAGAATCTTTCTATTTTTATTTGTTAAAATCCATTTCAAGTCCCTACATTATAATGAATTATTTGATTGCGTATCAAACTTTTTATTACTTGAATTGAGTCTCTGATCTTTTATTTTTATTTTATTAAACCCTTAAAGACTTATTTTCACCACTCCTACTTTCGAGTTGACAAAATGAATAAAATAATATTATTTATCATTAATAGCAAGAAAAAAATATTTTTTTAATGTAAAAAATAATTGAAAATTTGAAAAAATTAAGATGGAGAAAGACAACAATGAAAAGTCAAAATTTAATACCACAAATCTAAAAAAAAAAAAAAAAATCTTTAAGCCATAGATCTCTAGAGTGTTTCACAACACACTTACAAAAGTCTTGAATCAGACTTCAGCAATCCAATTTGTTCAACAGTAAATTTGTAGAGCAAGCTAAAAGGAATGAGGGTAAGTTTTAATCGTCTTCTCAATGATGAAAGAAGAGGAATATTCACTGCAAAAATTATCACCTCGCCAAGTGTCTGCATACCCACTCATCAACAAATGCCACGAATCCATGTTCCTTCTAGGTATTCTGTCAAATACCCTGTATGCGTCTCTCATGTTCCTGCATACCCACTTATCAACAAATACCAGAACCAATGTTCTTCTTCAGCATTCTATCAAATACCTTGCGTGCACCTCCCATGCTCTCACATACCCAAACATTTCGATCAATTTATTGTTCAATTCAACATTAGCAGCAAAGTAACTTAAGAATTACTTTCCCGTTATCATGCAACTTTGGAACCTTATATGTATCAATAGTAACCTTCGTCAACCACAATTCGAGAAACAAAGTCGAAAACCAAAAACAAGAAGACCAAAATTGATTACAAAATCGGACGCTTTCAAGAACAGGAAGCGTGATCCATAGAGCATTACCCATCAAAATCTCTTCTTCTTTCTCTGCAACTCAAAACCCATAGAGCATTACCCATTAAACCTATAAAATTAAAAATTAATTTGTAAAATGAAGATCAAATCGATTCACCGGCAATGGAGAAACGAGCTGACATCATTTGAGGGGCGAGAGTCACTGTCCTTTCATCCGCTAATTCTAGATTCAGGGTTGATAAAAATAAATTTTTAAGAATTTAATCAAATAAAAATAATAAAATTAGGTTTGAAACTTAAAACAAATAATTTATTATAATGCAGAGACTTGAGAAGGGTTTTGCGTTTTTATTTTGGTTCTAACTGTGCACATATTGCTGCCACAAGGGTTTTGTCCTTTACTTGTTGATTAAAACTTTTTCTTCCAAATAATTATCACCATGGAAATTAACTATCCAATTAAAGAAAACAACAACAAGAAAGAAACAAACTAACAAAGTATAAGTCAGAAATTTTTGAGGAACAAAGAACAAGTATGGATTCTCAGGACCCAACCCCTGTTCAAGATTGAGGAATTGTTTCTCTTGTTACAAGAAAATGAGTCTAATAACCACCAAAACACAGTCGCTAGTCCAAATCCGTTGCTAAATCCTGCCTCCCGTCGCTAAAGGTTGTTTATCTACGATCTACCCCTTTTCTCCTGGAATTCGAATTACGTTGAAAGCACACGACAGAAAAGGAAGATCAAAGAAACCTATCAGCAAGATTCCTGATGAGTTATGCTACATAATCTAAAACTAAATTAACAAAAAAAAATTCCAATAATTCTGAACTTTGCATCAGAAATTACAAATTAAGATTAAAAAAAAGGGATATGGGTTCATATATGGATCAAAGAAAAAGAAAAGGCATTTTAAGAGAAGTAGAGCACTGTTTATCATCATTGTTGATGGAATCACAGAGCCTGGTAGTATGATCTCTGAAACTAACAATGGTAGGAAGCACCATCTCCATGGAAGCACCGACGAGATATCTTTGGGTAAGATTTTGGCAAGTGTTGCAGAGAAAGCATCTAATATGTCTAAGGGCCAAGAAGTTAGCTTCATGAACCCATTTGTCACATTTTCCACAGAGAAATGCATCATCAGCTTGGCAATATAAAGAAGCTCTTGACCCACAAAGCTCACAATTTACAGAATTTGCTGAAGAATTATTAGGAGAGTTTGCAGTTTCCCGATCCTCTTCTTTCCTGAACAAATTGATCCCTTGTTTTCTTCTCTCTTCTATTCCTCTGCACATTTTTCTTCTATGATCTTCAATTCTCTTCCAACTTCCAAGTTCTATAAATGGTTTTTTTCTAGGAGATTGTAAATTTGCAAGGATGACACAGCCTATTTATATAATTGTCATACTGTTCACATTGCGGATTCATGGAAATGATTTCTGGTCAGAATTTTAGCATATGAGATATGGGCCACTCAATTACAAATTTTCAACCTTTGCTTACTATCGTACCATTAGCTTGCAAACCCAATAAATAAAACTAAATCAATCAATCAATAAATGAATGAATAGGATGGATTAATAAATTCAGGAAAAATCCTGACTAAAATCAATTTATAAATGAATTTATGGATTAATATAAATTCATTGACCTGAAATATATAATCTCGTAAGAAAATATTAATTTAATTGCCCATAAACTCATTAACAAAACTATTTCTTTACTACTGTTTTTTGTTTCATTTTGTTATTGTGTGATTATAAATTTGAATATATTTAAAATTTGATACATTGATATAATAGTTTTTCAAAATTGCAATGTCCAATCAAATTTGATGGAACCGATCATTAATTCTGAATCAATTTTAATATTTGATTGGATGTTAGAAATAGCTAGTGATGACAAGGTGGGATCACATAATTAAAAGCAAGGAATTTGAATTTGTGGTTGAGAAAATTTACTCGTAGAATGTGGAGTTCTATACAATTGAACAAAGAAACTTGAGCAACGGTTTGATAAGTAGAAATAAAAGGACATGAAAGCAATTGATAAATCAGAAAGATTGTTTTTTTCTTTAAAAAAAAGAAAAAAACATGATTAAGGTAGAAGCTTTTGTGAGATTCTTACAAAGAAGTGATGAAGCATGATTTTTTGGTGGTGGCAAGTCGATTTGGGTTTCTATTAGTACAAGATGCAAAGGATATTTGTATGGCCAAAAATTAAAGCACACCAAGTCGCCAACTATGTGGAGTCCCACTAACACACATAGACCTATTTGGATGTACAAGTCAATTATGGCCTTTTTAATTGGTTTTTTACTTTAAATATTTTTTTACATGCAAACTTTTTTTTCCAACTCAAAACTTCATAATTTTTACCTCCAGACTAATATTATTAAATTAAAATTTATTAATTTCACAAATATACACTATCACTATAGTTTACTTTGTTTAGATCTTATTTTGATCAATCTCAATCGTTAATTTTTTTATAAAATCCAAATATTTCAATATTATATAGGACTGTAAATAAACTAAACGGTTAGTAAACTATTCGGATTTTGATTGAAAAAAATATCGTTCGAAATCGTTTATTACTGTTAAGAGCTGAGCTCGAACTCAAATTTGAGCTCAAAAATCTTATCAAGCTTAAATTTAATATTGTTTGGTTCGTCAACTCATGAATATATTCATTTACGAGTTCACAAACATATTCGTTTAAAAAACTCATGAATATGTTCGTTTAAAAGTTCGCGAACATATTCGTTTAGAACTTGTTTTATATTATATTTTTTTATCGAACGTGAGTTTTTGTCATTATTAATTAACAAATCAAATTCGAGTTTTTGTCATTATTAATTAATGAGCCGAACTTGAGTTTTTATTATTATTACTTAACGAGTCGAACTTGAATTTTTATCATTAAGTCGAATTAGAACTAAACTTGTTAAGTATAATAAATAAATTTTTACGAGCCGAACTTAAATTCAAATATAAAAACTCGAATCAAGTTCAAATTTATAATAAATTTAAACGAACCGAACTTAAATTCACCAATATTCGATTCAGTTCGATTTGTTTATAGTCTTAATATTATTTTTTTTCCTTTTCTCTTTTGACTTAATATTAAAAGATTTCTTGAAAATTTAGATTCGTATATTTAAATTTATCTACGTCATTATGCCAGTATCACACATGTTAGATATAAATATTAAAAATAATAAAATAGATAAAAAATTTTATTTAGTACAAATTAGGAAAGGATATGGTAAAATTTGAATCAGAATTACTTAAAAAACTCTTAAAATTTTTTACCAGTTAAGTTAGGGAGGAATCCCTAAAATAGATAACTTTAATTTAATGTCCATATAAATTATCAAAAAATTAAACTGCCTAAATATTTTTTTTCCTAAGAATCTATGAATATATTAAATCTTTTATTTTTAATAAAAGAATTGGTGTGGAGGGATATACGTGGAAAGATAGGAGAGGAATGATAATCCCTGTCCACAATTTTGGTTGAGCATTGGTATATGAGTCCACATGTATGGTAGAAACGTGAAAGCTTTCAGTTCTTATATATCCCACATAAACAAATTTCTCCAAACTCACCTGGCGACTAATTCCATCAGTGGAATTTTCTTCTGCTTTTTCCTTTTTGAAAAAAATAAAAATAAAAATCAGATTTTGAGTAGTGGAGAAAATGACCTTACTCGGTTTGATTCAGTGGCTGCTTTTGTGTTAGGTGGCATTGGCAACCGCTTCTATATAGAGCACAATTTCGTAGTCAATAGTTATTCAATTCATTAGGTTTTCTTTGGATAAAAAATTCATGAATATTTGTAACTATTTCATTAAAATTTTTAATTTTTTTTAAAAGGCATGCTCCATTTATTAAGAGTACTTGGTATATAATTTTTTTATTATATTCTTTATAATTTATAAAAATATAAATTTGTCCAAATATTATAAATAATAATTGCATGAACTAAAATATTCATATTTGTATGAAATAATTATCATAATTTTATAAGCTATAATTTTTAGTTCGTAGTTGTTTCATATTATAATAAGTGAAAAAAATATAATATATTAGAGCTGGCAATTTTTTGTCCAAATTGAATTCAATCCGAAAATCAATCTAATTTTTTTTATCTCAAATAAGTTGAAAATTTTCAGGTTAAACGACCTGTTTGACTCAAAAGTTTTCATCACATATATTTATTATTATACAAGAAATATATAGCCTTCTTCATCATTTAAACAACACATATTTTAATTTTTAATGCTATGAGAATTGTGTAAGAAAAAAGGTAATAATGGCTAAGGAGAAAATAGCTAGCACTCCTCATCCTAATAATAAAGGAAGTTATGCTTGTTTTACATAAGCAAAAACAACAAATGTATTAATTATTTATTAAATTTTATCTGGATAGAAAGTAGAACTGAAAATTTTAAATACAACATGTTTAAATGATACAATACGACATGTAATTAAACGAATTTAGATCATAAGTGGGTTTACCTGTTTGAGTCATAAGTTGGATTTAGAATAAATAAGTTTGGGTCATAAGTGGGTTGATTTGTTTATAACACGATAAAAAAACTATATAAAAATGGGTTAACACTTATAACCCACATCAGACACATTCTAATCTGTTTATTTAATCAGGTTGATATGTTAAAATGCGTACATGACATGATTATATATTATTATTCAATACGATGTAGTTTTAGTAAATATATATATATATATATATATATATATATATATATATATATATATATATATATATATATATTGTGTATCTTGATTCATTTATACCCATAATGATATGTGAAAATTAAATGGGCAACATCACCTAACTTGTATTACTGTTGAGAATTATGACACGATTAAATAATTGATACATTCGAAGTTGTTATATTAGTATTATATTTGTGTATTGACACAATCCATTTATGATATGCTAACACAAATTGTCGGCTCTTAAGAAGCTTTGTTTTAAGAGCTGTAGGAGGTCTCAATTTTGAATCTTTCTATTGACATTCCTTTTCTAGTAGCATATTTTGTGTAAAAAATCTCCCTAGCAAAAAAAAAAAAGGCAAAAACTATTATTTGACCGTATACTTCTTTTTTTTTTTTATTCAGCCCCTACAAATTTATTTTGATGATTTGAGTTCTGGTACTATTATTATTTTTTTATAATTAAGTCTCTTTTTAGCTTTTTAAATTTTTTTTAATAATATCGTTACTCCCTTAATTAAATCTCTTTTTGTTTTGTTAATAGCAATTATAATTTTGATTGGCACTATTGTGAAAAATTGTAGTTTGCTGCATAATCAGTTGGGATGACTGTCTCTTTTTGCTTTGTTGATAGGAATTGTAATTTTACTGCACATTGTGCAGCTGCTATGATTCGATCTTACAAGGATTCAGCCTCTTGGTTAGATTGTTGCCCAATGTGGCTAGGCTCTGTATTGACTCAGTGTTCCTCTTCTCCTAGTTAACACATTGTCTTTTTTTTTTTCAATTTTTTTTTCTTTGAAAATTACACCAAATCCATAAAGAGAAAATGAAGTACAAGACCAAAGGAACAGGAGCAAAGCTTCTTATCAACTCGGCTGGACCCTTTAAGGGAACAACGTTAAAGATGTAATTTGTAGAGGAAGAGGTATATATCAAAAACCAATTGTTACACATTCATAAACAGACTATTGAGGATGTAACTCAATGATAGAGACCTCATTTTCGGATTGGTGTGATGATTCTGATTTACTGCTATGCAATTGAGACACAACAGAATCATGGGCAGCCGAATCTAATGCTGTACAACTTCCCGTTAAAACAAAATATGCAGGTTTCAATGGTGCTGCATATGTTGTAGTATAATTGCCACTAAGCATCATCACTGTCTGAAATTGAAGGTCTATCAATTACAGCTTCTTGAATGCATAATAACCCAATATGAATGCACTTTATAACTTGGTATTTAGGCCATTCGTTTCCCATTGTTGGATCAACCATTTCCAGTGCTGTTCCATTTGTCCAATGTTCCCATGCCTGTTATCAAGATTTAACCAAACAACTCTTCAAATTGAGTTAGGTTAATACACAAGCAAAGCTAATTGAATCAGATAAAAAAAAAATCATTTTGAACATATTTAGTTTTTCAAAAATCTAAATGGACATCTAAATTTGTCTATTTGTTACTCCTAAAACACTTGGTAATTCTTATAGTTCACGGACTTATCAGGCTAATGCGAACCCAATATCACATCAACAATATCTTATCAGTTCGAAGTTTCTAAAAGTAATAAATATAAGTGTTCAAATAATTTTTCAAAAAATTAAAGATTGTCAGTCACCCTTTTATCACTCATATATATTGTAAGTGGATAAATGCTGTAGTGGAGTGACATCTGTTCTTTGGAGATTTTTAATAAGAGAGTTATGGTTTAAGCGGGTTAGAAGTGTCATGTGGTTTGGTAAAGTATAATTTTGTAAAATGGTATTGTACAGTATATATATATATATATATATATATATATATATATATATATATATATATATATATATATATTGTGCTCTCTGTTTTTCTTTATTTTTATTCTTACTGTTTATGTTATTTCTCAACACTTTGTCATTTTAGTTTTACAATTCAACTGTATAGATACTTACATAGCTTTGAAAATTAATGAAATTGCGAAAACCAGAGTTCTTTTGACCTGATACAATCTCAAAAACCATAGTTCTTTAGAAAAAGTCATTTTGCTATATAAAAAAAAAATTAAATATAAAGTTCATAAAAAAATTTAAGAACACATTAAAAAAAGATCTCATATTAAAAACATATGCATGCCCATATGTATTTGTTCATTTTTGCCATTTTACTTTCTTGATATATGTTTAGTCCAAGTTGCCTCTCATATTTTATTTTTTGTCTACTTTTCCATTTAATATTTTTTTTTAAAAAGACAGAACTAGCTACCATATGACGACGTGACGTATTAAAAAACTCATCGGTGTGTGAAATACATACGATATTCTTTGGCATGACAAGGGATATGATATGATGAAAATTCAATTTTTTAAGAGCAAAATGAACAAAAAATGAAATATAAGAGACAATTTGCACTAAAAACCGATTAAATAGGAAAAATGATGAAAATAGATAAATACAAGTGGAAATGTCTTTTGGCGAAAATTTTAGTACTGAAATTTATTTCTTTTATTTTACAAATTTTCTTATTAAATATAGAATAATTTTTATTCCTAATTTATTTTTTTATTAATGGTTTTATAATTATTTTACTTCCTTAAAAATAAACAAAAGTCTTTTATTAAAATATAAATCCTCAAAAGCATTATAGAGTAAAAATCTTTTTCCCATATATATATATAAGTTTCTGAAATTGCCCAACTGAAGAAAATTGACAAATGCTGGGATGTAATATTTTATGAACAGATAAATTTGATCATTTGACGATAGTTCAAACTTTAAATTCATCTTTCTCAGTCAGCTATTGATGGCATGTGAGGTCAAGAATAATACGACATTGCTTGCTTTTCTTTTAACTTTTCCGAAACTTGCTTTTTTAGCTACATTAATTAATTGGATCCTTGTATGTTAAATTTACAAAAAACTGCCTTGCCATAATCAAAGAATATTTCAGTGGCATTAGGGGAATTATAACTATGGATGAATTTGAATTAATTCTTCTTCCCGGCATTCTCTAATTGCAACTTCCATCACTTTGTTGCCAGAAGAAGAAGGTAATACGTCACAACAATGTCTCCTTGGAGCATGCAGCTGCATCAAACAAAAATTGCAGATAAGAATTGTTGATACCCAGGAGCCAATACACATAACACAAAAACTCACGCCTGAACTTAGTCCCTGGTTTTGGTATCTTATTTTTTTTAAGTGAGTCATTAAAAGCCCAATACAAAATGAAAATGGGTTGTCAAAAGATAACAAGCAATACCTGATTATGACCAAGTTGAAGCTTCTGAGAAAAAACTCTGATCTCTTCTAGTCTTCTCGGTGAAGAATTGTCATATGAGCAATTGGTATAAGATTTCTTGTACAGACTAGTGATCCCATCATTAGTTGAAGAAACATGATCCAGAAAGAAAATTGTGGGTCTTTGGCATGGATCAGGTTTAGCTTCTCTTACATTAAAAGTGTAGGTAGAAGCTAGAAGAGTGCCCTTTCTCCATTGCTTGAATGTGGTTTGCACAGGGAGAACATCAGGCAAAAGTAAATGCTTCCCATAAACCTCAACTGCATAACCCCATGCCACAGAAATTGTCCATGAATACCAACGATCATAGCAAACTGTTTTCTGCAGAATTCTTTGGGAATCTGTAGCAACTGCTGTAAACAGATGTTGTAATGAATTTATTGTTGTCATGTTTGGGAAGATTGGATCTATGTAATCCATGTGATGGAGAGATACTAATGGTGACAATGGATGTGAAGTCAATAAGCCAAACAGATCACCTTGAGCATCAACCTGCAATGTCCCATCAAACAAATTATTTTTAGAATTTGCTCTTTGGCACTTGTGACAAGTGTCGACATATTTGGAACACTATGACAACAAGAGGACCTTGATTGAAAGAAATAAAACTAGAGTGGCTCAAATCAGAAAAATTAAAAACGTGAAGAGCTTCTGGTGGGTTTTTCCTAAGAAAATAGTTCATCTATTCCTAAATAGATTTCGTTTTGGATTATAGTTTTTGTTCCAAAATATTAAACATTTCTCAGTTATCTATAAACATTAATTATTTTTTAGTTATTCCACTTTTATGTATGCTCTCTCTTTTATATACAGCTACTTAATTAAAGCTATTCTTCCATATATCAGTAATTAATTATCCAAGAGTAATGTAGTATTTTATCTATATCTTAAACACATCCACATCTATTTAGGATAGAGGAAGTACCCAGCACCCCTCTAAAATTTACTCTTGCTTGGTGACACTATTCCTTCCTTGCAAATTTCATGAAACTTTTATAAAGGGTGGCACCAGGTGAAAGTTACCGATGCAAAGGACTTGCGTCCTCAAATTAAGGGGCGACGGCACTTTGAAAAAAAAATCGTCGATGCTTAAGAAAGCAAAGGTCAATATTTAAAGATGCTGAAAGTTGTCCTAAATGTAAATAAAAAGCTTCACAAAATGTTGATTTTCTTGTAGTTACCTGATGGAAACCAGGCTCACGAGTCAATCCAACGCCGAGCTCTGCCAAGCAAGAAGATATCCTAGAATCACTTCCATAGAGATGGGGTTATCTTTGAATGCAAGAATCAAAAATCTCTGCCAAAACTTTTGCAAGCGGAGAACTTATAGCGAATCCTGCACCACCAAAAGCCATTTCAAAGCCAAATATTCTGTTTTGTTCATAAATCTCCGAATTGGACCCTACATAGTACCACAGCCTATGATCATACTTGGAAACAGTTTTCACCAAATTCTCAGGGAAGAAAATTGTATCATCATCCCCAAAAACATACCACTTAACATCCAAGTGATTGAGCTTCACCGTTTCAGAAACAATACGGGCAACACGAATTGCTGAGCGGAGACCATTCCTGAAAGTGTAACGAAATTGAGAAATGTCTTCGGAGATGCATACGGAGGGAAGATCAGAAGAAGTATCATTGTCCTTTGGCATACTCTCTAGGAAAACACATCCCCTCATTTGTTGTGGCTTCCACCAGAGCTTAACATACTCTTTCCTCTTAGGCCATGCCTTGTCATTTGAAACAATTCCAAAAACAATGTGTCCAATATCTGTGGGTTCAGGCTGACTTTCTATTGAGGAACTTACGCGTGCGAACTTGGATGTGCCCACCAGGAAGATTGATACAGCAAGATAGGCAATACAAATACAAAATGAGACAAAAATGAAATTTATAGAACTAGTGGAGTATTGTGATTTTGGAGTTGGCAAGTCCTTGGCAACAGATTGCATTTTCTGGCAAGGCAAAAATTGATGCAAGAATTAGTGGGTCTAGAAAGAAAGAAAATTTGGGAAGTCTATGATGGGGAAAGGCATAGTGAAGTCGAGTTGTATGTATAAATGCCTACCATTTACTGGCGCAATCAAAGGAAAAAGCAAAGTCACCTATTTTGACACTTGAAGTTTCTTATTTTAAGATTAGTTAGGAGAAAACGAGGAAAAGCTTTTGTTGTTTCCAATCAAAGCCATCCAGTTGGTGAATTCCTGAGTTTGAAATATAGAACGCACCTTTTTTTTTTTTTTACACTGAAACTTTGAGAGGTTCCTTGGAAAACTAAGTAGCTGAGACTACTGCACATTTATGGGATCAAAGAAAAAAGGCAGTGAATACTTTATACCATGGAGAAACTCATCACACAAGAAATGCTTGTTAGAGCAGTAACTGCAAGGAAACTGTCCTTTTGAAAAATATAAAACCGTTCCTTTATGAAAATTAATGGCAAAGCATCAGAAAACAACCGTTTGAGAAGCAAAGTCAGTTCAGTTCCTTTCTGATAATTATCATTTTCAAAATCTTTTGGCATTCTTGGTATACACAAAGCTGCGACAAAAATTCAGAATTTCGTATCCATCTCAAACATGTTGAATGCCTCTGTAACTATATCACAAAAATAAGAAATGATTTCAAAGGTTACTCATCGTGTTAGCTGTCCATTATCTTCAAGTGATGACAATGCCAAAATGCAAAACACGTCCTCCCAGAAAATGCCCATTTGAAAGTTCAGTAGGCAGAACACCATTGTAAATGATTTCCTTATGAATCCAGCACTCTAGCCATTGAACTTCAGGAGGATAAGGATGTTCTCCATCTCTTTCAGGTATTTCTCACACCTGAAAAGATGACGCAAAGTCATTAAATTATACAGGAATATCATACAGGCAACCTACTCAAATGACGCACTGCTAGCACCTTTAAAGCTTGCATGTCAGCAGCATGGTTTTATTTGTTGTGAGACAACAATGTTGGATCATAAACTTGATCCATTATTGGAGCCCAAACCCAAATCCAACCAAATTGGAGTTAAAGTCCATAATAAATGTCCAAAATTATAAGCCATCTACCTAGAATTTTCTAGAGTGTAGTAATTATGCATGTGAATCATTTGGTAACTTAAAATATTATTAGAAGGATAGAGAAGGATGGAGAAGAATGAGGTGTATGGTTATTATAATTTTGGATTATTTTATTTGTGTGGTGTAGAATTGTTCTTAAGTAGTATAAATACCCCTCCCCATTTTAGTTTTAGACATCAAGAAAAATTAAAAGCTTCTAAGTGAGTGAAGAAGCAAAATTTTAAGAGTGAGTTGTAGTTTCTTGTTTGTTGAGTGAGAGTGTTTTTGTAATATTTGCTTGAGTTTAAATAAAAGTTGTTTGTGTGAGTATTTTATTTCCAACAAAGTGGTATCAGAGCTAGTTGGAAAATCTATACTATTGCATATCAAATCGGAAGTCTCGATAAGAGGAATTCGACACCGTCAGAATTGCCCCGATCGGAGTTCAAACGTGCCGCTGGAATAGTGCTACCAGAAAACTGAGTTGACTCACAAAGTTGAGCCGAGTGGACCGAGCTGTCCTTTCCAAAGTTTTTCGACGTTCCGGATTCATCCGCACAATCAGATCTTACAAATTCTTATTATATTGAGAGATATGGCAAATGGTATGACACCATTCCAAGTCCCGACACTCAACAACAACAACTACGACAATTGGAGTATCAAAATGAAGGCACTTCTTGGATCACAAGACGTGTGGGATATCATAGAGAAAGGCTACAACGAGCCTGCGGATGATACTGCTTTTGCTACTCTTACACCAGATCAAAAGGCTACTTTGAAGGATTCAAGAAAGAGAGACAAGAAGACTCTCTACCTCATCTATCAAGCTTTAGATGATGATGGATTTGAAAAGATTTCAAGTGCAAGCTCTGCTAAGGAAGCGTGGGAGAAGCTGCAAACCTCTTACAAAGGATCCGAGCAAGTGAAGAAGATCCGTCTCCAAACATTAAGAGGTGAATTTGAATCCTTACATATGAAAGTATCTGAGTCTATTTCAGATTATTTCTCAAGAGTAGTAGCTGTTTCTAATCAACTAAAAAGAAATGGTGAAAAGTTAGAAGATGTGAGGATAATAGAGAAGATACTTCGTTCGTTGGATCCCAAATTTGAGCACATCGTCGTGACGATTGAAGAAACTAAAGACTTGGAAGAAATGACAATCGAGCAACTCCAAGGATCATTGCAAGCATACGAAGAAAAGCATAAGAAGAAGCAAGGATTTACTGAGCAACTCCTCAAGCTGCAACTTAAGGATATGCATGAAAGTCAAGGAAATGATAGAAACCAACGAGGTAGAGGTAGAGGTCATGGACGAGGTGGAAGTCGCGGTCGTGGACGAGGTTGGAATTACCACAACAACAATTCCAACAACAACTATGAGAAAGGAGAAAGCTCAACACGAGGCTGTGGGAGAATCAATCCGAACTCAAGGTATGACAAATCTCAAGTTCGATGCTATAATTGTCAGAAGTTTGGGCATTATGCTTCAGAATGTAGAGCTCCCAACAACAAAATTGAGGAGAAGGCCAACTACGTGGAGGAGAAGACAGATGATAAAGAAACTCTTCTTTTAGCACGAAAGGAAACTGATGGTGGCCAAGCAAATTCCTGGTATCTTGACAGTGGTGCAAGCAATCATATGTGTGGAAGGAAAGACATGTTCGTAGAGCTAGACGAGTCAGTAAACGGAAATGTTTCATTTGGAGATGATTCCACAATAGCAGTGAAAGGGAGAGGTAACATCCTTATCCGTTTAAGAGATGGGAGACATCAGTTTATTTCCAATGTCTACTATGTGCCCAATATGAAAAGTAACATCTTGAGTTTAGGACAACTATTAGAGAAAGGTTATGATATTCATATGAAAGATTATAATCTTTCTATAAAAGATGATAAAAATAACTTTATTACTAAAGTACCGATGTCAAAGAATAGAATGTTCTTGATCAACATACAAAACGATGTTGCAAAGTGCCTGAAAGCTTGCTACAAAGATGTATCATGGCTTTGGCATCTTCGATTTGGGCATCTAAATTTTGGAGGTTTGGAGCTGCTATCTAAGAAGGAGATGGTAAAGGGACTACCTGGCATCAACCATCCTGACCAGCTTTGTGAAGGGTGTCTAGTTGGGAAGCAATTCAGGAAAAGTTTTCCAAAGGAGTCAGAGTCAAGAGCCAAGAAGCCACTCGAGCTCATCCATACTGATGTGTGTGGTCCAATCAAGCCAAGCTCTCTCGGTAACAGTAGCTATTTTCTTCTTTTCATTGATGATTTTTCAAGAAAAACCTGGGTCTATTTCTTGAAACAGAAGTCAGAAGTTTTTGAAGTTTTCAAGAAGTTCAAAGCTGCAGTGGAGAGAGAAAGCGGTAGAAAAATCAAAGCCATGAGATCCGACCGATGTGGAGAATTTACTTCCAGAGAGTTTCAAGAGTTATGTGAAGCAAATGGAATTCGGCGACCAATGACAGTTCCTAGATCCCCCCAGCAAAATGGCGTGGCAGAAAGAAAGAACAGAACAATCCTCGACATGACACGAAGCATGCTCAAAAGCAAGAAATTACCCAAGGAATTTTGGGTAGAAGCAGTGGCGTGTGCAGTTTACTTGTTAAACCGATCTCCAACAAGAAATGTATGGGGAAAGACACCACAAGAGGCATGGAGTGGAAGAAAGCCTGGCATTTTCCACCTGAGAATCTTTGGAAGTATAACCCATGTTCATGTACCAGATGAGAGAAGAACGAAGCTTGATGATAAAAGCGAGAGTTTTATCTTCATTGGCTATGATACTAATTCGAAGGGCTACAAGCTATACAATCCAGACAATAAGAAAATTGTGATTAGTCGAGATGTGGTATTCAATGAAGAAGGAGAATGGGATTTTAGCTCTCATACATATGACTTCAATTTCTTTCCTCAATTTGAAGAAGATGAGCTAACACCAATAGAACAACATGGAGAAGCCCAACAAGAGACAACAACTCCACCCACTTCACCAACCACTCAAGGAGACTCATCACCTTCGTCATCATCAAGTGAAAGAGTTGTGTCACGCACACGAAGTCTTAGAGATCTCTATGAGGTAACCGAACAACAAGATAACCTTACATTATTTTGTCTGTTTGCTGATTGTGAACCAGTGAGCTTTCAAGAAGCAGTACAAGAGAAGAAGTGGAGAGATGCGATGGATGAAGAAATCAAGGCCATCGAAAAGAATGACACGTGGGAACTCACTTCCCTTCCCAAGGGACATAAGGCGATAGGTGTCAAATGGGTGTACAAAACAAAGCAAAACGCTAAAAGAGAGATTGAAAGGCACAAGACGAGGCTAGTTGCTAAAGGATATAGTCAAAAGGCTGGAATTGACTATGATGAGGTATTTGCTCCTGTTGCTCGATTGGAAACTATTAGACTAATCATTTCTTTGGCAGCTCAAAACAAGTGGAAGATACATCAAATGGATGTAAAGTCTGCCTTCTTAAATGGAGTTCTTGAAGAGGAAGTCTACATTCAACAACCATCAGGCTATGAAGTCAAAGGCCACGAAGACAAAGTGTTAAAGTTGAAGAAGGCTCTTTATGGGCTAAAACAAGCACCAAGGGCTTGGAATAGCCGAATCGACAAGTACTTCCAAGAGAATGGCTTCAACAAATGTCCCTATGAGCACGCTCTATATATCAAGATCAAAGATGGAGATATTTTGATTGTGTGCCTCTACGTGGACGATTTGATCTTCACCGGAAACAACCCAAGCATGTTCAATGAATTCAAAGAAGTGATGATGAAAGAATTCGAGATGACAGACATGGGGCTCATGGCGTACTACCTCGGTATTGAAGTTAAGCAACAAAAGGATGGAATTTTCATTTCACAAGAAAGCTATGCAAAAGAGATCCTGAAGAAGTTCAAGATGGAGAACTGTAAGCCGATAAGCACACCAACGGAATATGGAATCAAGATGTCCAAACATGAAGAAGGCGAAAGTGTAGATCCAACATTTTTCAAAAGTTTGGTGGGAAGTCTATGCTATCTAACTTGTACGAGGCCTGATATTCTTCATGCAGTTGGATTGGTTAGTCGCTACATGGAATCTCCAACAACCACCCATTTTAAAGCTGCAAAGAGAATTCTTCGCTATCTGAAGGGTACAATTGATTTTGGCTTGTTATATTCAGTTTCTAATAATTATAATCTTGTTGGATATAGCGATAGTGATTGGGGTGGAGACATAGATGATCGAAGGAGTACTACTGGATTCGTATTTTTCATGGGAGATACTGCTTTCACATGGATGTCAAAGAAACAACTGATTGTCACATTATCCATTTGTGAAGCGGAATATGTTGCTGCTACCTCATGCGTTTGTCATGCAATTTGGCTTAGAAATCTACTGAAGGAGATAGGTTTAATACAAGAAGAGCCGACCAAGGTTTGTGTCGACAACAAGTCAGCCATTGCCTTAGCAAAGAATCCAGTATTCCATAATCGAAGTAAACACATTGATATTCGCTACCACTATATAAGAGAGTGTGTTGCAAGAAAGGATGTGCAAGTTGAATATGTGAAGTCACAAGATCAAGTTGCCGATATTTTTACCAAGCCACTGACAAATGAAGACTTCATAAGATTAAGAAATTTACTAAGGGTTACAAGATCAAGTTTAAGGGGGGGTGTTGGATCATAAACTTGATCCATTATTGGAGCCCAAACCCAAATCCAACCAAATTGGAGTCAAAGTCCATAATAAAGGTCCAAAATTATAAGCCATCTACCTAGAATTTTCTAGAGTGTAGTAATTATGCATGTGAATCATTTGGTAACTTAAAATATTATTAGAAGGATGGAGAAGGATGGAGAAGAATGAGGTGTATGGTTATTATAATTTTGGATTATTTTATTTGTGTGGTGTAGAATTGTTCTTAAGTAGTATAAATACCCCTCCCCATTTTAGTTTTAAACATCAAGAAAAATTAAAAGCTTCTAAGTGAGTGAAGAAACAAAATTTTAAGAGTGAGTTGTAGTTTCTTGTTTGTTGAGTGAGAGTGTTTTTGTAATATTTGCTTGAGTTTAAATAAAAGTTGTTTGTGTGAGTATTTTATTTCCAACAAACAATCGTTCAGTTTTTATCTCCAATTTTTAATCATTTTCTGTGGAAATCACAAAGCACGTTCACTATTTGTAGCTTGAAACACTTCTTCATAATTACAATACAGAAGTTAAAATTTTGTTCTCCAAGTTTCAATTGATGTTCGGAGAAAAAGAATCAGAATTTGAAGTATCTTTCAGAAGTCCAAAAAAGTAAGTTATTCTAGGCCACGCTTCCTATTTGGAAAGCTCAAGCTCGCTTGGAATAAAAAAAGAAAGAAAGAAAAAGGAACAAAAAACCCCAAGAACTCAATTTATTTACACAAGAAATGGAAAACATAATTATCCAAGAAAAGCAACAAAGGAGCAGCATGGGAAAAGAAGTGGGCTATCATTCACAGCAGCCTGGCACTGGAAAAGTGTATTCTAGAAGGAAAAAAGTTGGACACATGAAAGAATTCAGTTATAAAAAGTAGGGTTTGCTGAGTAGGGATATGCTCATGGATTTAAATTGCGGTAATGGTCGTATGTAATGGAAATGGGTTCATAACGTAACGGTTGCGGCGCAAATTTTTTTGTAAAAATTGCAAAACTAGTGGAATTAATGTATTTTAAAAAAATTCACTACAATTAAGAAATATAATTATCTAATTAACATAAATTCAAAAAGAAAACACATTTAGTTTAAAAATACAAGTCATTATTACATAATAAGTACTATAGTTAGTACAAAATACTATTTTGAATATTACATTATCTAACATAATACTACTATCAAAATGAGTGTCTTGATATTGATTATCTTCTTGTTGGCTTTGATCTTGAGACTCATGAGTATGAAGAGTTTTCTGCAGTCAAATGAGGAAAAGATGAATGTTATTCATAGTAAGTTAATTCAAAGCTACCATGTCCATAATTAGCAGTGGATGATATGGAACTACCTTCAGCTAGTGAGTAAGTATACATCAAGCTAGGAAGCCAATAACACCATATGCATTTGAAGCATAAGAATATGCCTCAAAAAATGCATTTGCAATACCTTTTTCTTTTTCAAATGCATCACCACCAATAACACTTAGATTGATTATCTTCACTATTTTGGCCTCGAGATCGTTGAAAAGTGCGGTGAGATGAATAATGATGATAAGAATGAGAATTGACACTCTAATTAAAATAATTCAACTCTTAATAATAAGTTGACCCAACACCTATATTTGATGAAGGATCATCATCATCATTGCTACCATTATCATAAAAGTCATCATTACTACTATTATCATCATCACCACCAATAGGACTTTCATTACCAACTCCATTAGTTTCTTGTCCTTAAGATGCATGAATTTCTTCATCATCTAACAACCATGCATTTTCTTGACCATCTAACAATTGACTTTTTCTTTCTTCCAGCCAAGGAGACAAATGATCATCTTTTTCAAATATATAATCCAAATTCATTGGATTATAACTTTTATCCAACTCTTCCTAGTTGCATTTCTAAGCCTCATATTGTAATGCACAAAGACTAGGGAATATAACTTCTGATATTTCAATTTGTTTCTTATTTTTGTGCATATGAGTGAAAAAGTGATCTAATTTCTTTCACAATTTGATGCAAAAGTTGTTTGATTCAAAACTTTAACTGCAATTACTTAAAGCTCATGATCACTTTCACCATATTGAATCCACCATTCAGCTACATTATGTTTAGGATAATACATTAGCCAAAGGCTTACAAGTACGATATTAGTAATGAAATCATATAAACTTAGTATTATTACTTATATAATTATTACTTGGATTGGTAACTTGATGGCTTTTGTGTTGATGCTGAACCAAAACTTTTCATCTTATGATGAAAATGCATTATCTATCAAATGCGAACAATTTTATAATCTGTAGAATTAATTGATCAGAATTTATACAAATTTCATAACATTAAACCATTAAATATTCAAGTAGACAATACTACATAATAAATTTTATATGCTTTAAGAAATTAAAATGACTTGGTTCAATGCGGCTCTTACTTTCGAATAAATTTTTTCAATTTAAGCACGACTTCTTTGTCATTTCCAATATCGCATGCCCTATATTGAAATTAAGGATTGAGAAATTATCCTAAAAATGTAAATTTAAATTGATAATTAAAGTGTTGATTTTTCAAAATATTAATTGAATATATTTTTTTAAATATTTCTAATATTATTTTTTTATTAAATAACTTACTAGCTGCATGCAAATATTGGTGCAATTAGAAGTTTTATCTTTGATAAATGATTTTATAATAACTTATGTGGCTCCAACAATTTTGTTTTATTGCCAACTTTGCTCTCTCCATTGCCTCGTATATGAAACCTATAGTTGCCTTTTTATCACTATCCACCAGACTTGACACTTTCAGCAGAGGCTCTTCAATTGAAATCACTTTATTTGCTTTTTCCCAAAAATTTTTACCATCACTAGACAATCCAAGTATAATTCTTTTAACTTCAAATGTTAGGTCATTAGTAGCCTTACCAAACTTACTACCTGACCATCATTCAGACTCAAACATATTCCTTAACCCAATTCTATATTGCACAATACTTTCCAAAGCAATAAAATTTGTGGCAAATCTAGTGATACCGAGTTGAATGAGATCTCTTCCATCAGTGAATTTTTTCATCTAGTTATAAACCTAATTATGATTGTAAATATATTGGATAATGAGTCTTGTTTGTTCTACCACATCAACAATTTTTTTTCTTTTTCCAATATCAAATCAATGCAATGGGCACTGTAAGTTGTCCAATACAAATGAGAAAATATATCCATTAGCTTCTTTCCACTAGCTTTTATTGCAACCTCATTATCAGTCACAATTTGTACTACTTTTCACGACATTTCATTCATAACAAATTTTATAAGTCCAAAGTAGTAGTTTGTATCTTTAGAAGTTACAAGTGACGTATCAACTGACTTATGGAAAACTGTTCCAGAGTTTGAATAAATAAAAAAAAATGATATGCATCCTAGTTGATCCACTTCATCCATCACACGAGAGTGACACCCTGTTTTTTCCATATACTATTAAAAGATACAATATATTCTTGTATTAATTTATACTCATTTGGTAGAAATATTTCTGCAATCTCATAAGGAGTAGGTATATTAGGCATAACTTCAGCAATAGTTTTAAGTAATGGTCTTGTCTAAGGCGAATCAGTAACCAAAAAAGACAATTTATTGTGTACCTCAAAGTTCCCAAAAGCTTTCAATAAATTTTCCTTTTGTTGCTTGCTTAGAATTTTTTCTTTATTTAGCTCAATTTCAATTGTATTCAATCTAGAATAAGATGTTGATTTTGAAGCATACCTTGTGCCTTCACTACCTTTTTCAGGTACTATAAATGAACAACCAAGTTCTTGAGTGTTGACTACTACCACCAATATTATATTGAGCTCATTTACTTCTTCTGAATGCATCTTTATCAAATTGTTTCAAATTTTCACGTCTTGCATATTCAAGTTATACATCTTCCTCATCATCATTATCTCCCACATCAGGTTTATTCATTTGCATTATTTCTTTTTCAAATTCTTTTTCTTTTATCTTTTTTAGCTAATTGAAATTCTTGAATAATTTTTTGCATTTCTTCTCTCACTTTTGCTGGAACTTTAGGACAAGAGATAATTTGACCCAATACATAAGCTAAATGTCGTTTTAATTGAGTTATTCCACCAGGTATTTTTCTACTATAAAAATTACAATTCATAGCCCAACTCAATCCTTAAATTAAGACATTAAAATTAAAACGAAAACTCAAAATAATTTAAAATTTTTAAATGATATCATTACATCAATTATAACATAGTATGACAGTATAACTTTCTAATTTTATTATCTATTAAAGTAAGAATTGGTGTAAATTCGGTTTTGTTAACAAATCAAATCAATTCATCTAAATTTAAATTGTTTTAATTTAATTTTTAATTTTGGTTCCACTTTATAAACCTTATTAATATCTCTCTTAAAAATCACATGATGTTACTTGTTATCTCTACCTAATTTGTCAACACAAGATCAGTCTGCAATATTAGGTTATAAATTGATGGCTTTATACATAACTCTGATTTTGATTTGATAATAAGTTCTGTTTAAGTTCATATTATATTATAAATACTATGAATAATCAATCATTAGATTAAAATATAATGCAGACAAAAAAAAGACCTTAATAGTCCTATCCAATCTATCTCGATAGAAAAAAGGAAAAAATAAAATTTATTAACTACAAAAAATAAATATTACTTAAAGATTTATCATTGATACTATATAAGAGTCTTTCTTTAACCATTTTCTAGACCACCACCTTCCTTAAACTCTCTCTTTTTTTTTTATTTGTCGTGACAATATCTCCTTTCTATAAACTCACTGTAAATGGAATAAGAAGTAGAAAATCATCCATTTATTTTGCTCAAACTCACTAGAAACCAACAAACGCAAGAAAATTGATAGATCAAGAGGAAAAAGAATAGAAAAAATATACCAATCGTCTGACCGAGAATAGTGATGCCAATTTCAACAGATCTTCATCGTCCACAAGCTTCTATTCACATATCATGACCCTCTACTAGCTTCAAATCCATCAATTTCATATTTGAATCAATAATTTTCGAAACCCATATTTCTTTCACATGTAAAAACCAGGTCAGTTTTCTTAAGGGTTTGGTTAGATAGCCACCATTAATTCTGATTTTCAAATATAGAGGACAACGTTACTTAACACATCCACCCGATACCTGACACCATTACTCGTTACTCCACGCCGTTACGACCTTTTTTTGGCAAAAAAAATATCGTTGTTATACAACGACAACAACAATAACAGTAGGACATTTTTTCTTTAAACAACGACCATTACGTTGCATAATAGGCATTATTTAAATCAATGGATATGCTAACATTTTGGAAAGTTTTTGGTCTTTAGTGGCTACTAGAGAAGGGGAACCTATCTTCGGGTTTGTGAGTGTTTGCACAACCAGATAAGTAGTCCTTTTCTTTCTTTTTGATATGTTTTCATGCCTTTCATCTTGTTCATCATTCTAAAGATAGAAAACTAATGTATATATGTATTGGAAGAAGATTGAATAGTCTTTTCCATTTTTCCATTATCTATTGAGTCTAATTTTTTGCTCTTAGTTGTGAGTTGTTAACTTTCTATCAATTGGTCCGACCTGTTGTATGAAGATAGGGAAGAATGATGGAACAATGGAAACCAAGACCTAGGCTAGACTTGATGCTCAAGAGGAGTTGATTAGTAGTCTTGCTGGAAATTTTGCTTCCTTGGCCCAACAAGTTATTGCTATACAAAAAAGCCAAAAGAAGTTTTACGAGGTGGTTTTTCATTGATGAAAAGAATGGAGAAGCAACCAGTGATGGATGAAGGATGGAATACTCCATAACAACCTATGGAGTCTCTTAGCATTACCAAACAGTCATTTCCAAACCCACTTATCCACGTTGATGGGTATCCACCTCTTGATTTTGGATGGGCAGTGAATCTCAGAGACCTTTCAGCCGTGACTAAAAAGGTGAAGCTTCCTTCCTTCAATGGGAATGATCTGCTTGGCTAGCTCACTCGAGCGGAGACATATTTTCAAATTCAAGGGATCCCACCCAAAACATCACAAAGGTGCCTCTAGCTCATATGTGTATGGAAGGGGTGGTTGTTCATTGGTTTACTATGGTTAGAGACCTACAACCAGAGCTTGGGTGGAATAAGTTCAAACAAGAGCTGCTAAAGGTTTGGAGGCATTGCCAATTGCAGTCCCTATGAGCAATTAGTTGCTCTGTGACAAAAAAGGAAGCGTTGATGACTATATTAACGAAATTGAGTTAATTGCATCTATGATTTCATGTGAATCAATACTCTTTACTTAGGGTATTTCATGAATAGGCTCAGAGAAGACATCAAGAACTGGGTACGACTTTTGGCACCAAAGACTCGTTTGAATGTTATAAACATAGCCACAAATGTAGAAATGGCTCTTGGAAAGAAGGGAACAATGGGATTTGGTAACCGAATTAGGAATGAGGCAGAGAAGGAAGAAGTAAGTCTCAAGCTAGGCACAACTCTAATAAAATAAATGGGCTCTAGGCTTCGACCCATGAATATGCAACAGGGTCTTGAATCTCGGCCCACAAACCAACAATCTGAAACCAATCAGGTGAATGGCACAATCCTAGGTTTCTGCAATTCTCAATTCATTCGTAACAAAAGGCTCAATGACCTTATCAGAGCAAAGCTAAAAGATCAACGCCAGAAAAGCCTTTGTTTTAAGTGTGGGCAAGCTTTTTTGCCCCAATACAAGTGTCCGATAGGTCAACTTATGGTTCTTCTCCTCAGTGATAACAAAGCAATTGATGGAGACAGTGAAATAGTTCAGTCGAAAGAGGAAGAGGTCGTCATACCAGCACAAAAGGAAAGAGAATGTCACGTTTTGGAGATAAACGACATGGCTACTCTGAATCATCTCCATGCAGGCCCAACAACTCTAAAATTTCAAGGTGAGTTACATGGGATTGAAATTTTAGTGTTGGTAGACAATGGGGAAACACATAATTTCATTTCTCGAAAATTAGTGTCAGCGCTGGGTTTGTCTCAACAAAGATTTGATGGGTTAAGTATAAAGTTAGGTGTTGGGCACATGGTGTGGGTAAATGAAAAATGTGAAGGGATTGAGTTGCAATTGGGAAATTTCTCTTGTAAGGTGGTTGTGTTAATTTTTTATTTGGAAAATTTAGATTTGGTGTTTGGCATTGAATGGTTAAAAACTTTGGGTGATGTAATTCAAAATTGGAAAGTTCAAACCATGAAATTCTGCCACTGTGGACAGCAAATTGAATTGCACGGCATTTGCGTACTCCAAGACAGTCTTCATCTCTTTAGGGGTGTTTATCTCTACACAAAGAAAGGGGCATGGTTCAGATGGGGAAAAAGACCAAATTTATGGGACTTGAAGTTAATGCTAACTTGCACTCAACAACTAGATGAAGGTTTGGGAAGGTTTGAAGGAATTTTTGAAGAGCCTAAAGGGTTGCCTCCTTAAAGGAATCATGATCATGTGATAAACCTCATACTGTTTCATGAGCCAGTCAATGTGTGTCCCAATCGTTATCCTCATGCATAAAAAGAAGAAATCCAACGCCAAGTAAATGAACTCTTAACAAAAGGGATCATCTGACCAAGCAATAGTGCATTTTCCAACCTTGTAATTTTGGTTAAGAAAGATGGGACTTGGCAAATGTGCATTGACTATAAGGCTCTTAATAAGGTGATTGTTCCGGACAAATACCTTATCCTAGTAATGGATGAATTGATTGACGACCTTCATGGGGCTTGTTATTTCACCAAATTGGATTTAATGTCGAGATTTCATCATATTAGAATGAGATGGGTTGATATTGAAAAGACTACTTTTTGCATCTACGATGGACATTATGAATTTTTAGTCATGTCATTTGGCCTCAAATGCGCCATCAACATTTCAAGCAGTCATGAATGATGATATCTTCAGACCATTGTTGAGGAAACGTGTTTTGGTGTTTTTTGACAACATTCTAATTTTTAGTGTTAGTTGGGAAGAGCATTTGCAACACCTAAATACAGTTTTGGGAATTCTACAAGCGAGATAACCAATTTTTCCTTAACAAAAAAAAAAGTTCCTTTAGGCAGCCAACTGTGGATTATTTTGGACATCGCATTAGTAAATGTAGGGGTGTAATGTAGCCGAGTAAGATTAAGATAGTTCCAGTCCCTCAAAATGTCAAAGGATTTCGTAGATTTTTAGGTTTAATAGGCTATTACTAAAAATTTATTAAAGGCTATGGTAGTATAACACGGCCTTTGACGGATTTAACCAAGAAGGATAATTTTCAATGAGGAACTAAGGTACAATCAACTTTTGAGCAACTTAAAAAGGCCATGGTTAGTGCATTAGTGCTACATCATCATGATTTTCAAAGTCGTTTGAAGTTGAATGTGATGGTTCGAGTCATGGAATTGAGGTTGTTTTGATGCTAAATCATCCTCCCATAGCTTATTATAGTAAGGTTCTTTCAAATAGAAACTTGGCTAAGTCTGCTTATGAAAGGGAAATGATGGCTTTGGCCCTTGCTGTAAAACATTGGCAATCGCACTTATTGGGTGTGCCTTTTAAGGTTTATTCTATTAAAAAGAGTCATATATCTTCTTTAACAATAGATAACTACTCCAGATCAGTAGAATTGAGTTGCCAAGTTATTGGGTTACAATTTTGAGATTTGCTATAAACTGGGAAATGACAACAGTGCGGTTGATGCTTTGTCAAGGCAGGAAGGTGGTGATTACAACTCCATGATGTCCTCTCTGGTTTGGGTTGAGAGTCACTAGCTTTTGGCTGAAGTAGATCAAGATTCTTTGCTACAGAAAATAAAATCAGATTTGAGTGAAAATCCATTGCCTAGACCTAGTTTTACATTATACGGGAAGGGAGTCCATATCACAAAGGGAAACTGGTTATCTCTAGTGGTTCCTCAATTCTGAAGCTACTAAAAGAGTTCCACAGTACTCAGAGTGCTAGACATTTAGGGTGTTATTGTACTTATTGTCGATTGGCAGCAAATCTTTATTGGTTGGGTATGAGTTATGCAGGAGTGTGACATATGTTAGCAGAGTAAATCAAGCATTCTAGCTCCTAGCGGATTATTGCAGCCACTTGACATTCTTGAAGCCATTTGGAACGAGATATCCATGGATTTTATTTTAGGACTTCCCAAGTCTAGGGGATTTGATACTATCTTTGTAGTGGTTGATCGGTTATCTAAACACAATCATTTCATTGTACTAAAACATCCCTATACAACTCACCAGATTGCTGAAAATTTTGTGAAAGAGGTTGTTCATTATCATGGCCTGCCCAAGTCTATTTTGAGTGACCGATATCCTCTTTATGAGCAAATTTTGGCAAGAATTATTTCAAATGTAGGAAACAACATTGCATATGAGTTCTTCCTGTCATTCAGAAATAGATGGACAAACTGAGGTGGTATATCAGTGTTTGGAAACATACCTAAGATGTTTTGCCATAGAGCAGCCCCGCCATTGATCCATTGGATTCCTTGAGCAAAATTTTGATATAATACAAGTTTCCATGTATCCATGAGAACTACTCCTTTTGAAGTGGTTTATGGAAGAAAACCACCTTCAATGGTATAGTATATTCCAGGAGAGATAAAGGTGGAGCTTGTGGCTAAAGATCTTCGGGTAGGGATGAGGCAATATGACAATTGAAATTTCATCTTTTAAAGTCTCAAAATCAAATGTAAAAGGCTACGAATAACCATAGGAGGGAGGTTACTTTTGAAGTAGGAGATTGGGTTTACCTCAAGCTAAGGCCTCATCAACAACAATTTGTGGTGCAACCATGGATTTAAATAATGTCCATTACGCAAGGTAACGACCGTTATTTAAAGGAAAAATGTCCAATCATTACTGATGATGTCGTTGTATAACAGTGATATTTTTGTTTTTTTGCAGAAAAAACAGTCGTAACGGCGTGAGGTATCGAATGGATGTGTTACGTAACGTTGTCCTCTATATTTGAAGATCAGAATAAATGGTGGTTGTCTAACCAAACCTTTAAGAAATCTAACTTGGTTTTTGCATGTGGAACTTCTAAAATTACTGATTCATATATGAAATTGGTGGATTCAGAGCTAGTAAGGGGTCGTGAAATGTGAATAGTAGCTTATGGACGATGAAGATCTGTTGAAATTGACATCACTATTCTCGGTCAGACAGTCAGTATATTATTATGTTCTTTTTCCTTTTGATCTATCAATTCTCGTGTTTTGTTGGTTTCCAGCTTGGGCAAAATAAATGGATGGTTTTCTACTTCTCTTTCCATTTACAATGAGTTTGTAGAAAGGAGATACTATCACGACAAAGAAAAAGAAAGAGAAGGTTTAAGGAAAGAGAATGTATCAATAAGAGTTAAAAATGGCTCTCTTATTTGGTATTAATGATTAAATCTTTAAATAATATGCATTTTTTGTAGTTAATAAATTGTATTTTTTTCCTTTTTTTCTGTCGAGATAGATAGGATTGAGCTATTAAAGTCTTTTTTTTCTGTTTGCATTATGTTTTAATTTAAGAATTGATTATTCATAATATTTATAATATAATATAAACTTAAACAGAAATTATCAAATCAAAATAAGAGTTATATATAAAGTCATCAATTTATAACCTAACACTGCAGACTAATCTTGTGTTGTCAAATTAGATAGAGATAACAAGTAGTCTCATGTGATTTTTACAGGAGATATTAATAAGGTTTATAAAGTGGAACACAAATTGAAAATTAAATTAAAATAATTTAAATTTAGATTAATTGATTCGATATGTTTGATTTTTAATTTATTTAGTTTGATTTAATCATCAATCTTTAAGATCAAACAAAACCGAATTTACACCAATTTTTACTTTGATAGATAATAAAACTAGAAAGTTATACTACCATACTATGTTGTAAATTGTAATTGATATAATTGTATCATTTAAAAATTTTAAATTAATTTGAATTTACATTTAAATTTAATGTCTTAATTTGATAAAAATGAAAATGTAAAATGATATAAAAAGATATATTTATATTATTCAAAAATATTATATAAAATCTATTTAAATACATAATATAAATCAATTATATAATATATATGTATATTAAATGATATAAAAATAATGTTAAATATTTTATATATAATATTTCATTATTATTATTATTATTATAATATATGTACATATTAAATAATTTTTAATAATATTATTTATAATTTAATAATTGTATTATTATTATTATAAAATGATAAAAAAATAAGGGTAAAAAAAAAGAAAAATAATAATCTACTAGTTTATAAAAAAATTAATTCTACTAATTTTTTATTTTAAAATTTATAATTTAATTTTTTTCTAAATAAGCTATTTTATCAAATATAAATTATTGATCAAAATAAATTATTTCTATAATCAAATTAAATTATAATCTAAATTATAATTTATTTTCCTGTTATCAAATAATGCCTAAATTTTTATCTTGAAATTATATTAGCTATCAAACATAGCCTTAATAGTTATACATGGGCTTACATTCCGTACATTTGGCTTTCCCATACCCATTTATTATGCACCCTCCGATGCGTACAAACTAGAAAGTCAACATAAGAAATAAGTTTTGTAAAATATTGTATTAAATTATTAATGGATTATGGGAATTAGGCCATATACGGATCCTGATCTTCCTATTATCGAAAAAAAATTTATAATCGAATTATTTTGTTATTTTTTCTTTCTTACTGAAATCAAATAGAATTTTACCATTAATTTAAATTTTGATGGATTTAAATTTTTTAATAGTATCAAAACTGAAATTGATTGTTTAAAAATCTAATTGTACTAAACGAATCAATATTTAAATATTTTTTAATTTTACTGTATATAATAAAAATGAAATTGAGTTACATTTTCTTAGTGCTTCTTCATTTTTTTTAATAATAAAGAAATTAAAGTGAGATTGCTGTTTCCTTTAAATGACGCAAGCATTTTAAGTAGAAAGTGATCAGTGATGCTCTTTCTCCCTTTTTCTATCTGAATGTATCAGTAAAATGATTTAGATAGACTAATATAAAAATCATTCAAGAGAAAGAATCTTGAGTCTGCATGAATGCAGCAATTACCATTCTTTATAAATTTCAGTGTATTTAGACTGAGAATTGCTGATTATGTGGTCTAAATTAACTTACACATCTTTAATTATCTGTTTTACATTTTTAGGCACTTTCATTTATTGAATTTTGCGGTGGCAATGTTTCTGTTTTACTCATTTATCCCGCTCTTACTTAGGGATTGTTTGGGATTATTGTTGAAAGTTCAAAAAGCAGGTTTAGAATTTTTTTGATTTAATTTTTTATAAACTGTTTTTTTTCAAACATGTTTCTTTGAAAAACATCTATTTATCTGCTTTTCTTCAAAAACAGTTTTCAAAACTCAAAAAATTTAAAAATAAAATTTTTTTTCTCCAAAAGTGTTTTTGGCACACGCAATGTCAAACAGATCCTTAAAATATAGAAAAATAATAACAACATTTTTTTCAACACTTTTTAGTCATCTGCTCTATAATTAATTTACATCATTAAAATTTTAATTTAATAAATTAAATTTGATAATATAAACCAATTATAGACATATATTCAAAAAAAGCTAGTATAAGAACATAACTTGTAATTGGGATGAAGATCTTGAAATTAGTGTGCCAAAGATAATGGTTCATGAGCTTCTTTGATCCTATTCAAAAATTTATTTTGGCTATGTGTCTATTATATATGTTGCAGTTGCACATATGGCTATGACTATATTTTTTAATGTTTATTATATTTTTTATTAGTTTTATCGGTTTAAAACTAATTACATTCGGAGCGACGTTAAACTCTTTGCTTAGGGCTAATTTTCTTTGCTGGTGAAGGAGCCTGAGGATGCGCTATTGTTATACAACTAATGCTGCCAATGGATTAACATTTGTGGTTGTTCGTGTTCATATTTCTCCAGATTCATTTGTTCGTGAATGATACTTACTGTAATAAATTCAAGTTAAAAGTCTCATAATAACTTATAAAACTTGATGTAATAAATGCTGGGTTAGGTTAGTTAAACAAATATGGGAAATATCAATATTTTGTATGCGAATGAGAAATCTGAGGTTTAGAGAGAAATTGAGAAGCAGTAGTAACTTTGTGATTATTGGGTAGGATGCTAAAAGGAATTGCTGAAGAATTAGAAATTGATTGTTTGAAACTTGATTTACTTTTTCTCTATTCAATAATCTGATTTTTTTTAACTTACTGCTAATTTGCTATATCCATTCTTTTTATCTGCTCATGAAGAAAGATAATTAAAATTTATTTGATATTGTATTTGAAAAAAGTATTTTGAATAAAAAATTATTTTTAATTTTATTTAGTTCAGAAAACTGTTTTTAACAAGAATCAAGTAAATAAATATTTTTGATAGAAGCATATTAAAGAAAATTATATTATAAAAAATTAAAAAAATCAGTCAATTAAATCGAAAAATTTCTAAACTTATTTTTTTTTAATTTTCAGTAGTAATCCCAAACATCCCCTTAATTTTGGGTCATATTTGTGGATCAACTAATAACTTAAAATCATGCTATGAAATTATTAGTTATTTCTCTTATCTCTCTCTATATAAAAATAGTCTCTTTTAATCTTAGATAGCTCAAAATGCAATGATCATATTTATTTGCTTCTAATTTGTTTATTTCAAGATTTGGTGATTTTATGTAATTATTTTCAGTGCAACCTTAATAAAATATGGGGAGTAATGTTAAATTGCTGGAAATAATCAAAATATTGTCCTTTCTTTTATTGTTTATTTCCATATCAAAGTCATATTTCTGAAATTGCTAATGTGAACAGAGTCAAACAAAATTGCATCAATTATTTCATGCTAGTTCCTTGTGTTCGAGCTTTATTTTTAAAAAAAAAAATTGTAAATGTGTATATATTTTAAAAATTAGTTTAATTATTTTTTTAAAAAATTAAATTATCTGAACATTAGATTATTGTATTGTATTATTTAGAGCTGAAAAAATCAAAAAAAATGGTCTAAAATATTCTGAATTTTTAAAATAATACAATATAAAGATTTTTTTTTAAATAATTACAAAACTTTAGTTTAAAAATCTTGTGACTTTTTAAGACAAATTTAGAGATTTTTTATCCATGATTGGATTATCTTTGAATAAAAATTTAATTCAAAGTTTTCAACCATTGATCGTTTGACTGGAAATTAATCTTTTTAGTAAAGGAATTAGGAAAATAATCTTATTAATCTTTTTAGGAAATTAATCTTACCAAAAAAAAAAGAAAATAATTCTTTTCAGGAAAATATCTTATTATCAAATAATTAATTTTATTAGGAAAGTTATCAATTGAAAATTAAAGTTATCAAGAAATTAATTTTATTAGAAAGTTAATCCAACTAGGAAATTAATTTTATTAAGAAATTAATCTTATTTAGAATATTGATCATATCAATTGAGATCAAATAAAACAAAATTGAATAAAAATATTATTTTCAACGTCCTAAAAAACACATATACTTACTTTTATTTTTTATATAATTTAAAAATTAATTAATATGATTAAAATTATATCAATTGCTTAATATATCTCCCCAATTGGATGCATCATTAACAAAAATTAAGAAAAATGAAAACTATTTTATTGTAAGAGAGATTAAGGGGATGCTTAACCTGAGAAAATGTTTTTTATTTTTATTTTTCAAATTTTATTTTTATTTTTTCTTAGTTTTCTTATTTTCTCTTTTATAAACAAATGGTGGTAGAAAACTCCAAATTATAAAAACATATGGTTCTAAAAAAATTCATATTTTTCAAATTAAAAAAATACCCTTACTTTAATAAATAAAAATATAAATTCATTTTTTTAATTTTATACCTATGGCTTATAACTTTAAAAAATTAGAAATATATTTTTTTAATTAGAAAATAATACAATTAAATAGTAAATTTTATTTTCTAATTTTTTAAAATAATTTTATAAGATATTGATATATTTTTCACCTCTAAACACAACCTAACATTTATTTCTTCAATAAAATTGGTTTACACAACAATTAAGAAAAAAGAATGAGAATAATTATGTGTAACACTATAAATATAATTAACGTGAAACCAGTCATATAAGTGAATGTTTCAAAATCTTTCTTTTTCAAATTCCTATTAAAATAAAATTTCTTTTAGAACATCTTGTTGTTCAAGATCATAACGATTATTTTTAAATTAATATAAAAAAAATTAAAAGAGATTAATTGTTTCATTACATTAAAATATTGTATAGGTTTCACATAGCCTCTAGTTTACAAACAACACCTTACACATGAAAAATACAAAACCAATTTTGATACATGAAATTTAAAACAAAACACATCTCGGTATATCACTACCCAATTATATCTTGTCTTGTGACTTATTCTCCGGGCTCTTATCCTCCATCAACGACTATTTAAATAGCTCAAATCTACATATGAGAAACACTCATATGTTAAATAACTCGTATTTAGTGGTGTATATATATATATATATATATATATATATATATATATATATATATAATGCATCATGCATACTATAAGTTTTTATATGTGCATATCATCATATCATATTAATATATTGTCTAACATAGATCTAAAACATGTATAACCAACTAAATATATTTTATGTGTCCATACTTATGTTCGATGATCATGCACATGTACTATCATCATAAAACTTACATACTTTTCTAACGTGTTAACATACATATTTTACATTTATTTCATATTTTTATGTTCGTATTTGCATGCATGCATATCAAGTTGGTTCAGATAAACAATATAAACAACCATAGGCTAAAATATACATATCACACATATCATTTTTATATAGCAACATTAGTAGCCAATTCATCAAATTTTATTTTCATATGTATTCATGTAATATGTTTTTCTTTTTATTTTGTTTTGCCCAAAACTATAAGTCAGATTATTCAAATGCGAATTGTGATACAGGTGTGCTCACAACCTGAGTTTAAGCTATATTTGTCACTGTCTATATATGCTCATCCAAGTCCCTTAAGGCAAGAGCACTAACAACCTGAACTTAAATAATCTTGATTGAAAAATAAATTAGGATCAAGAGTGTTCACAAACCCAAGTTTAGCCCACATTGTCTTTTACTTGGATATGCACAACCAAGTCCCTCAAATCAAGAACGTCACCCTAATTGAGTAAAACAATAATTTATGGTATCGTAACCTCCTTAATAACATATCGTCTATCATTTGTCAAAATCTAGATTAAATAAACGAGCATTTAAATCATTTATCTCACTTATTTTTTAATTTTGCTATAAAAAATATTAATGCTCATAAGCATATAATGATACCATATTACTTATTATACATCATTACATATACCAATTACTACCTTTACATTAATCATGTGTGATTAATCATGAATCCATTAACATTCATTTTAGCATTTATGTCATTTTAATCTTCAACTAATACAATAACAAGACATTCTTATAACTAGAGGTGCATTCATTACATCTACCATAAGTTCTAAACATTTCATTACACAAAATGTTTTAAAAATGTAAAAATTCAAATTAAAATGCCAATATGTACATATTATCATTTCATTTCACAAATCAACGATGTTTAACTTTCATATCATTAAACCAAATACTTAACATACTAAAAAAACATGTTTATAGATTTAAAATATACATATGTTCTAACATTTAACCAAAGTTTCTGCTTAAACTTTTCAAGATTCATCATAGCTTATTCTCTCATCTTTGAGCTTGTTTCTCTTTAACTCTACCATTTTCAAGCCCACAAAAATCTGAAGAAATATCTCCTATCAAACTTAGTTTTTCATCTCTTCTCTTAAGCTCACTTCTTTCAAGAACACTCTCTCTTTTTATTTAGTTTCATGTTTTTTCCAACTTTGATATATGAATATTTGTGAAGATGGAGTGAGAGAAGGAAGAAGAAGCTGAAATAGGAGATGGTGACATGTTTGGAAGGATAAGGGGTGGTAGAGAGCAAGTAATGGCAAGAAAGAGGCATGAAAGAGAGAGAAAAAACATGACTTTTACTTACTTTGCTTACCGTTTTTCATAAGCATGAACATCTCATTGTCACAATTATGACAAACTTTTTACGGGAGTGACCTGAGCTACAATATTTACAGTCATAAAATTTCATTCATAGATGTGAAAGAACTCATTTTTCACTATTTTCATCATTTTAAATCTTAATTTACCCTATCTCCCTATTTAATCACAACATATCTTATAAGCCATAATTATCTGGCGTTACATCATAGCTCATAATAAAACAAAGGTATAATACATAAAGCACCCCTTTATTTGTCCTGTTTTGTCTTTTAGTCCCTTAATTTTTTTTTTTTCAATTTGCCTTACTAATTCAATATTTTGTCCACATTGCTTTTATGTATTTTAAAAAAATATAACTTCATGTTAATATGGGGTGCGAAGTTACATATTTCTAAAATATAAAGGAGTAATGTGGATTAAAAATTGAATTTAGAGATAAATTGGATTAAAAGAAACGAGATAAATTCTGACCCAAAAAGAAAAAAAAACTTAATTTTCAGCTTAGCAACAAAAGTGCTAATTCAGCTGAAGGGCCAGGCTAAGATGAAAGTAGGATTCTATTATCTAAGCTTGGAAGTAGAACAGTAACTTCCCTCTGAGCCCCATCCTGAAAGAGACGAAGCGGGCATTAAGGAGCTCCAAAATTAGAAGCAGTGGCCGCAGTGAAATAAATGGCTCTCTCCATTTCCACATTCCAACTTCATAAACTCTCCTCATTCTCCTTTAATAAATCTCTGTGTCATACATATCAATTTCGTATACTTCCCACCTCAATCTCAGTTCTAAACCCTAGAACTAGCTCATCAGTACTCCCCGTTTGCCTTGCTACCAAGTCTCAGACTGGACCAATCAAGAAACCCTCTTCCTCTTCTCCTTCTTCTCCCTCTTCTGCCGGTAGTAAGAAGAAGAAAAAGAAGACCAAAAACAGCTCTAGTAATTTGAGGGATGTCGAAATCGTTAAAGATGAGGTTCATGATGTGGATGGATATTTAGATTCCGGTTCCAGGTCGTTATCTTACCATCCTGGTACGCCACTTCCAAAGCCCCCAGCAGGATTCATTGTGGATGAAAGTGGGAGAGTTCTCATGGCTTCTGACAAGAGAATTGCTACCATTGTCAGTATTTTCCTAACTCATTATTATTGATATTATCAGTAGCTACTTATATTTTTTCTAGGGAATGCAGACTCGAAATTTCCGCAATTTCTTCGTGTTTTATATTTAACAGTCTCCTTTTGTTCTTGCTGCTTGGAAGTTGAAGAATTATGAATGCTATGAACACCTTGGGATGATCCTTGGTTGTGATTACGTTGTTGTTATTGAGAGGAGGGAGACAATCTTGACTGGGCAAGGCAACCATAGTTAATATGATGGGAATAGAGCGTAACAAATTGAACTTCATTCTTATAGCTTATATATTTTATGTCAAAGCAACTATGAGAGACACGAAATTACACATATAAACATATGAAAATACAAAAGATGCATTTTAGAATTTTAGAATTTTTTTTTTGAATTTAGTCATTGCATATTGCATGAAACTTTAGAGAGAAACCAATATTAATCTGTTCATCCAGTTGATACTTTGAGCTGTGTTAACATGATTCAAGTGTAACTCTTCCTTTTTTTACCTCTTCTTTTTTTCTTTTCTATGTTAACTAGAAGTTAGAGTAACAGAGAGTGCTCTGCAGCCAGTGGGTTTCAAGTTGAGAAAAACTATGATGGAATTTGTGGATTGTGATTTAAGCAATGTACAGGAAGTAGGGGTTTAAGTTGAATGAAGTAAAAGCTTTACATTTGAATGGGAAGAGTGTATAGGATTGCCCTTGCTGGATCATGGAAGGAAGGTTGAAAGGAACAGCTTATGTTTATGCCATCATGAAATCCTCACCAATTTTAGGGGTTTCATGCAAGATTAAAATTTTGGCTGGTTATGCTTTATGGCATTAGTACTGAATATTGAGATACGACTTGTGAGCAATATCACATTAAAAAAATGAGTGCAGTAGAGATGAGAATGGGTAGATGGACGTGTTCAAATACTAGAAGAATATGTTTAAGAAGTGGCATAGGAGAGTAAGTTAAGATCTATTGAGATGATGTACCAATGTCTAGCATAGACTAGTAAATGCATCAATTTGGAATATTCAATAAAGTTGTGGCAAAGATGAGAGTTGAAACAAGAGTGATTTGAAGTAGTTAAGAAGGATTTCTCATCAGTAGGGTTTATTTGTAATGTATTGTGAATCACAATAATGGGAAACAATCTGCTTAACAGACTCCAATTTAAATGGGAATTGAAATTGGGTTGAGTTGATGTAATCAAACTAAGTTCACAAAAATAACTGAACTGGCATTACTTTGGTTTTATCTACTTTTAGTTCTTCGTTTGTTCTGATTTCTGAAACCTACAAACCTTATCAATGTTTTATGACCAATAATTTGTTCTTGCAACTAGAATAAGATTACTTATGAGCCCATAAAATTTGCAAATTCTTATAAGTGTAGTTAACAAAGCAAAGACAAAACAGAGAAGCGTGCAACAGAAATTAAATTCATAAATACAATTTCAAAAGAGCCACCATTTGTTGCTTCTTCATAAAAATCTTTATATCTAAAATCCTTTTATTCTGGTCTCTCTCTTGCATCTCATAAACACTATTATAGGGTCATACTAATGATACTTTGCAGATGACAATGTCTAATTATCCTTTTTTTTTTTGTGTTTTATAAATAGTCACTCTAATGTTTGTTTCATTTTACATTGCCTTTTTTGTTTTTGATTAGAATTTGGGTTTTATCGCTTTTCTTGAATGATTAATTTGCTGTCATTTTTTAAAGATTTGTTTTGCTCTCTTTGTCCCAAAAAGATATGCTCACTTTCCTTTTACGTATGATCCAAATTATAGCCCACTTTCCTCTTTGACAATATAGTTGATTTGTTAATTCTCTAATATGCCCTTATTTAATGTTTCTTGTTATCAGCAAATATGAATTACCATTTCTTATTTTTTCGACATGCCTTAAGGGTATATTAGAAAGAATGTATGGTTCCAACCATATTAAATAAATTTTCTTAATATGTGTAAAAGTTGAAATGATCATATATTTTTTGGAATGGGTTGAGTATGATTTATGGAATTTAGGAGGATACTTTTTATCGGGCATGAGGTGTCTGTTAAGTTTGAAAATTTGTTATTTGTAAGATTTAAGGGATTTTGGAGGGAATGTTGTGTGTGTATTACTATGTTTATGGTGATTAGTGTCTTTAATAGGAGAATAATTTATAGATTTTCTAAGATAAGTTTTTGTCTTTATAGTCTTCATGTAGGATTGTTTTCCTGATGTCATTATAGATCTCTGTTATGAGGTCTTTTGAATGATATTTTTTATAATTTTTGGTGTTATTGAGCGTTTGCAATATCAGCTTTTTACTTTTATCTTGTTTTATTTAGATGAGAATTACTCATTCTACCAGCTTTGTTTCTAAAGTCTTTTCACACATATAAAAGATGAGAAGAAGTGCATCCTGAGGGTATGGTTGTTTCATTGAAGAAAAGGTTTTTGAATTATAAATTACTGTTTAAATTCCATCTTTTAAAGCTTGATCTGATTATTGCTCCAATAGGAAGCTTTTTCTTAATATAAGTTGACCACAACTTGTCTAGCATTAATTTTGTAGCATATGCTATGTTATTCTTCCATTGAAAAATTCAAATGTTCTAAGGAAGTATTGACAGGTTGATTCCACAAATAATTATCCATTGGAATGCATTATAAGAAGAGTATTTAGAAGTTCACAAGGGGATGAATGCATGCTGTTGTGCCCAGTAGACACGTAAGTAATGGTTCTCTGATATGATTTGTGGTATTTCAATTGAAATATTCTATTTTATTTTTTCAATATCTGATATTTATTTCTGCAGGCCTGTGCAGATACTGAAGAGCACAAATATTGACGGGTGGTCAGCTGTATGTTTCTCTGACAAATAGTGGCTCATTAGGAAAATTTCATGTTTATTATCCATATGGGCTCCCATTTATTAAATCTTCAATTTTCAAATTTCCCTTGCATTTATCTCCATCAAGACTTTCCTATCACTGAAAGATTCTGAATATCAGTTTTCTCCATGATTCATATGTTACATTTCCTCTTGTTGCCCAGTCATCTTTTCAATGTAATCATGTCTAGGGATGGTTTTAGTTTTGTCTTAGGAATTCTTTATCCTATTTGACGGGATAAGGCTAAGACAGGATAAATATTGACATTTTTGGAAACAATTTGTGTCTATTATGGTTCTTACCATTGTGTTGCTTCAACTAAACTTTTAAACTCCAGGGTGTCAGGGAAAGAGGGTTTTCATTGAACTCCATTTTTGAAATGTGTATTACCCTCTAAATTGGAAGGTAAAGGAAGGGAGATGTGCAGTTATCATTATTTTTTCATATCTTTCTTTCTTAACTGCACTTTTATATTTAAAAGTTTGTGGGTTGGGTGGGTGTTTGAGGAGGTTCAAGTGGTTACCACTTGAGCCTTCTTATCTCCCCTTTATTATTCCTCTCCTACCCATTGAAATTTGAGATAGTCATGGATTTCTCTACAAATTTTTTTTCTAATGAGACTATTATGAGCTTTTTTTTAATCTTTTATTTTGTTCAATAATATATAACTCTTACAAGTAAAAATAGGAACTCATTGCGTTGGTTTGAGATTTTGCTTAACTACAAGATGCTCTAGATTCTGGTTTTCATGGGTTCAAATTCATTACAAATTTCAATCATTTTTGCTAACATTAAGAAATCTGATTTTAAAAAAAATACTTGAAAAATATATCTTCCTTCCAATCTAAGGTGCAAATGTGTATCCACATGTATCTTACAAATTTCACCCCTCTGTTTTGGTCCTTGAAAGCTAAAACTAAAACTATAATAAGTTTTAAAAATATTTGAGATGTGATGGTAGGTGTAGGAAACTGAGGTTAGGAAGATGGTTGTGGGTGATAAATTAGGATGTAGAAGCTTATCCTGGGGTTGTCTTTTCCTGGCTTGTTTTTAAAGTATCAAAGGTAATCAATTTGAAAATTTTGCATGTCCTGGAGGAATTACCATTTCTTGCTTTTTCATTATTTCTTCCCTGCCCTCTCCAGTAAATCTTCCACTCAAGTTTGTCATATATGTGCTTTTACATTTTAGATCAGTGATGAAGAAGTTGAAGCAATTCTTCCAGCTGCTGCATATGCTTTGGCCAAGATACATATGCACTTAGTACATAGCGGGTACAGCAATAGAATATTGTTTGTAATAGATTTGGAATATCTGAACTTCATCAAATATGTTTGTTTTATCATTTTCCATAATGTTGTTTACTCTCATCTTTGTGTTGTCTTATAGATTCTGTTATACGGCAAGGGGAGGATTTTGTTACTCCGAAGATGACATATTTGATTTTCGCACAGGTAATTACATTTTTATATTTAAGCTACGTAAACTTAAGCTGTTATTGTTTATTGTAGAATTAACAGTGACCAATCCCAATATTTTTAAATTTTTTCATTTTTGGTTCAGGGGAAGTTGGATGAGGGAGTAGCAAGTTTTAAATGTTGTAGTATTGTAGAATTATTGGGTATATTAAGGTAAACAGAATTGGGCTGTATGTTTGTATCGTAATGACCAATGAACTCTTTGTTACTAAAACAAAAATAGATTATATGCTGTAATGATCATTACCAATCTTGAACAATATCTTGGACCACCACCAATGGCCATCCTAAAACAGACTGTGTCAAAGTGAAACATTTAAAATTAATGAGAGTGGGGTCTGTGAACCCTAGACTGCCTGCACTGAGGGGATTGGCTAATTATTTTTTTCAGTATGTCTTGGGTACAATGATGTGTCTATGCTGGTAATCTTCAACATGGATGCACTGGTGAATACTGAAGACAATAGTTATACGAGGGAAGTCATTTTCCCGAAATTTCTTTTGGATTACAAATGATTTTCATTTTTCATTGACTGTGTCCTTTACAGCATGCATAATGGGCATTTCCCCTTGCAAGATCTGTAATGTCATGAATCAGTATGTTTTTAAAGATGCATTCCCAGAACATTTTTCTCTTGGTTACTATTATTATTTGTCCAAGTTTTAGACTTCATATTTTTTCCCTTTTTATCTGCCCTCAATCTCATCCTGCTTTCCTTGTCTGTTGGTGTTCTCTTGAATGCACTTGGTTCACTAAAATTAGTCCATAAGAATGAGGTTGAAATTTTATAAATTTGACAAAATCTCATATGAAGTCATCCCTTCTCGTATGAGATGTGTGGCTAACTTTTAGTGTCTGTAAAATGTTGCAGATGATGGTCAAGATGTGGAAGGCTTGCCGACTGAAGGTGTAGAAATTACATGCTTTCACCTGGTAATATGATAGCAATGCATGTACCCTTTGTTCATGTTGATGTATTGAAAGGTCCTAAGTAAAAATTGGATACATTTAGAAAGCATGGAAAATAAGAGATCATAAAGTTCAGCAATAGTGGTGCAATTTTTGCAGTAAAATATTTAAAACTGACAAAATTGAATGATATTATTTCATCGTGTGTTATTCTATTATTCTCTGAGATGCATTGGTTTACACAACTATTATTTCTCCTAAGATTTTATAATATACTTTGCATCTGCAGCAATGCACGTTCCCTTTGCTCATGTTGATGTATTAAGAGGTCCTAAATAAAAAATTAACATGAAAAATTTTCACCATTTTTTGTCTGTTTATTTTATGCAGGATGGTACACATTACATGATTTATACACCATCTGATCCACTTCTTTTTGTTGCTGTTAAGGTAATGTGTTATATATTCTGTTGTTGGAGAGTTGGAGACTGATGTTGCTTCGTTCAAACATAAATTTTCTATTCTGATCACTTGATTAATTATTTTTTCGTTCAGTGACATTTAGTCTCATTTCTAGAATATATTAACCCTTGGGAGAATTGAAAATATGCAACAAAAGGCTAAAATGACAAACTATGAGGTTAAACCCTATCCTGTGGAAAAGAATAAGGTCAACCATATCTAGTGGAAAAGAGGAGAAAATTATAAAGCTTTAATAATATTAATTTCATCACCATCTTCTGTCAATATGGTAGATAGGTGAAGAAGCTCCATTCAAGATCATCTTTGATGATCCTCCCAAGCAGTCCGACATAGTTTGTCTTTTCCTGATGAGATTCAGATAGTTTTATTTTTTTATTTTTTATTTTTTTTGGGGGGGGGGGTGAGGAGAGAGAGAGATACAAGTCAACAACTCCCCTTAACCATGATGGAAAAACTTGCAAAGGATTTATTGCTACTAGAACAAATGTTTAATGGTTTTTTAAGTTGCAAATCGATGTTTGAGGACATTTAAGTAATTAGTAATGAGATGAGAGATGATGGGTGGATTTTACTCAAAAAAATTGGAGCCTTTTGAATAGATGAACTTGATCCATTTTATCAATTCATATTTCTAACAAAATTGTGAATCATTAGATTCTGTTTTCCTGATTTCATTTTCCCCTGGTTTTGTTGAAATTTGATTTCTAGGCATTTATGGTGAAAAGTTGTTTTTGGGTAATTTTCTTCCCTTGCTCCTGAATTTATCCCTCCAGCATTTTTATGGCTCTTAAACTTCACTTTGTATCACAAAAATTCAATTTACAGGTTGCCTTTAAATAGGGATCAGGATCCTACGTGGCAATGCTATCCTCCTGACTGCGTCCCACTTTCTGATCAACTGTCATTTGCTCAATAAAAAAAAATTTCACATTATTTTTTCTTTCTTCTCCATTCATTGCAAGTAATTGCAAGTATTTTATATTTCATGATGCAATTTTTAGTTATGCACTAAAAAATCAAGTGCATAATTAAAAAATTTGTCTCAAAACATACTTTTGTAGTGAGGGAAAGGAGAGAGAAAAAGGATGAGAGACAGAATATGTGGGTCTCATTGTTAGAAGGATAGGGCTGGCACATAGAATTCCGGTCTCCTTATGACCCAAAACATGTAAATTGGATTTTTTTTTCTGTTACAAATATACTAAGTTCAGAATTTTTTTTTCTGTTACAAAATTAAGTTCAAGTACCAAACTATGGTAGAGGCATAAGTTTAGGGGCCATAGAGAAAATTACCCATTGTTTTTCCATCAAAAATACATAATTTGAATAAGGGATTGGCTGAAGAGCAGGAAATCTTTTTGTTATGTTCCCCGAATCGTGTCATTGGTAATCGGATTCGTCAAGGGAACCTGGACCTTTTGATTCGTTAAAGGGAACCCAGACCTTAGGACTCATTAGAGAGAGACCCGAATCTCTTAATTTTTCTGAAATTTCTGAGTTACTTTATTAATGAGAAATTTACCTCTCTTAGATAGAGGTTTACAATGCTAAACTAGGAAATATTAAAATAGGAAAGTAAGAAATATTAAACTACGAAATTATAAAAATAGGAAACTTAGTTCCTTTAGGAATAAAATAACTAATTTCTTGGGATTCTTATTTGGAATAGGAAATAACTTATAACTAGGAATTTACCAAACAATGCTGCGCCTAAATGGACTGATATTATTGCCTATATAATTTGATTTGATATGGTAATCCGGTAATCCCTAAGATCCGTAACACTTTTCATCCTTGAATTTGGAAAATAGCAATTAAAAATTGCATTTTGTTTGTGCAGGATCAAAATGGGCATTTGCAAATTGCTGATGATGTAAGCAACATACATTTTCATCACCGTATATTGTTAGCTGTTCCATTTCATTCCACTTGCTGCATTAAAACTGAGTTAATCTTATATCAATGATACATAGCATGATAGAACGTATGCTATGCAAAGACAGGCATGCTTTTTCGCTCATAACTGCATATCAAATTTTGTACATTCTAGCATATGGCATATATATGCCTAGCGGGAGTAATTGCTAAAAAAATACTCGCTTTAGATGCATTTACATGTCAATATTTGCATAATTGCATTTTTTTACAGCTAATTCATTGCATATGAAACTTGCCATTGAAATTATCTGGTATGTGAGAACTGATATTCAAATAGCACCTCATTAATTTGTATTTTAGCTTATTACTTCAAATATTGATGCCAAATTGAAATTTTATGAAATTAATGTTGGTAGGCAAGATCTTCATTGGCTCAAACATGTGAAAAATTGGACAAAATTCCACGGTTTTGACTATATGCTCTTGTAATTTGTACATGCCATGCATAATTTTTTACCCTTTCTGCAACGTGATCCTCAAGATTAACCTTGTACAATCAAGTCCTCCATCTTATGATGTTTTTCAATTATAAGCCTCTATTAACTATTTCATCTAATTGTGATGGCATGGATTTTTCCAGCAAATGCACCACTCGCAAAAAAGGAACTTTTTTTTTTTTTTTTTTTTTTTTTTCTGGCAACAAAAAAAGGGTCTTGGGTGATAACTGTTGCTCCCTGATTCTGTTGTGGAAACAGGATCTATTAGAGGACCCTGCTATCATAAGCGCCATAGACGAGGAGACTGAATTTAATGCTTTGGTGGTATGTAATTGCTCTTAGCACATCTCAATAATTTCTTTCTGAATACATTATATTGATTTTCTGCACCACTTTTTTTTCAGGAGGAAGAGGCGGCTCTTCTAGAATCATTGATGGGTGAAAGATGATAAGGAAGTTTGCCAACTTAGAGTGGAGTACTCCGAACTTTTTTTAATTTTTTTTTTTTTTGGGAATTACCTATCAGTTGTGACTTATGAATCTTTCAAGATCTCACCCTAGCAAAACATGAAAGAAGAGGCAACGCTAACTTGTTTCTGTATATATAGATGATGTATTGCTTGCAAAATATATTGCCAAATTAGCAAATTCAGGTTGCGTGGATCTTCACCGAGCGTCTTAAAATGGGTTCTGTATAACTTCCGGTACTCTAATTTAGCAATATAGATGGAATTTCCACTTGAATTCTATAAACTTAAACACCGGAAATTTATAATAAAATTAAATTTTGCCCTTTTATTTAAAATAATCATTTTTTTGGTGTGAAACCACAAATTAATTTCAATCCTTTTATTTAAAATTAATAATTTTTCATAACCCTTGTTTCATTTTTTTTCCCATTGTTATCATTATTTTGTAGATAACTCTGTGTTTGGTATAATTGCATTTCACAAAAAATTTGGCTAAGTCTGTTATTGTGTTGTGCTATGTAGAAATGATTCCACAAGAGTTGAGTCCTTTTTGGTTAAAAACTTAATTCAAAAGCTCAGGAAAACTCTCAAAATGCATCTTCAAAGCTAATTAGAAAGAATGATAAAAAGTTCTCCAATCTAAGGCTTCCAAATCCCTTTTGTAGCATATTCCAATCCACTGTATAATCTGTGGATATTGGTGAAATTTGGATATCCATTATGTTATTTCTTTTAGTTTGTGTTTTAATTTTTTTAAAAAAATCTTAAAAAATATTAGCTTTGCCTTAAAAAAAAACTCCATAAGGGAAAAAAAAGGATCGGGTTAAAACGGCTACCGTTTTATCTACCTGCTGAATATGGAATTTCCCAGTCTCTCCCTGCTGGTCAGTGGAAATTGTGGTTTAAGCCTGGTGTGATGTTGGCTGAAGAAAGTAGCCGTAACTGATATCAAATTACAGGGTTTTTCTCTTAACTATGATCTCATGTTGATAGAAATGAAGTACCAGGTGAGAACTCTCCATTTCTTTCTTTTCCTCCTTTTTCTCGGTTCCCAATCAGTCCTGTCCTGGAAAAAAGACGAGTTCCGAAATTGCAACCAAACCCCATTCTGCAAACGTGCTCGCTCCCACAAGCCTGGCACATGTTCGCTGATCGCCCATGACGTTGAAATTTCTGATGGTGACCTCACCGCCAAGCTCCTCCCCAAAACCCCGCCTGAATCAGAGGATCAAATCAAACCGTTAGTTCTTACTCTCTCCATCTATCAAGATGGCATTATGCGTCTTAAAATTGATGAGGATCCGTCGTTTGATCCCCCCAAAAGACGCTTCCAAGTACCCGACGTAATCATCTCTGAATTCGAGAACAAGAAGCTCTGGCTTCAGAGGCTTTCAACGGAGATCCTCGACGGGGATGAAGAACCTTCCTCTGTTGTCTACCTATCTGATGGCTATGAGGCTGTTCTTCGCCGTAATCCGTTCGAGGTTTATGTCCGCGATAAAAATTCTAATAATCAGCGCGTGGTCTCCTTGAATTCTCATCAATTGTTTGATTTTGAGCAATTGAGGTCGAAGAAAGAAGGTGATGATTGGGAGGAGAGATTTAGCGGTCATTCAGACACTAGACCCTACGGTCCCCAATCCATTAGCTTTGATGTATCGTTCTATGGTGCTGATTTCGTGTCGGGGATACCAGAACACGCTACAAGTCTCGCCTTGAAGCCTACCAGGGGTCCCGGAGTCGAATTTTCTGAGCCTTACAGATTGTTTAATTTGGATGTTTTTGAGTACGTACATGAGGCGCCTTTCGGCCTCTATGGATCGATCCCATTCATGATTGGTCATGGTAAGACTGGAAAAAGCTCGGGATTTTTCTGGTTGAATGCGGCTGAAATGCAGATTGATGTTCTAGGGGATGGATGGGATGCTGAGTCTGGGATTTCGCTGCCTTCTGGACAAAGTAGAATCGATACATTTTGGATGAGTGAGGCGGGAATTGTGGATACGTTCTTCTTTTTGGGTCCTGGTCCCAAGGACGTTGTGGCCCAATACACCCGTGTCACTGGAAAGCCTTCAATGCCTCCGCTCTTCTCAGTTGCTTATCACCAATGCAGGTGGAATTACAGGGATGAGGAGGATGTTGAGAATGTGGATTCCAAGTTTGATGAGCATGATATTCCTTATGATGTGTTGTGGCTTGATATTGAGCACACGGATGGTAAAAGGTACTTCACATGGGATCCTGTCTTGTTTCCACATCCAGAGGATATGCAAAAGAAGTTGGCAGCCAAAGGAAGGCATATGGTTACTATTGTGGACCCTCATGTTAAGAGGGATGATTCATTTTTTCTGCATAGACAGGCTACAGAGAAGGGATACTATGTGAAGGATGCCAGCGGGAATGATTATGATGGGTGGTGCTGGCCTGGTTCATCTTCCTACTTGGATATGTTAAATCCAGAGATCAGGTCCTGGTGGGCTGACAAGTTCTCATATAAAGAATATGTCGGTTCAACACCTTCATTGCATATTTGGAATGATATGAATGAGCCATCTGTGTTCAATGGCCCAGAGGTATGATCCTTAGTTATTATTGTTCTATTTTCATTTGTAGCAGTTTTAAGATTTTATATTTTTATTGTTTATTTCTACAATATGTCATACCTAGATACAATGTCTAGCAATAAGTTCAGAATGATGAGAGCAGGGGAAAGAAAGAGAGAAGTGTGAGAAACTCATTTAGTTAGAGAGGAGGGAGAAATTATTTCTCAGAAACTATATATTAAAACAATTGTTTATGGATCTCGTGAGAACTTCTTGGCCAAGGTTTAGATGGAAAAATGTTTAAAGAGCGTTCTTAATTGAATTGAAGCAGGAATAATTTTTTTGAGAGGGACAGATTTAAGGGTTTTTAAGTTCTGTAGTGGTAAGTTGAGTGACAAAAGTAAAATTTGCCTTCAATATCTTATGTTTTAAGGCTAAGAAATTTAAAAAAGCAGGCTGGATTGATGACTGTCGCTTTCTCACCTATGGCAAAATATTAGTGGAACCTCACCAGTACTCTAGCTGAATTTGGATTTGACTTCTGATCACCATTTGTCCAGCATCTTTTTGAAATTTCATCTGTACCCTCATCTGGTTTGGAGCTTAGTATCACTTGATTTTCAGATAATGCTTATTGGTTTATTCCTTTTAAGAAAACTTTCAGAAAATTTCCAGGTTGTGTCAGATCTTGTGCTTTTCCTTGCCTCTTTTTCCCTTGTTTTATATAGTTTCTTAATTTTAAATCTACTTACACTGTAATATATTCACTGTTAGGTCTGCCCATTGGCTCATAATAGAGCTGTCAAATAAATGTTAATTTTTGGTCCATAATAAGAATTTAAGTTTGTGTACAGAATAACACTGAGTTCCTCATAATTTATTCATAACTATTCTCATTATACCTTTAGAGTTCATATTATTTAATACGGATGAGCATAACAAATGAAATGTTAGGGATTAGATAATTATTCCATTTAAAAGCTAGTTGCCTAAATATTTAGTAAATTTGCAAAAGGTGGTTTAAGAAAGGACTGAGCGTGAGTAGGGTATGCAAAACCAAATCAAACCAAACTAATTTCAGTCTATTCGGTTCAGTTTGGTTGAAAATGTTGAAAATCCGATTAGACCGAACCGACCAAATTATATATATATATATATTAATTTTATAGTAATTAATTATAAATTTTAGATAAAAAAATATAGTTTATGATAATTAATTTTGATATTTGATAGTCGATAAAATCATGAACTATGACGATTTATTTTAATTTTTATTAACTAAATTTAATTTATGGTAATTAATAAATTTATGATAATTTTTATACTAATTTACAAAGTTTTGATTTTAGTTATGGTAATTTATAAGATTATGAAAATTTAATTTAATTTATGTTAATTAATAAAGTTATTATGATTGATTTTAATTTTTATAATTGATAAATATGGTAATAATTATAGTTTTATGATAGTTAATAAATTAATTTATAAAACCGATTAAACTAAACCGAAATATTTTGGTTCGGTTCTAAATATACTTTGGTTTGGTTCGGTTTTTTATAAATGAATCGGTTCGGTTTATTTGAATTTAGTTCGGTTTTAAACAGAACCAATGCTCCCCCCTAAGCATGAGTGGTTCTAAATTTTATAGACTTTGTAACCTTGTTGTCAAAACTGGACTAGACCGGATGGTTTGACCGGGAACCGACCTTTAAATTGGGCTGGTTCACACATATAACCTTTTTATGCACCCAACCGGTAGAAGAACCAACTAACCCGCCGGTTGAATTGGGAACTGTTCGAACCAGTTAGGGTTTGATTGGTTCAATTGATTGGGAAATTGGAAAAAAGCATACAACCGGTAGAAGAACCAGCTATCCCGCTGGTTGAACCGGGAACCATTTGAACCGGCTAGGGTTTGACTAGTTCAACTGGTTGGGAAATTGGGAAAAAATTTGGCATCCGTTGAAGCCGAAGATCGAACTCGCACCAAGGAGAACAGGTTTCTGCACGCTTTGCTTCTAAGCCAAACCCAAACATTGTGATTGCAATTCTAAGTTTTATAAGGCTCTTGTTTTTAATTTTTATTTATAAACCATCCAATATTAGCCATATAAAATTAGTAAAGTTAGCATATATATAAGTAGAGTTATTATTAAAAATTTTGTTGATTCTATAGAAAATTATTTTAATTGAAAAATAAATATATGTTATAATATAATTTTATAAAAATTATTATCTATTTTAATTTTGAAAATTAAAGTATACTAAATAAATTAATTCTATTATTTATTAAAAAATAAATATAAAAATATTGGTTATTATTATTGAGAATATTTTTGAACATTATTATATTAATGTTATGAACCTTACTTATCAATACATGGTTATATATTAATTTTAATTTACTCACATTATTCTAGAAACTTATATAACTAGTTGAATTTGGTCTCTTTTATTTTTATTAATAATATATACTATGGAAAAATTTTCATATAAATTATATTTAAAATTATTTTAATTGATAAATAAATGTATATTCAATGTAATTTTTTATTATCTATTTGACTATTTTAATTTTTAAAAATTAAAAAAAATAAATCAATTTTATTATTGGTTTAAGTAATGAATATAAATATAAATTAATGTTTTTATATGATAATTTTTTTTTACTATAGTTATTTATTAATTTGAATTATAAATATTATATTGAACATACTATTTTGTATGAAATATGTCTAGTATATGTAATTTTCACATTTACCATACATAAAATTGGTTAAATATTATATTTTGAAAGAATTTTACTTAATCGGTTTAACCTCTAACCTTCGGCCCTCTATCTTTTCCGGTTCGTTGGCTGAACCGGGTCTGACAACCTTACTTTGTAATACAAGCTGAAAACAGAGACCCCTTGAGTATTTTGTCTAACCTTCACAGTACTTTTTCATTTACCCTTGTAGAAGGGGGGGGGGGGGGGGGGGAAATTAAAAGTTCAATGGGATTGACTATGTATCTTGACCAGATTTCAATGCCAAGAGATGCTTTGCATTATGGAGGCATAGAACACAGGGAGTTGCATAATTCCTATGGATACTACTTCCACATGGCAACGTCAGATGGGCTTCTAAAGCGTGGAGATGGGAAGAGCAGACCCTTTGTTTTGGCAAGGGCATTCTTTCCTGGAAGTCAAAGGTATGGAGCTGTTTGGACTGGGGATAACACAGCAGATTGGGATCACTTGAGGGTTTCCGTTCCAATGATTCTGACACTTGGGCTCACTGGAATGTCATTTTCTGGTAAGTATATTTTCTTTGTTTTGATGCTCATCTTCAGGTTCCTCTTTTCCTAGGTGGTCTTAGTTGATTATTTTTATTCCATCCTTCTTCCCATTAGGTGCTGATGTTGGTGGATTCTTTGGGAATCCGGAGCCTGAGTTACTTGTTCGCTGGTATCAACTTGGTGCTTACTATCCTTTCTTCCGAGCTCATGCACACCAGGACACTAAGAGAAGAGAACCTTGGCTGTTTGGGTACATATTCTCTGCTTTTCAAGTTTGTTAATATGGAACTATAGTGTGAACTTTATGTTTTCTTTTTAACTCCAACAGTGGCATAAAGCATTAACTATATTGGAGATTCTTTGCTCATGCTTTTTCATTTCTTAAAGTCGCTTTTCCAGTTTTGCTCATCAATTGTTATTATCACTATGTTATTCTTGAATATATATATATATATATTTTCAATGCTTAAGTGGGCGGCATTTAAGATGGCTGGATTTTCTGCGCTTGTGACAGTTTTTTTGCGCTAAATTAATTAAAATGCCTATGAACAGACATGATTGTCATCTAAACCTTTCAAAAATTATGGCTGTAGAACTGAGTGCACAAAGATATAGTTGTATGATACTGAGTTGCTGGCAATATTTTTTATCTGATAATTAAATTTCATTACCTGGTTGGCTTTTTACTTCTGCATAATACATTGGCTATGTTTGGCATTGCATTTGGGAAAAATATTTTTCAGAAAAAAAAATAGTTTTATTTTATTTTTAGTTTTGAAAACTGCTATTAAAGAAAAACAGGTAAATAGATGCTTCCCAGAAACAAGTTTGAGAAAAATAATTTATAAAAAATAAAAAAAAAATCAGTCAATTAAATAAAAAAAATTAAACTTGTTTTTTTGACACCTAACAACAGTCTCAAACACCCTCATTGTGAACTTTGGATAATTACAAATGTAAGTCATTGCATTTTGAGTTTCACATTTGCCCGCAAATAATAATTATTTTTGCTTTATTTTTCTAAGTGTGGAATATTTTACAGTTTATAACCTTGTGAGGTGGCAATGGATTCAATGAGGTAATACATATGTGATTGTATGTGAGAATGTTTTCATATATAGATTAAAGCTGTTGCGTTTACTTGGAATGTCAAATTTACATATATTATTTGATGGTCGACATACTAATTTTTGTTTATAAGGTGTTAAATAAATAACAAATTGAAGATATTTAAAATTTGGTATGATATAAAAGAGTTGGTGTGATTTGGTAGCAAACGTGATATGAAATTTGGACTAAATAAATAATAGGCAAATGATTCAAAATCCAAATGCATTTGATTTTAATACTAAGCACCTGATATGCTACAATTGTCTAATCTAGCTTTTGCTGTCGGTGTTGGAATTGAAATGTTCTTAACTGATTGCAGGGAGCGAAATACTCAGCTTATCAGAGAAGCTATACATGTCCGTTACATGTTGCTTCCATATTTTTACACATTATTCAGGGAAGCAAATGCCACTGGTATTCCTGTTATGCGTCCTTTGTGGATGGAATTCCCTTCTGATCAAGCTACTTTCAACAAAGATGAAGAATTCATGGTCGGAAGCAGCCTTTTGGTGCAAGGGATCTACACTGAGGTGCTACTGTAACCATATTTTTAGTTCTCTAGATCAATTTTGAGCATTTTTGCCGCAACTTTTCTCCTCGACTTTGGCCTCTTTAATTGAAATGTTATATTATTTATTCCTACCAGCGAGCTAAGCATGCATCTGTCTACTTGCCTGGGAAAGAATGTTGGTACGACCTTAGAACTGGGACTGCATTTAAAGGAAGCAAAATCCACAAGCTGGAGGTTACAGAAGAGAGTGTTCCTGCTTTCCAGAGGGCTGGAACTATCATCCCGAGGAAAGATCGATATCGTCGAAGCTCCACACAGATGGTTAATGATCCTTACACACTGGTATGTAATTGGCATCTTATAATATTAAGCGCATTTTTTAACTGCTTATTGCCAACTGCATTTGGGCATTATACTCTGCAATGTAATTGACATCTTATACTTCCAAGCACATCTTTCTACCACTTATTTCCAACTACACGTGAGCATTTCTATATATGTTTGAAGTGTTCCCTTAATGAAAGGTTCTATTTTCAGAGGTATGACCTCAATTATTTGACACTTTCAGATGTTTGTCATTGTTAACATTCTAAAATCCATTTTAACTGGTCATTATTTTGCTTACCATGTAGGAGCTGTCTTGTTACATATATATTGATGTGTGCATAGTCAGATGATGTGATATTGAAAAAGTGTGCTACCAAATAAAGATTCTGGTTTAAAGTCTGCGCCACTGGATATCAATAGTAGTTCTGAAATCGAAGCCAAGATGAAAAATTAAAAAAAATTGATGATTGCTTGATTATCTTTCTAATTTGGTTTAAAATAGACTTTTGAGTTTGTAATTTAATTATGCTAATATATGATTTGGTCTACTAAATCCATTTTCAAACATGGGCAGGCTCTTCTGAGCCTTTAGTTCTGCATTTTCCTTGCCAATACATTCGTGTGGTTTAACTGGGTCCTTCACATTTCGCTTCTTTTACCGCAGTATTTTCCAATTTAGCAATTTTCATACAACAGATAATTACAATAGTCAAAGGCTCCTCAAGTGGTTGGTGCCTAAGGTTTTGGTACACTTTCGTTGATGTCATATATTGACCATTTTTCTTTTCTTGATTCAAACAGTTATTGATTCTAACTTTTCTTTGTCTGTATAGGTGATAGCTCTAAACAATTCTCAAGCAGCTGAAGGTGAGCTCTACGTTGATGATGGTGAAAGTTTTGAATTTTTGCGAGGTGCCTACATCCATCGCCGCTTCATATTCTCAAATGGCAAGCTTACATCCATAAATTTAGCTCCCACTTCCAATGGTAACTCCCAATTTTTGTCAAAATGTATCATTGAAAGAATTATGTTGCTAGGATACTCTCCTGGGCCAAAGAGTGCACTGATTGAACCAGCAAAACAGAAAGTTGAAATCGAACTTGGGCCCCTTCGGCCTCAAGGTGGTGCACGTGGAGCTTCTATTGTAACCGTTCGCAAGCCTATGGTCCAAATTGCTGATGACTGGACAATACAAATTTTGTAAGAACCATTCATGGCAATAATATTTACCTTGTAGGAGAGATTTTCCCAGTTAATTAGTAGGATATAGTAGGCAACTGCAATGGTTGGCCTTATAGTTCATAAATTCAGAAATGAGGCAGGAACCTAAACACACATCTTACTATGTTGGTTTCTGTATGAATGTTCACTGAATTTGTAATAGCTGAAATTACCCTTTGGCATAAATTTTCGTGGATTGATTGTGAGATGGGGATAATAGGGCAGGGCATTTGACTAATTGGAAGCAGACCATACCAGACCGGATTGATTACTGTATCATAGTTCAACTGGTTTAATCGGATTCACCTGAGTTTTTGAATTTTTTTCATAAATAATAAATATTTATAAGAAAAGTTATTTTCAAGCCTGCAAGACAACTGCTGTAAAAACCAAGTTTGCACTTTTTCACAACAACCAACATTAAAAAAAAAAATGTCTTTCTATATTAACTACAAATAAAAACCCAGAAAACCATTTTTGGATGTTTCTTTCTGTAATTTTGAACTAAAAAAGCGTCTATGATATTTTTTTTTTCTTCCATTTCTCAAAGTTTAAATAAGCCAAAAGCTTTAGATATTGTTTTACATGCAATTAGAGAATAAAGCTCCATGTAAATTGATTTATTTGATTTCATGTATAAAAGAGAAGGGCATAATATTAGACCACTAGTAATAATGATCAGAATAGTTGAACGTACTTTGAGGAGTTACTGGAGAAATAGTTCGTAGGAATAAACTTTGGTAACTTTTTGGTAGAAATTGTGTTCAACGTTATCTTTGAAGGATCTCCTCCAGACTCCTCAAGTATGACTAACAGATTTCCAGTAGTAATGTTAAGGTATTCACGAGGTATATGGTACCTAATTACAGAAAGAAAAAAAATTAGCTGCTCATTGCTTCCAATATCAACTAAAATTTTAATTTTTACTTGTCATAATGTTTAACATCACTATTTTTCACATGCCCTTTAATAAAAATGAAAAGCATTTATGCATATGCTTATGCTATAATTAAACAATTTTTTTTTAATCTAATGAGAGTATATTATATTAAAAAAAATACCCATGACACTAATTTTTTTAAAATTTATTCAAATTATTTTTTTTTCTTTCACCAATTATAGTATGTGACTAAGACTACTTAATATCTTGTTAATTTAAATGAACTGCAAAATCTATATATCTTAACAAAATGAAGAATTAAGAATCATATGATGCATTGACCATAATGCTGATGAATAAAAAGTATATTAATTTTTTTTATAATAATAATAATTAGGAAGAGACTTACAATGTTTGTGAAGGATGGGATTTGGGAGTGAGAAATGAAATCCAATAGCGACCAATGCCTTGGCCATTGACCCAAGCTTGCCCTTTGCCCATTGAGGTTAGGTTTAAAACCACCGGATCATTCCCTTTAGGTGTATCAAATTCTATCTGACCCATTTATTTTCCAACTCTTATTAATATAATTAATTCCAGTAATTATTTGTTTCTTAATAAAATAAATAAATAAATATAATTACCTTAAACCAACTAAGAGGTTGAGAAGTGGAGATATCAGATTTACTCCAATTAACACTATCCAAAAATTCTGCACTGTATATCTGTAAATTCTCTCCTAAAAGCCCTACCTGTATATTGATTACAACAAAAAGTTAATTAATTTACATTAAAATAATAAAATTTTAATAAATTATGAAGATTAGTAAAGAGTGGGAAAATAACCTGATATCCCCAGTTGTAATTGTTGGTAAAATTATAAAGCTGTTTTTCTGGAGTGCATTGTATTTCCACTCTGGTTAAGCCAGCATATCTTTTCTCCAGAAAAGCTCCAGAATCCTGAATGTTATTTTATTTAATTATTTAACTATTCAAATAATTAGTTAAAAGGACAGATTAATTTACTAACAGATGGAGAAGTGCAATTAATTAATTAATTAATTATTAATGTTATGTTAATGTAATACCGGTAATCCAACCATGACACTGAGTAGAGAGATATTATTGGGGATTCCTTCATTTATCATAATCGGCACTTCCATTATAAATGCACCCTTTTCATTTTTACTTCCATGCGCTGATCCTGCACTTACCAAATACTCAAACTCTGAAATTATGCACTCTTCTAATGAATTAATCCATGAAAATTAAAGTTTGATAAAGAGAAAACTCATAATATTAATTTCTTTTTTTTAAATAATAAAAGTGAAAAAAAATCCCAAACTAATAGAAGTTTAACAGAAAGGCAAAATTGAAAGCTCCAGAAAATTTTAGGGTTAGAATTGATATGAAAAAGATATTAAGGTTTGAATTGAAAATACTCAACAGAGTATTTGATATTGTTATTGGGTGTTAAAAAAAATACGTTACAATTTTTAATTGACTGATATTTTTTATATTTTTAATTGTTTCTAAAAAAGATATATTTATTTGTTTTTCTCTAAAAGAAAATTTCAAAACTCAATAAAACTAAAAATAAAATTATTTTTCCAAAAATTATTTTTCTCAAATACAATGTTAACCGAGGCGAATATACATTAGGGGTATTTTTATTACAATATGTTATTTTGCATCCAGTATTCATTTTTATACTTGAATTTTTTATATAATTAATTATGTACTGGTAATTTCTTATCATTTTTTAACACCTTTATTTTGATATGATGACAAAACTATTTTTAAATGCTAAGAAATAAAAAATATAGATGCATAATTATTTCAAAAATTAAAAATATAAGTCTGTGTGTGAGATTAAAAACAAAGTATAAAAAAATAAAATAAGATATGCTTTAATAGCTTATAAATTAGGATGAAAAGTAAGAGAAAACCTGAATATATGTTGTTGACAAAAGCATAGACAACATGTGCAAGAGACTCCACATGAAGCAGAGGTTCAGAGCAAGACGAATTAGTTTGAAAGCTGCATGTTGACACACACACGCACACACAAATGGCTTTTAAATCTCACCCATAAGCTTCAAATTTAATTATTCATTCAGAAATAGTATTGCTAATTTTTTATTTATAGAATAAATAAATAAATAAAAAGTATACCTGAAAGTATACCAAAGATAATCTGATTTATCTTTGGTTGTATTCATGTGCTCCAACAAAGAATTTGATATAATTGGAGTATCTGCATAGTTAGGGATACTATCTATGTATTTTTCCCATCTATCTACCCCATTCAATTTTTGACTTGATGTTGTGATTCTCCTGTTCGATTCTACATTCACCTGTGAATGTGATTATATCTTATTAGTTTTATTTTAAAAAAAAAATGATACTGGTAACTTCATTTTATAGCATACATAGTTTGGTTTTTTTGAGAAAAATTATAAAAAAAGTGCTCCTAAGTTTTATTTTATAGTATCCATCACTCAATACTTGGAAATTGAACTTGAAGGAAAAAAATTTTATAACTTCATTTCGATTCTTGGAAAATATTTATCTTTATAATTCTTTTTAATTCAACTTGTTTCCGAATGAAAATATGGTGAGTTTAGGATTTGGGATTTAAACCAAATTTATTTGGTGGGTTTTTTCCATTTTCAAATGAAAATTTGATGTGCATGTACTGTCAGCATTCATATTTTAGAGTCCTTCACTCCATGAATCATATTTGTAACTTTTGACATAAATATATTACTAAGCTATATTTTCATGGTTTGTTGCAGGCAGAAAGAAAGAGGAAAAGAAAAAGGAGAGACAGAAGAGAGGTGGTGGAAAGCCAGAGAAGCTCTGAAATGTGGTTTCGGACAATATATTCACATCAAATTTCCATCTAAAAATGAATTAAAAACTAATAAAATGATTAATGTAAAACATAGTAAAAATTAATGTTAGAGTTGAAGTTGCTAAGAAAAAGAAATATGATTTCAATTAAAAAAGCATCTAAATGTTTTGACAGAGTTGAAGATTATATTTTTTGATTTATTATATTTTTTGTAATTTTCTCTTCTTTTTTTTTCTTTTATAAGTACGTACCTTGGCAGTGTTGAAGATTATATTTTGACAGTCAGGTAAGATACTAATGGAATTTGGAAATAAATCAAAGGATTTATTTTTAAATTCAACGGTTGCATTGCTTGCATTATTACTATTAATAAGAAATGCAGCGCATCCACCTCCTTGTGCTTCAAAAACATATGCCTGATTCGAAAAATTAGAACCAAATATATGTAATTGTCAAAATCCTTAATTAATTTAAATTTCAAATTTACAATCTAATTAAGTTAGTTTGGTAACACTTGATAGACAATAATCTTATTACCTGCTGAAATTGACCCAATGAGATATTAGTTTGCATTCCCTCTAGTAATGTTGTAGAGCATGACTTGATTGCAGCATGCAACTCCTTGAGATGTCCCCATTTGGGTTGCCTTAATAAACCTGCATTATTCATTAAAAATATGGAAAAATTTAAAATTTATATGATTAGTTTTATCTGTTTTATATCTGTAAAATTATATAGTTTTTCTGTTAAATTTTAAAACATTTACTGTTAGTCAAAAAAATATTCTCTTTTGCTCAGAGGGCATTATTAATAGGTCAAATTTCATGAGGTAAATAATAATTTTCTTTTTAACATCTCACTACAATTTAACGTCTTTTTAATAGAAAATTTAACGAAATGATATATTAGTAGCATATGATAAAACAGATATAATAAATCGTATAATTTTTTAACTTTAGGGGTATTAGTACAATAAATTAATTTTCAAAAAGTAAATAATAATTTTTCCTAAAAATAATTCTCATGAAAAAATAAGGTGCTCTTAGAAAAATATAAATTATTTTAAACTGTTTGTCAAATATTTTCGATATCATAAATGCTCTTATTCCCAAGTTACATATGCAAATACCTATTAATATGTGTGCATAGACATGACTTTACCTATGCGAGATATACTAGTACAGAAGCTTGGTGGACACGAGACATCACTTTACTCAGATGTTAATACAGTGGGATAACCTCAAATTCAAAATGACAATTCGATAATGTTTTTATCTGACTTAATCCGATCATTAGGTTTGCTCAAACATAATTAAATTAAAAGAATGAATGAAAACTCACCATATTCATCAAGGGGAGCTTGATCATAATACCCAGTTATGACATAAGCTGCAGCTGTTCTGCCGAAATTGGTTCCACCATGGTACTGATTTGCAGACATAATAAGTGTAAGCATCAATCATAAGATTCATTGAAAGAAGATTTTAATTTTTGTAGAATTTTTCAAAATTGATTTCAATTAAACATAATACCATGTAATAATTTACGAAGCTTCCATTTTTTGCAATAAAAAGCGCCACATGATAAGCAATGTCTTGAGCAGACCGTATATATGGTTCACCCCCATACACTTGATAACTTCACCAGAAAAATATAAAATAAATAAATAAAAATTCACCTAAAATTAAAAGCAACTAGAAATCTCATTAACTATCACCTATTTATAATTAAATTGTTTAATTTATATAGTGGCGCCTCAATTTTTAGAAAAAGCACATGAATATACAAAATCATCCATATTTTTTAATATTTTTAAGAGTAACAAAATGAATAAACTTTTTTTCTAATTTTTTTAAAAAAATTAAAATGTTTAAATAATATTTTTTTTTCTTCCTAAAATGATTGAAAGATTGAAATGAAAGGGTAGTGAGTGAGTACAATGAAGTCCAATTCTCAGTCCAAAGAGATGGCTTTGTTGGGGAGTTAGGCCCTGCAAAAGTTTCTCCACATCTCATCCCGTTGCAAGTATTAATCTGAAAATTATATCTAATTTTATTTTTTTATTTTTGGTATAATTATATATGATTTTAATAATTAATTTTACATCAATAAGTAATTAAATAGACATAAGTGTTATAATTATAATGGGAGAAAGAGGTAGAAGCAAACCACAGGGTCAGGAGCATCAGGCTGCTTGCACATAATCCAAGGCACCCCAGTTTGTAGATCTACAGCCATTTTAGCTGCCCACCTTACATATGATGTTCCTTTTGCTCGAAATGATGCTTCCACATTTCCATATTCATTCTCAATCTGTATTTTATTTTAAATTCCAATTATTACCCATTTAATTAATTATGCTTTTCTTTCAAATTAATAACTATTACTCTCTCCCACTTTATCATGCTTCAATTTTTTTTATACAGATTATGAAAATATAGTAATATAATTAAAATTATGTATTTTCCCTAAATTTTATTGTATTAATTCTAGAATTTGTTGAAAAAATTAAGAAATAATAACTCTTTCTTTATTGACATCAAAATACATTAAATAGAAATATAATAAAAAATTATATATATATTTTTATTGGGATAAATAAAAAGAAATTGTATTTTTTTTAAGAATGGAAGTTATATTGATAATTTTCAAGGCTTCAACTTTCTTTGCAAATGAATAGTTAATTCATCTACGTATCCTTACCTGTGATAATATTATAGGTCCTCCTTGTGAAGCATATAAACCCTCTGACTTCATTAAATTCACTATCTTTGTTGTAAAATTCCGCATGAAGAACTACACACAAACAATATTATAGGAAATAAAAAATGTTAAACAATGCCATATTCATTTGATCCTTTGAATTTAAATAAATATTTGATGACTTAATATATATATATATATGGTAAAAATATTTATATAAAGTGTTGCGTGACACTCCAATGGCATTTAAACGTGTTAATTTGAATGTGTTGAATCTATAAATTATTTATTCAAGAAAATTAATATTCTTTTTTGAGCAAATTTAAATATAAATTTATATAAAATAAAAAGTAAGTGATTATGGAATTGTCTATCCAAATTGGTATTCCCACTTACAGATAAATTTCAAGTTATTGTGTTGCCTGTATCCCACTACTCTCCTAATAAACCAAAAAAGTGATTATGGGATTAAAAAAATTTAGAGAGATAATACACACCTTGAAGGGATCACTATCTGATCGATAGACAATGCCAGGCACATCATGCAACCAAAAAGGAAATCCTCTGCCACCATTAATCACAAGCCAAAAAGTATTTTTTTTAATTAGTTTTATATATATAAGAAAAAAATAAACCTCGAATATCTCTATTTTTATTTAATTCATAAATAAATATCTATTTTAACTCATATTCAGTCCATTGAAGAAAAAAGATAATTCAAAATTTCAAAATGTGTTAAAATAGTATTACATTGAATTTCTGAATAATCGTTTTATTATCAACTATTGATTTTATGCTTGGATTTAATATGTATTAAAATAAATATTTAGAAATCTAATAAAACAAAATACAAGCTCAGGGCTTAAACAGAAAAAAAAAACATGCATAGCAATTTAATGACAAAAACTGTTTTTAACTAAAAATAATTATTTTTATTGTTACTAAAAAAGGTATATATAGGTTGGTGGTACACATAAATATATAATAAAGAATTATATAATAGGGATGTGATAACTAAGTACCCATAAGTCCATTCAGCCTCAATAAAGGGACCAATCCTAAGGCAGACATAAAGGCCTTGTGCTTGTATTTCCTTGATGAATTTCACAATGTCATTTCTTCCACTGAAATCATACTGCATAATATAAATTAATTACACAGTTATTTAATATTAATCTGATATATATATATATAATTAAATTCATAGTGGGATTAATGTGTGTACCTGTCCAGGCCTGGGTTCATGGAGGTTCCAAAACACATAGGTTTGAATAACATCAAGTCCCCCTTCCTTTGCTTTTGCTATTAAAGATGGCCACATCTGTGCATGTGTACATCCTAACATTATTCATTTCAATTCTCTTCATTTTAAAAAAAAAAAAAAATACTGCATATACTTTCTTCACATATATAGAAACCAAAATAAATAGAGATATTGTATATTCTTTTATATGACTTCTATATTGAGATTTGAACTTAGATAACTTGAAACAAAAAAAAAAACACCCATAACACTAAATAAATTAATAAAATCTAAATGCAAAATAAATTGCATTATTTATAATATAATTCAATATGAATGCAATATGAGTGAGCAAATATTTGTCTAGATTCAATTCTATTATTATTTAATTTATAGACCAAATCAGTGATTAATTGAATGAATGTAAACAAAAATATATTTACAATATAATATTTTATAATATTTAGTATGATTATGATTTATAATAAATTTTTAGATAAATTCAGTCTGCTCTGTAAATTAATTTAATTATACATTAATATACATTTAATAATTTTATTTATATTAATTGATGTAAATACATATCACTGAATTACTTTAAACTTCACATGATACAAGGATGAAATTAAAAATTTCTACATGATCTATGTTTAGTTGCATCCAGCAGAACTTTTTTAGAGTCTAAGCTCACATTCCTTATAAAAAGAGTAGCAGCTGGCATGATGCATCTACAGTAATAATACCCGTGAGGCCGGTGGACAGTACAAAGCGTTGATCAATTGAGGAGAAGAATGAGTGATTTGATTTCTTTCACTCCTAATTAACATGCATGGTGGGCAATTTTTACTCACATGGAACCAATAATAAAACTTCATTTAATTTATAAATAAAATTCTATGCTAATATTTTCCAATATTTGTATCTCAACTACCCATTTTCAATGAGAAGTGCATGATGTCATTTAACCAATGGAATAATTGTATAAATATAAATAACAAATATCCTATAGGGTTGTGCAAAATCGGTCTGATCAAATCAATCTAACCGCATCCAACTGATAGGTTTAGGTTTGATTTAAAATTATTCAGATAGTTTGGGTCAAATTGAATGAAATTTTTTAGGAAATCAAGTTCATGTATTCAAATCAAGTGGGGCAAATTTCTTTATTATTTGGTTCAAAATTTTAGCTATCCGATCCACTAAAATTTTAGATAATTTATATGGAAATTTGGTGAGGATGATATTATTTAATTAGATTTAATCTATGTTATTCAGACATTTCAAACGTGTCCTATCGGATACAAGTATTTTTTTCATTTTTAAAGTGTTCAAGTAACACAGAATCTGGAGTCAGGTTCGAAAGAAATTAAAAGGAGAAATTTGCTTTCTACTATACTATGAAATTAACCTGGAATTGTAATGCTAGCCTATTAGGTCTGTCTCGTGAAACCACACCAAATTAATGAAAGTTATGTTAACATGTCAATATTAACATCTTTCTATTTGTTTAATTTGCCCGGATAAGCAACTAATTCATAAAATAAAATATAAGAAAGAAAAGAAAAGTTAATATTACCTCAGGAGTGCTTCGAGGATAATGAATAGAACCAGAAAAGAGAATTTTTCTTTGGCCATCAACGATGAGAGATCTTCCGTCGTAGGTGACATTTCCGCCGCTAACAATTCCACCACCGTCCATGACTGTACTTAGTGTTATTGCCACTATTGCCGCCACCGTGAGCCAGCACACCGCCATTGTTTTCTCAAAAAATTATTTGCTCCTGATCTGTATTAATATATACAACTTCGATAAGGTGATAAGGTGTACTATATATAAACATGGAGAATAGGGATGTGTAGTTGAAAGGTTATATTTGGAAAGAAATCGAGGTTCATAATCTATATGGGGCGTGTACATTATACTTCTTTGTAAGAAAGAAAAAAAAAATCGTTATTAAGCCTTTTTATTTTGCAATTTTTCTCAATTTGATACTTGAAATTTTTATTTAATATTTTCAAATTCTTATTTTTATTTCTATAATCTTTGCTTTATGCATTCAAATTTCATATCTATTCTGATGAGTCCATATAACAAGATCATATGTCAGTTTTCTTACTTTGTCGCTTTCACCCAATCCTATTTTCTTATATAATTCTCATTATTTCTTTTTTTTTTTTTCAAATTATTTGTTATAATGGCAACTTAAATTTTTTATTCATTTCTTTTAATTGTGTTAAATAACGATTATATGCGAAGGAAAACAAAAGACTGAGAGTCCGTTTAACTTTGCTTTTGAGAAATGTGCTTTCGGGAAATTTTTTTTTAATTTGTTTGAGTTTTAAAAATTTCTTTTGGAGATAACGGAATAAATACATATTTTTTCAAAAATAATTTATCAAAAAATTAAAAAAATCAATCAATTAAATTAAAACAATTTTAAACTTATTTTTTTACATCAAACAGTAATTTCAAATATCCCTTGAGACTATTCTTAAGGAGTGAGATTAGGAATAACAACAGATATGTTACCTGTGAAAATTGTAATACCCAAATCCAAATATATATATATATATATGTCTGAATTTATTTAAAATTATAATGTTAATATCCGTATCAGTATCAACCCGATTAATACCCGAACCCGTTTAATTACCAAACTAACTAAATAATTAAAATTTTAAAAATATACAAATAATTTACTATAAATCACTACAAAATAAAAATATAAATCTAATTCAACACATTTAAATTAAAATAATTTATTAAATTGTTCAAAAATAAAAATAAAATAATAAAATTCAATATTGTTTATTACGACAGAAAAATTATATTTCAAATATCAAATTCCTATTATATTTGTAATTCATCAATCTATAAAAATATATAAAAGATAATTAATTATATCATTATATTTAATAAATTACAATAGAATAAATTGCATTATATATACATATATAATCGGATTCATGAAGTAATGCATAGTAGAGAGTCTCTATCTATACCCTACCTAAATTTATGATGGATTTAAATATTATTATCCAAATACATACCAAAACTTTAATAAGATTATCCATTAGAATTTAAACAGGTACGAGTATACGCATGTATCTACAAAATCCGTACCGTTACCACCCTTAGTGTGATGAGATAATATAATTTTTTTTTTTAGTTTGAGTTTATGTATGAAGTATTTCCAAATTTTGGAGTAAATATTTTGCTCATTTACTATATTTGTCGACAAAAATTCAATTTAACCTGCAGTTCAATTGAATATAGGATACTAGATGACTTGGAAAAAAAAAAAAAGATTGAGGCTAAATGCATGAAATGAAAATTTTAAGAATAAAATAAAAAAAAATCATAAAATATAAGAGCCACTCTAAGTGGAACTTTGAAGATATGAAATAGCGAGTGCGGAGGGACACAGCTGTCATTTGAGGTCTTTAACAGATTTGTTTTGGTGCGGAGTCAGTTTGGGATAGCAAGTTGAGAAAATAAAAGAAAAGAAGCGTATCTTTATCATATATACCCACAATTGTCTTGCACGTCATGCTGCCTTTTTCTGCGGCTTAAAGTCTCATCAAGCCTGCATAAGGATATCCACATCTACGTATAATATTCAATAAGAATATAAGATAATGAAATTAATGTTCTTTTAAATTAAATCTAGTTGGGAACAGTTGGGTACCTTAGGTTATTGCGCACTACCATTTTTTCTTTAATATTTTTCCTTTTTAACTTTGTAAATTAGTATTTTTTTTTCCTAGTAATACCAATTCAAGTCCAACTGTAATTCAACACCATTGCATGAGTTCATCATAAATATTAAATAGTATTTGAATTAACCATGAATTACAAGAAAAAAAATAAACAATACTGGCTACTCTTTTGTGGAATTATCTCAAATCGGTTCACTATAACTATATGATACTTCTTATAATATTTTGGACAACGATTTTCTTTCGAGTTAGATTTTAGAGATGAATTAAGTTCAAAATTTATATTTACTTAAATATTTTTACATAATATTAAAGTCGGGTGATGTTGGGACTCTCCCCTGGAATCTACTCTCACAAGTCACAACAGACTTAGGCCACAATAAAGGATAACTTGGAGTGTGAGAAGCAAAAAATTATTCCAATCAATGAGTTAACCTCTAAGGGTGAGTTAGATTTAAATTATTTACTTCTTTGTTTCTATAATATCATCTTCAATTCATTTTTTGATGATATATTGCGTGTCAAAAAATCAGTTTTAGAATTTTTTTTATTTAATTAAGTTATTTTTTAAATTTTTTATAAATTATTTTTTTCAAATATATTTTTAGAAAAAATCGTTTATTTACTCGTTTATCTTCAAAAACAGTTTTTAAAATTAAAAATAAATTAAAAATATATTTTTTTTTTCTAAAAACATTTTTTCCAAACTCAATTCTAAACAGATCCATAGTAATTTCTGTAATTATAAATTATGTATGAAGTAAAAAAAAAATATGTACTTATTACTTAAAGAATTAAAAAAGATAAAATAGAAATAGTCATCACTTCTTTAAAGTTAAAAACTAATGATAAATTTTTCAGAATTTCTTATTTAGATCCAATTTATGGTGAACGAAGCCAATAATAATAAAATTTTCATCACAAATTAATAAAATATTTTTTTTGGTATACATTCAATTATGGCGTATCAAGCCAATAAAAGAATACCACAAAATCCATGGCGAGAGCAAGTTCACAAATGGCAATAGATTAGTAAGGAATAATGGGCTGGCTTAATCCAATGACAACTAAATGTTGTGACTAAATTGTAAAGTTTTTGATGTATAAATTATTTTATTTGTTAGAATATAGAAATAGCAACATATAATTTTGCCCCGTTAAACTTTATATTAATTTTTGAGTGATCTCATTATTTTACTATTTTCTGAGTACTTAAACCAACATACATAATTGATGGGTTTCATTATTTTTATTTTATAACAAAATAAATAGAAAAATCAAATTTGAATTTGTTTAGAAAAAGTTTCTAAATATAATAAAAATAACATTAAATATAGGTGTGAAATGGGAGCGTTTTAGTTAAGGTTTGATACACAGAATATTTACAATTTTAAGAGATGGATTTCAATCAAATCAGACCGGATTAGTTATCGGTTCGCAGTTTAACCGGTCAATAGGTATATTCTCAATGCACGTAAATGAACTATAAAAAAAAGTCTAACACGAGTTAATTTGGTATCCTCGTATTTCCTCATAACAGTCATTTAGTCTTTGATTGCCATACCCATTGTTCGGTTATATCCGTCGCTTATCTTATCTTTGATTTTTGGTACTACTCTGTTCGGTTATTATGGTCTACTCGCAAACCTAATGGCGTATTGGTTAAGCCCATTATCCCCAAACAGCAATCATCAGATTAGGGGTGTGCTTTTGGTCGAATGCTGACAAATATACTGCTAGGGCCTTGGTTAGTGGCTCATATTGCCCATTCCTATTGATTCATTAAGTGAATTCTCAAGACGGTGTTCCGAAAATCAAATCATCAACTTCAGCTTCATCTTCGTGTTTATGATAACAACCCCCAACCTCCTCCCCCGAGCCACCACCCACTAATAAATAAAATAAAATAAAAAAGGAAAGAGGTGCTAAAAGGCAGGCTGTTTCGACAAGTGGCACCTTACTATTGGCTATTTCTTAATTGCCCTTGTGCCAGCTTATTGCCCCTGCAATTCAAGCCAATGAATGTTCTTGGTGGTGAACAAATCAAGTGTTCATATGTTGAGGAAATTGAAATAATAAAGAAAAAATGATAATAATCCAGGGATCCATTAGGTTCAAAAATCAGAGCAAGTACACAACAAAAAATAACTGCACAGAAAGATTGCAGTTATATGAAACAGTGGTGTTATAGAATATGAGAATACAAGAACATTCATCCCAATCTACCTACTTAAAAGCCTAAAATTTTAGATGATGAAATCCTAACAACCTGATGAAATTTTCATCCTTGTATAGATATCACTCGGTCAAAATCATGTTACCCTTAAAAAGGGCCAACTTGTACCAACAGCATTCCACAGCAGGTAATTGTTACACTGGCAGCTCATTTCATTTACGTGAGATGCCACAAACGACAGTCGAGAATGGAAATAGAATGAAGTTTTACAAAAGCCATCACATTAATGTACCATTTCTTAACAAAATAAAAATAAAATAGATTTACATGTTATAATGATATACATGGGAAATTAAGTAGTATGTGCACCATGTGTTCGTGAAGCCCATATACCAAATACAAGAAACCAGAACACAAACAAGATTGCCCAGTAGCGTGCAGGTCCATATTTGATTCTAGTGAGCACAATCTGCAAGTTTTATAACTGTAATTATTAGCATAAATTATTCTATTTTAATATTATACACATGTAAATATGACTAATTATATGCACCCTTTTGCTAGCTCAGGAGTTATTACAACAAACATGACGCCAAATTAAAACTGTTAGGCGACAAGACAGATAGAGAAACACGACACTTTTCTATACTTTTTTGATGTAGAGGGAGTAATAAGAAACTCAAACTTCATGATTCACGGATAGGCGGCTGAACAAGGGTATCTAGGCAAATGTAAAGCAGTGGATTTGAATCTGAAGCCTTTGAATTGTACCTTTTTACAAATAACTTTAAGTTAGGTCTTTTAGTTGCAGTAGCTAAATTCTATTTCAAGTGACTGGAGTATTGCAATACAAAAGAGTTAAGCGACCAAAAATTTTATCCTAATAGTGATTTCCAACAATTATGGACTTTTTATAGCGATGCCTTCTTGCAATCGCCACTGAACACAAGGAACACATAATTGTTATAGTTTAACATCAAATAAATTAATATTTTATTGAATTTCCTGATAAAACAAGAAATTTTGATAATTTTCTCAAAGCTAATGGTTAAGAAGCTTGAAAAATGATGATTTTCCATACCAGGAATCTATATATGTATAGTTTTAAAATATTCTTTAACTACATTAACCCTACAAGTAATCAACATAAACCCATTATATGTATTACTGCATATTAGTCCTATTATTATCTTACATTTAAAACCAATGCTTCAATTTGCCTCTAATATTAGCACATGCAAATGTATGGTCTTTCTTTCTTTCCTCTTTTTTTTTTATGTTCATTTATTGTATTAATATAATTGCAGCTAAGTTGAATACCATTCATTTGAGGTGCCTTTTTAGTTTGGTATGTCATATTACTAAATAGACTACAAAGAATTTGATACTATCAGAAGTTCATTGTTTTTGGTGCATTATTCTCAGCATTGTATAGATTGAACTGCCAATTATTTCATGCAATCATCCTTATCTCCTTAGGGTACTTTGCTTTAACATAATTATGTATTTTAAATATAATATAAACAGATCAAATGTCATTATGGCAGGTAGACTCAAAACCATAATAGAGCACAAGGAAGTCACTCACAAAGCGAAAGAAGACGACAACTGTTAATGCACAGACACCTCCAAGGAGAATATGAAGACCACTTCTTGCTGTTTTCTGCACAAAGAATCATAATTTGTTGAATAAATTTTGCAACAAATACAACTAGTAAAGTGAACAGGTGTGTCATACAGTATCATAAGCTAATGCAAAATATCATGCATATGCATATGCGATAGATTTAAAAGCAAATAAATAATGCACAGACGCCTTCAACTTCTTGTTGCTCATAAATAATGAGATGACCTAGCATCTGAGATTAGGAAAGCCCCACATCAATAAGCCTAATGGATTTATGGCCTCAAATGAAAACTTAAATTTGTATGCTTTGAAGCACTATATCTTGGAATCAAAGTGAGGTAAACAACTATATCCCACCAGGGGCCTGTCGAGCCCTGTTTTGTTTCCATGAAAGAATAAGCCTTTGCCATTGTCTTCTACTCTATAGGAAGTTTTAGAGTGGAGGAGAAGTCACTTACCAGCTGTAAAAATATCTTACATGATATTAGGTGTCACTTTTGAGCATGAAGGTCAAGGAAGGTCTCTATCAAATACAATTCATGCAACAGCTATAGAAACCAAGGATTCTAGGATCAACTTGTCCAGAAGACACATCTACCATACTGTTCATCCCATTATTGGATGAAACTAAAAGAAACCTTTGATCTTGCAATTTAGATTAGGAAAGCCTTAGAAAAAGGAAAGAAAAAAAGCCTTCAAATGGATTATGAGCTCACTGCCTCCAGATCAAAAACTTAAAAGCTATGAAGCTCTATATCATGGCATCAAAGCGAGGAGAACGGCAATGTCCCACTAGGACGCCTGTCTAACTTGTTTTATTTTCATCACATAATAAGCCTTTGCCCCTTTTTATACAATAGAGGAAGTGTTTGAGTGGAGAAGACACTCATTAGCTGTGAATATATATTATATGACAAGCCTGTCTCATTTTTGGGTATAAAAGCAGGGTGTGAGGGGTGAATCCCATATTTTCATTGTTGCTACTATTCAGTATCTATGGAAGATTTTATTAAATAATTATGAACACCAATCACAAAACATAACCAAAAGTTATGAACATAACACCATATTGTTGTGACATGCTACAGGATTTTTCTGAGCTTTGATAAAAGACTAACTAAATTACTTAAGTATGTAGCTGCATCATCTATTGTAACTCCCCTAAATACCTAGAGGCACTTCATGTTGAGTTGAGACAAAAAACAAACCTCTCATCCAATCAATGTCAACATAAATAGGAGGTGAAAAGAATGCCACAAAATTCATTAAGTAGACCAATTATTATCAGAAACTTAAGCGAAGATAGAATATATATATATATATATATATGAAATACACTTGTGACAAAGTTATACATACAAGCAACATTCTGTCAGAATTTGCCTTGAAAAGGTTAAGGGGTCTTGTGAAGCAATTAACTATAACTTCATGTTGACAGAAAACTGGAACTACTTAAAAGAATTTTCACAAACAATTCAACTTGTATGTCAATACTAAAATCAATAAGAACTATTAAGCCATACCTTCCCAACACGAGGAGCAATTAGCCATGCTAAAGTAACAGTAAGTAACCCCGTAGCAAGCAAAATCCCAGTACCTTCCACAGCCCATTTGGTAGCAGGATTCTCAGGAGGGATAGTATCTTCAGTGGCAGTATTCAGAGGTTGTTCAGAAACAACCTGGGAAATTGCATTATAATTATTATGATCGCTTCGACTGTGTGAGCTAAACCACATAGATATCTCACTTAGCCGTTGCCTTCTAATTGCAGCAACCGCATCAGGATCTACGTGTAAACTTGTAGGCACCTGGGCCGGATTGGGATCTCCATTGGCAGTCCTATCCCTTAATGCTTCATATTCCTTCAAAGAAACCAACACCTTTTTGAAGTCCGACATCCTAATGTTTTTTGCAAGACATCCACAGATTTCACAAATAGTGGATCCATGATTAACAAACCATTTGAGCGCACAAGCGTAGTGTACTAGAGCAAGATCATTTTTGCAGGAGCAACCGAGCTCAATTAAAGATTCCTGCTGGTGACAAGCACCCACTTCCAAATCTGTACTGCAAATGAAAATCTCCCCTTCAGGACTAACAAATTCAAAAAACCCAGATTCTCTTTTAGCATTTTTGCTATGTAACTCGTTAGTTTCAGAGTGCCTAGATACTTCACTTTCAATCTTTATTGCTTCGCCACTTTTACATGACTCTTGCAATGGACTAATTATGCCCAGAAATCCCAACACAGCATCTCCCCTTTTGTCAGATTCAGCACATTGGCACACACGACAGATTGCCAAACCTGCCTCTTTATCTAGACTACAACGTGAGTTCGCTCTGGAATCTTCACTTCTAGAAGGTGAGCCAGTGGCATCACTAACATCAATATTGAGGGATTGAGATAAATTTTCCTTAGCCATCACAACACGAATTAAAAACTGGAATCAGATTGTAACTTCAAAAGTAATCTAAGGCCTTGACCGGTGATACCTCTTTCTGATGCCTTGCAGAATAACTTTCGTTTCTCTCGCAGAAGGTTCCATTTCAACAGCACTCCATCATTAGCACTGAAGGGTAATTTCTCATTAGAAACAAAGCATATACAAAAATGCAAAAATTTTACAGTATGGATAACTAAATTAATTGACATTTAGCAAGATACACACTTGGGTCCCAATTTTTTCAAAATAGGCGACTGAAAAGCTCTATTGATGCAGTGATAGAGCCATCAGATCCAACGAAATGGATAAAACAAAGATTTTAACAGTGATGAAGACCATGGAAGCTATTTACAATTCAAACCCACGAAAATTGCACATTGAAAAGGATTTATTTATCTATATATCCAGAGAAGGGATGAATACAAGCAAAGCGAAGTAAGACATCATAAATAATAGAATAAGCAGAACCAGTTGCTACGAAGGGTTCATAAACAAGCTAGGCATATCTTTAACAAAGATTGAGCCAACAAGAAGCAGCAAAAAATTAAATCGTAAAAAAAAAAATCATGACATATACAGAAAAGAAAGAAAGAACAGTATAAATATTGCGGCACAATCCGCTGGAAAAAAAAAAACACCAAGTACCCAAAATTGGAGTGAATTGGCAAAATTAAAGAGTATAAGAAGAATCTGGAAATGAAAATATAACTAAATACTAAACACTATAGTTGAGAGATTTAAGAAAATCAAAAAAGAACTTAAAGTAGTTGTTTAGGAAAGGAAAACTGACCGATTGAAGGAAGCACGAGATGGATCTACGAATTCCGATCCATAAAACAGAGCAGTAGAATGTGTGAACTATTGGAGTGTGATTGGAATACAGAAGATTAAGAGTGAGCATAGGTGGATTCGGTTTAATAGGCAACCACTCTAGAATTAATAGGAAAATCGAATTACATTAATCGTTAACCAAACCGAATTAATCAAAATATTTTGATCAGTTCGGTTTGATTATTTCGATTTGGGCCTCTAATTTAGTTTGATTGAAATGGAAATTTAATTCAAGCTATTAATTTTTTCATGCAAATTAATATTATTAGGAAACAAATTAGAAAATTAATCTTAGTAGAAAAGAAATTATATTAATAATAAACTAATCTTATTAAGAAATAAATTAATTTTATTAGAAAGAAATTAATCTTACACAAACTTCTAATTTGCAGGTTAAAGAAGAGAGTTTGCCTTTTGGCGGAGTAGGGGAGAATGGAATGGGATCATATCCTGGCTCGAGGCATGGTTAGAAATTGACTGGTTCCAATTCAGAACCGTCAGTTCTGCAGTTCTAGAAAAAGGAGCCTGGACCAGAACCAACCTGTTCCGAGATCCCATAAAAAAGAGATTGGACTAGAACTGGAGAGGGACCGGTTAGAACCGGCTAGTTCCGGTTTATGAATCGGTCGTCTGGCCGGTTCCATTTTTTTAAATTATAATTAATAACACAATAAATAATTAAAATTAAAATTATTAAATTTAAAGTTTATAAATTAAAATTAATTGTCGAATGAATTTGAAGCAAAAAATATAATTTAGCTTATTAATTTGTTTATAAATGAAGCAAAAAAATATTAAGTTATAAATAAGTCAAAATTTGAGGAATAAATTAGTTAGAAAGAATGGAAATTTTGAGTAAAAAAATATTAACTTATAAAATATTAATTCATGTAAATTATAAATTTGTATAATTAATAAGTTATAAAAATGAAAATTTTTAGAAAAAAATAACTTATTGAATATTAATTTATAATTTTGTGTAATAAGTTAGATTGTTATAATGAAAAATATGAATTTGATTTAGAGAAATTATAAGTTACAATTTAGGAATGATTATTTTTATTTGATAAATTAATAAATTATAAAAAATATAACTATGTTAAAAACCTAATCAATTTAATTTTTTATTTTAAAAAATAATTTTATTTATAAAAATTTGAATTTATATTGAAAAATTATAATATTAATAATTAGACTTGAATTTAATTTTTTTTACTATTAATTAACTTGTCTACGTATTCTTTTAGTAGTTAGAGAAATCAAAACTTACGTAATTCTCTTATCTTTTAAATTTTAATTATTGACAACTTTTACTTTTTTTTATTTGGAACTGTCGGTGCCGAATATATCAGCTATTTTTTCGGTGGTAAAATCATATTGGTTATCAAATTGATTTTTTTCTATTTTTTGTTGTTTTAATATCGTTTTGATTTAATTATTAATACATGTTTGAGCTTATAGGAATATATTTATATGTCTTACTATTATTAAACTCAAATATTATCAAACTCAAATGTACTTGTTAGATAAAAGTCAAATTCGAGTGAACTGGGTGATTATCTTGATTTTTTATGTTTTTACATTATCAAACGATTATTTTCTCTAATTTTCACTTGAACCTTAACTAGCAGTGTTTCTAGTAGTAGTAATAGGAATATTATAAATTAAATTAAATTTCATAAATAAATCACAAATTAATTTTTTTACATTATTAATTATAGCTTCAACACTAATATTGTCACCTAAACGCAACAATGAATAATAAAGACTCAAATAATCTATCTATTTTACATCTATGATAAAAAAAATACAATATATAAGATTAATCAAATGAAAAAAAATTTAAAATAATTCGACAATTTATTTTTCATCATACAAATAAGATCATTAATATAATATTAAAATATATCAACAATATTAATACATTCACACAATAATAAATAATATGTTGGATAATAAACACAATATATATATATATATATATATATATATATATATATATTACATCATTTAAAACTTTTAAAATATCTAAAAATTGTTGACAAATATCCTAATATTGTGGATATAAATTAATTTGTGGCACATTATGAGAAATAAATTTATACAATAATTTTCTATATCCATATGATTCATTGAATAATTCATATATTGAATTCCAATGAAAATAAACATTCATTGGAAATCTTTTTGGTTTTTTGTCATTTTTACTACAAAATTAAGCTTGTATTTCATTGTTTATGGATGTAACTATAAAAATGAAATTGTTACTTTAATTGGAGCAATTATATTATTTAAAAATTTTAAATCATCTTAAACACATAAATTTAACACATGATATGCACATTTAACATGTAAAAATCTACCTTTAATATTATGTTGACATAATGCTTGAAAGTTTTCAATTGAGATAATATTTACCGTCACATTATTAAAAGCAATTAAAAAATTTTTATGAACTAAGTTATATATTTTTCAAAGTATGCCGATTATCAAAAATTCTAAATGCAAAGAATTTTTTTTGTAATAATCATTCACCATCAACCCAATGACATGTAATACCCATATAAGAATGCATTTGCTAATGATTACTCTAAATATCACTACATATACAAAAATGTTCAATCAAAGAAAAAATATTTTTAACAATTATTTTTTATTTTCTTTATATAAAATTATATAAGACACATTTAAGAGTACTTTTAGATACACGTTTAACATATGAATTTAATGCATTTTGAAAATAATTAATAAAATCTACTTTTTTACCAAAACTAAAAGATAAATGTTCCATATTTATCTTTTTTCCAATTTTTTATTATTTTTTATCATTATATTGAAATAATTGAGAAGTAGAAGAAGATGTTACGTATCTAAAAATTTGAGGTTGTTTTTTCTCTATTTCAAAATGAGCATCATTTTTTTTTGCAAGTACTTTTGAAATGTATCATAATCACTTTCAACTTTAATTGTGAATCGTCGGTTCCGAATCAAACCAGTGGTTCTGTTTTCTGGAAAAAGGGTCTGGACCGAATCCTTTCCCTACTAAGCCACAGTTAAAACTGGACCTGAAACTGATCTAGTCCGGACTGAACCTGGAACTGATCGAGTCTGGATTGGAGCGGACCAGTTCTACAGACCCAACTAGCCCGTGGTCAACCCTACCATGGAAAATATTTTATGCATTTAGTGTTTTATACAAAAGTTTTAGTGGAGATGCATCTATAGAAAATTGCTTAGATAGATTGAGTCTATGACCTAATCTATTGAATAATCTAATAAAATTAAAATATATCAATTAATAATATCACATTACATGTACTTTTACTTTTCTTTTTTCTTAAATTTACTCTTATTTTTCGAATTCACTTAACTTTAAAATAATTATTAAGTGATATGATATTATTATTTGACATGTCTTAATTATAATCAGATAATATGTTGTTATTAATTAACATGTCTTAATTTTATTGGGTTAGTCTACATTTTAGATGGTATACTCAGCAAACTAAAAATTTCTCTCCATCTATCAGTTGCCCACCTTATACTCCTCAAAAACATAAGTTACTGAAGAGCCTTATCAATAATGGCATTTTTGGATTGATCTTTGCTTCCCTGGGATGGTTTAAAGATTGAAATCATAAAGGTTTTAACAAGGATTAATATTATACATATCATTATTTTGTTAATAATTTTAAACTTCAATTAGCTTTTTTTTGAAGTCAATTAAATTGTGATTTAATTGGTATTTTCACTTATAAGAATTGAAGAAAATTTCTTATTAGAGTCACTTGCCACTATCTACCAATATTGATAGAAATTTAATACCTTAATAAATAATGAATATAAGGGAATGATTACCCATGTTATGTAGTAACGGCTCAGTGAAATTCTTAATGAATAAAAAAAAGCTATATTTTGAATCTTAAAAAAATTACAATTTATTTCCATTTTAGCTGATATGTCGTTAATATCCGCACGTGGAACACATATAGTTGCAGTTTTAACTTGTAATTGAATATATTGTTCTTTTATATAAAGATAAAAGACCAATGCTTCCTATATCACAGGAGGAAAAGAATAAAGAACACCTGAAGTAACACAGAATTAGAAGAAATCTAAAATTCAAAAGAGGGGGGGGGGGGGGGTTTCCCAGATAATCCCATGTTAAAAGAACAGGGAACAACTAATCAAAGAAAAGAAGCAAAGCAATGCCAATTCTCCCAATCAACTACTGCCTAATTGGGAAGCAAAAGACCTAATTCCCCCATATCTGTCTACTCTATTCAAATACCAATCCCTTGTCACCAAGTCACCTTCAACGTTAATAAAAAAACAATTGTCAACAGAGAAGAACCAAAACAAATTTATTACTCACCTTGTCCCTTGTTCCTTGTTCCTTTCCATTCAGTCATTTCAACAAACATTTAGCACAAAATATCTCAATACAATTCACTTTTTTCTTCTCCGAAATTTCTATTAGAGAATGATGGGGAAATGGAAAGTCGTGGCCTTTTTGGTGCTGCTATGTTATATTCTGGGGTCCTCTGCTGCTTCTAGTAATGATAGGCAGCAAAGGTGGAGAAAGGCGATGATATCAGAAGAAACGACATCGGCGATGATGCTCAATAGAATTGGATCATCCCTTGTGTTTCCACTCCATGGCAATGTTTATCCTGCTGGGTATGTACACAAGAGAGATATATATCTAATTATGCTAAAAATTTCTAGCAGATTTTGTTGTAATGGAGTAGCAAATTTTTGCAGATACTATAACGTTACACTAAATATAGGGCAACCAGCAAAGCCATACTTTCTTGATGTAGACACAGGAAGCGATCTCACATGGCTCCAATGTGATGCTCCCTGTCGCCAATGTACTGAGGTGAACCCGTCACTGGTTTTCTGCAAATTCAATATTTTTTCCACTATATATGATTATATTTATATGTCCTTTGTGATCTTTGTAGGCTCCTCATCCTCTTTATCGACCCAGTAACAATCTAGTGGTTTGTAAGGATCCCATATGTGCATCACTGCGTGGTGATGACAAATGCGAAGACCCAGATCAGTGTGATTATGAGGTTGAATATGCAGATGGTGGTTCATCCCTTGGTGTTCTTGTGAAAGATGTCTTTCTTCTCAATTCTACAAGTGGGAAGCGGCTTAATCCACTTCTGGCCCTCGGGTTTAGTTTCTTCTTTGCTTATTTTCTTTAATAATTTCTTCTATAATTTCCAGTCCCTGCCCTCTGGATGAGATAAAACCTTTTATGTAAGATAGAGCATCATGTTGCATAAGAGGCATGGAAAGAATTTGTGAATACATGAATTCCAATTCCCAGTGGCAATAGCAAAGCAATCAATGAGGTTTAAAGCTTTAGAAATCAGTAACTTCAGAAATTGATGAAGCAAGGAGAAAATGATCTGATTAGCAGCTTGGATGATTTAAAGCATAGCCTTTCCTCTAATTTTATGAATTAAAAAGGGATTGAATTTGTTTCCTTTATCTAGTGAATCTTAAGTGGGAAATTTTTTACCTACACATGACCTATTATGGGCCGATCCAATGATAAAATGTCCCATAAATTATTTTCCTTACATCTCATTCTTTTATTAGCTTGGTCTATATTAACAAGGCGTAGACAAAGTAGAGAAAAAACCAGGAAATTGCATCTGTTTGTCTTTTTCTTTTCCACATATATACAAGAATTTAAATTGGTATATAGAAACGATTTATAATGTCATTTTCCTACTCATCTTTTTTCTAAGCTCATTATATTTACCTTTTTGCTTTACAGTTGTGGATATGATCAGTTACCAGGTAGATCTTCTCATCCCCTGGACGGAATACTTGGGCTGGGCAGGGGAATATCTAGCATACCATCACAGCTTAGTAGTCAGGGTTTGGTGAAGAATGTGATTGGCCACTGTTTAAGCGGGCGTGGTGGAGGATTTCTCTTCTTCGGAGAAGACATTTATGATTCTTCTCGAATATCATGGACACCGATGTCACGCGATTATTCGTAACAAGACCCTATGGCTCTCCTTCTATATTTTAAGATCTAAGTTTATATTTCATTTTTATTGAATTATCTTACATCAACTCATCTTTTATGCCAGAAAACATTACTCACCTGGATCCGCAGAAATGATATTCGATGGAAAATTTACTGGGATCAGAAATCTACCGGTGCTTTTTGACAGTGGGAGCTCTTATACTTACCTGAATTCGCAGGCATATCAAGGGTTACTATTTTATGTAAGTAGGAAGAGCAATCACATTGTACATCACATCCCACTTAACGTTGGTATTATTTAAGTTGATTATAAGAAAATAATCTGTAAAATTCTTTTGCAAATTAAAAAAAAGATGCTTTTTCCATGCATAAGTAGCACTATCTCTTTCTAGAACTCTCTCTCACAAACACCTGAGTGAAAAGCATTAAAAGAATTAAAGAAAGAAAGAAGAACAAATATTTCTCCATCAATTCAGTAGGAAGCATGGGCTATTTCCAATATCATGCCATCCTCAAATCCTAATATATACTTAAATCCATGCCCTGTGTGTTTACAGTTGAGGAGAATATTATCAGGAAAGCCCTTAACAGAAGCCAAAAATGATGACCAAACTCTACCACTTTGCTGGAAAGGGAGGAAACCTTTTAAAAGCGTTCGTGATGTCAAGAAATACTTCAAAACCTTTGCATTGAGCTTCCATAGTGGTGGGAGAGTTAAAACTCAGTTTGAATTTCATCCAGAAGCATATCTTATAATATCAGTAAGTAACCCTTTAAATTTCACACTTCTTCTTATGCTGCTTAGTTTGTCTTAGTATTTTCCACAAGTGACTATTCTACTGCTTGCTTACCAGTACAAGGGAAATGCTTGTTTGGGAATTCTTAATGGTACTGAAGTAGGGCTGCAAGATCTAAATGTCATTGGAGGTATGTGTTATATTTTTAAAAAGACACTTGTAGGAAAAAAAAAAAAAAAAAAAGAATTGTGAGCATATATTTCAACTAATGTTATTGTCTATTGTTCCATTAGACATATCAATGCTAGACAGAATGATGATTTATAACAATGAGAAGCAAGTAATTGGATGGGCCCCTGCCAACTGTGATAGGATTCCCAAGTTCAAAAGCAGTATCATCTAAATTTTATTATCTGCAAGTATATATTCCTGCAAAGAATACTCTATTCAAATATACTTGTAAATGTGTTTGTTAATACACTGTACAAGGGCAATACCCCAAAGGGGATATATGCACATAAGTATTTCAGCTGTAATGTAATTATATTTAAAGATTTTCCTTGTCTTTAAGGTTTATGTTGTTGGAGGTTCATCCCCTGAAACCTATTCCCATCACCACATTAATTGCCTATTCAGACTTTTGCCCTTTTAATGACTTTCTTCACGTGTAATTTTTTTATTTAATTAAATCTAATGAATTGATATACACCTTACATCATAATAAGAATTCTCCTACAGGAAATCATTACATATATTAACATGAGGAAGCAGGCCCGTCCTGCCCTTTCCACTCCGCCAAATCAGCAAAGTAGATTGTCTGGGCCCACAGACTAGAATCCGATTAACCAAAAAATAAAAAATAAAATTTTTAATCTAACTTTTTTTTTTAGCAAAAAAAATGAGGATTAAGATGGACAGAGCAGTGAAAATGATCAGAATGGCTTCTGTAGAAACATGAACATGTCCTGCAGAGGTGAGAGCTGATCCGATTGGAACTGAATTTGAGAAGCAAAAGGGTCATCATCTTGAAATCCATCAACGTAATTCAAGCCAAAATCCAACCCATTAATATCCAGCTGATTCCATCTGGGTTCACTCTGTACCTCTTTCTCGCACTTGATCTCTTCAGGGGACAGCACGTGCTCAGAGGAGCTCGAGTCCGTATGCAATCTGGGTATGGAATCAGATGTTTCCATGTGTACCGGAAAATCATAATTATTGAACACAGACGGTACCAATGGCGATAGTTGTGGGGGGAAAGTTCCATTCTGTTGAGATATGTTGGGTTTTTGGTCTGCCTCCTCTATTTCTGGATACTCAGTTTGTTTTCGATCTGTTGAGTAATATTTCTCCATGCTTCCTTTCTTGTTGTAAATACGACATAATACCCATTCATCAAGCTGTAAAAGGCAAATTCATCAGTTACAAAATCCAAAATTTTGAAAATTTTTATTTTTAAGAAATGAGAAAAGATTGGTTAAATTACCCTGAGATTGTTTTTCTTTCCAGCAGATCTATCGACATTGGCGAGGCGATATTCGTGCATAATCCAGTTGGTTTTGATTCCTTTAGGAGCTTTTCCTGCATAGAAGACGAGTGCTTTCTTTATCCCAAGAGTTTTTGGCCGGCCGATGGGTTTATCTGCTCCGGTGGCTTTCCAGTACCCTGTCCCGGCCGCCCTGTTCGGCCTTGACCCGTTTGGATATTTTCTATCCCTTGGTGAGAAAAAGTACCATTCCTTTTCACCACAAGGAGCCATTTCTGCACCCATTAACACATCTTAATTAAAAATAAAATCCTACCCATTTCCAAAATCACTGAAAAGTGTACATTTTTAATTTCAAACTAAAAAGAATAAAAAGCTACCTGGAAGCTGCCATGGGTCATACTTGTAAAGATCAATCTCAGCAATAATGGGGACAGAAATTGGCTGCCCTCCGCATTTCCTACACAAGTAATGATTCACCAATTCATCATCTGTGGGATGAAATCTGAACCCAGGCGGCAACTCTAGCTCTGCTCCCTTCATTTCTCCTTTAGATCTGTAGATTTTACTTCCTATTTTTTCTTTATTTTTTTTTTCAGTTGTTCTTCTTTCTTCTTTCTTTCTCGCTGTTTCTTCTGCTGCTCGCTGGAGACTTCAAGGATGAGGAAAACAGAGAGAGGGTGACGAAGATTTTATAGGGGGGAAGAACAAAAGTATTATTTTTAATAAAGAAAATAATTATTTTTCCCAGGTGGGGTCCAACCTTTATAAACAAAACGTGGGTATTATCTGTTTTTTACTGGCTGACCGCAGCCGTGGACAGTGAAAACTGACACACAACAAATCATTTGGAGCCACGTGGGAAAATTCTGTCATTGCTTCCGTCATTCTCCTTGTCTTTTATTCGAAAGTCGGCTCAGTGCCTCTTGGGGTTCGTTGTTGACTGTTTTTTATGAAGACCGTAATGGATACTAATCCTCGCGCACATAATTGAACCAATATAATAATGCCACGTTAGTTAACTCATGCTTGGGCCAAAAGCGTTCACGTGTGAGTGGAAGGGTATGTGTTTCGGAACTATGCTCGGTCGCACATGATCATTGCTTTTTCTTCAAAGGTGGGTTTGAATTATACGTCATCGTCTTGGGGGACTCACGTAGGTTAACTGACGTCACCTTTTTTTATTTTTTATAGAAAGTTGAATTTTTTTAATTCTTACAAGAAACACTTAGTAAAACAATGATAAACGTCAGCGCTTACATAAAAGCACTTGCGAGCATATGCGGGGGATAATAATATTTAGAGCTGGCAACCTCTGTTTTCCGTGGGTAAACTAGTTAGGGTCACTATTTCTGTTGCATAATTCACTAATTTATTAATTTTTATTTATAGTATTAATATAATTAATTATAATAAAATATATTATAAATTTATTAATAATTAAATATGTTAATTATTAAATAGTTTATATATTTTTAAATATATATAATTAGACATATTTATATAGAGTCATATAAAATTTATATCGTATCATATCATTTAATTATATCGTAAATTATTCCTCATATTCTCATCTATAAAAATTGTAATAGATTTCAAATTTGGATATTTTCACTACTATTTATCATGAATGCCATGCACCAAATTTCCTTTCTAAACAACTGAAAAATCCTTTGACTCCGTCTACCTCCATTTTTTAAGTTATTGACTTCTTATCCTTCCTACGAGGCTTCTTCCTATGTTTTTTTTTTTTTTCCAATATGGATATCCCTAATTGTTTTTATTACTTTATTAAAATTAATTTCTTAATTTTTTTGTACATTATGCACTTAAACTTTTATTTTTTAGATTTAAAAACTTTCCACTATCCTACAATTCTGAAGTTACAAAAGAATTCGTCTAAAATAATCTTTCAATTTTGATTTTTGTCATATTATCAAAATGTCAATAATGACTAAATTTTTATAAATAAAATTGAAAATATTTAATTTGAAGAAATAAACAAAATTAAAGATCTAATAGACAATTATGTATAATTGGAGAGTCAAAATATTCTTTTTTTTTTTTTCCAAATTTTTCATTAAAGGAGTGAATGACATATAAAAATTTTGAATAGTAACCAGCATTTTTTATATTTTGGGGTCAAAGTGTAGGCTGTGGTTGTTGCTTAGGCTTTACCAACTAACATACCCATATCCATTTTCCATCTAACATACTCCTTTTTACATTTTATTCTACTTGGGGAAGGACTTATCTAATAATTAATAATTATCTGCTACACATATTTCTCTTCATGCTTATGAAACCCAATCAATTTCACATCTATTTTCTTAGTTTATTATTTATTTTCCACTACAATGTGTATCAATCTCAATCTCAATGTGTCACTAACTCATACTTACTTTTTTTATTTTTTTAATAATAATTGAAATTAATTATTCCTTTTATAATAGTTAGGATATACAAAAAAATTAATAAATAATTAATTTATATGTGTTAAACGATACCATTGATTAAATATTTTATAAATTTTTTAACAATTTATATTTGAATTCCACTATCTAATATATTAAATAGTAATATCACAAAATTAGCAGAGCTAAACTCAAGAAGATGAGCAGAAAATGTATTTTTATTATCACTTTTTGCTCTTCAATTGCTTATACCAATCTGGTGTGTCATGAATCTGAAAACAAGTGTCTCTTGTATATCCCCCTTTATTACAAAAAGTGCAATACAATCGGAAATCTCAAATTTATAGTTTGAGAATCTTATGAAAATTATTGGGATAAGGTCCAAAATTGCTCTTAGAAAATGGGGTAATTATCAATATTGACCACAATCTTTTTTTTTTGTCAATAGTATCCTTAGTGATTTAAAATTGGTTCAATTTTGTCCTAAGATATACAACGATCACTCCACATGAGGATCATATATTTTTACTGTAGTTAGCAGACATGGCATTTAGGATTTATTAAATCCATATGCAAATTAATTAAAATTATAAAATAATTAAAGAATAAAAAAATATAAACCTAAAAGAGAATCCCTAAGATGTAAAAACTTCAAAAAAAAATCCCCAATTTTGTTAGAACATAAACTCTCCCGTTTTCTCTCAATCAGATGTAACTCCATAACCACTAGATACGATTAATACTATATTGCCATCAAACATGAAGAAATTTGCTCTAATTCGCCAGAGGAGTTCAACTTACATGGATTTAGACATCGAGAATTCCATCTTTTCTAGGTAACATATCTTTCATTTGAAATTTTTACTCAATAACTTGTGTGTTGATGCTTTTAGAGGATATTTATATCGATGTTGTCTTCATATGATTTATTTATTTAGTTTAGTTCATGTAAAATAGTGAAAGTTTAGGGTTTTATACGAATTTTATTGAAGAGTGTGGGGGCATAAACTGGGTCCATGTCATGTTTGTTTAGTTATATACTTTTTTGGCATTATGACTTGACTGTTTTGTCGTTTTTCTTTCCTCTTTTTAATTATTGTATGTGTATTTGGAATTGCGTATTACGACATTATAGTACTAATGACTCAACAAAGAACATGAATGGAATTTTAGGGATTTGAACTGTAGATGTTAAGTTCCATTATGGAGGCGAATAAGAATAAGTTCGAAAAATTAAAAAATGTGAACTATCAAACAATAAGTACCTATAATTTTGACCCTAACTATTTTGAAATTAGATACTTCAGGGTAAATCGATATTTGATTTCATCATTATTGTCTCTGCTCTGATCGTAAATTTATGTCTCTATTCTTGCTCCAAACGGGATCGGATATCTCCAAACGAGGTCGGATATATCTGATGCATTTATTTTTTTAGCTTATATCTTATATTATTTTTTATCCTTTTACATTATTAAATCAATTTACATCAAAATAAATTCAATTGATTAAATAAATTCAATTCAACTTTCATTAATTATTTTGAACTTCAATTGATTAAATAAAAATTGATTAATTAAATTTTATTGGATTAAATTATTGATTAAACTAAAATTGGATTGAATTTCAATTAAATAAATTAGAGATTGATTGATTGGTTAAACTTAAAATGATTATATAAACTAAATTTGTTAAATTGAAATTGATTAATTGATATATATATATATGACGGATTTGGATTGGGGCATGGGCCGAGGTATACAAATAATGTCCTGTCTTATTCCACTAAATTATATTTTAAATTTTTCTAAAATCTGACTCAGTTCCAGTTAAAAGTTAAAAAATTTGTCTAATTTGTGAAGGATATGAGATGAGAATCTACGGGCATGTGTCCAATTGTCATCCCAAAACTTTTACAAATAGGTTGAAGGTTGAGAATTTAGCTAGAATTCTTGCTCTTGATCCAAATGCTTCCACTTTTGAGTTAAGATTGCCTTTATATAAATGGTGATGAAGAAATAAGTAAAATTTTAGGTTTTTTAGACAAAAATTGTAAAGAAAAAGTGCATTTATTCCCACTGTTTGGTGAGGACATACCTATTTATGCTTCTGGTTTGGATGGACAAGTAATTGTGCCTAGGAATTCTATTGTGTTGGATGGTCAAGTTAAAATGCCTAGTGGTGTTGATGTTGGGGGGCACAAAATACAAATGCTGATGTTGGTGGGGCACAAGGTGCATATTTAGGGAGTAATAAGGATGAAGTACATGGTGATAATGAACATGCAGGGGAAATGGGCACCAAGGTCATGTTATTCCTGAGTTTCATACTAAAAATAGTTGGGTGGCAGGAGCTGAGGCAATCCATGACAATGAGTCTTTATGATTTATAAATGTAGATGAAGATTTTAATTCAGATGATGCACCTGAACATCTTGAAATCCCAGTTCATATGGCTAAAGAAGGGGATTGTTTTCTAGTTTTGAAAATGAAGAAGACCTTGATTGAGAGTGTAGCATTGAAAAATGTGAAACTTCTAGTACTTGTAAACTCTAGTCTAGTGATGAATCTTTTGATAATGATCGTGCTTATATATATTAATGCTGAATTTGAGCTTTCTAGGAATAGAATTGAGGCAAGGAAAAGGGTCAAGTATGATAGGAGGGAAAATCAAAGTTATTTTTACGTGGGCATGACCTTTAATGGTGTGGATGAGGTTAGGGACATTCTGGATAAGTGTATTAGTTCTATTGAGAATTATTAAGAGGTATAGAGGTAAAATTGAGTGAAATGTGAGAACTAGGACTATCCATTTGTTATGTATGCAAATAAAGTAGAGGGTGAGAAGGGTTTAGTGATTAAAACACCATATGTGGAACATAAATGTTATAAGATTTATAAAAACCATAGTGTCAATGCCAAGTTTCTACAAATCTCCAATGGCTGATAATTCAGAGGATGACATTGTTGGAGATGATACTTTCTTAGCACAATTCGTATTTGGAACAAAGAATTAAAGACTTATTTTCTGATTATGGCTTGTGGAAAAATGGATTTTGCAGAGAAAGGGGGAAGTGAAGCTGAAATTAAGTTGAATTTTTTTATAAGTTTTTATCTTTTTTTTTAAAAAAAAAATTATAGTTGGTGTGGCATGTAGTGTGGCAACACTAGCTGACTTGGTGTCTACTGTGTCATCTTCTGTAGCAAAAATGGAAAACGTGACATCTGACGTGGAGACAATCGTAAAGCTGACGTGGAGTGGCCATATCTTGGGACGAGATTGAACCAATTTTAAATCACTAAGGGTACTATTGAAGGAAAAAAAAAAAGAGATAGGAATTGATATTAACGGTTGGTCATAATCCAGAGGCAATTTTGGACTTTTTTCCCAAAATAATTAAAGTTTCAAACAAATACTTTTATACGAAAATTTCTCATAATTAATATAAGAAAAAGGAGTTCACCGAATTTCTAAAAAAAAAAATAGAGGAAAAGAAAAGTGGTGAATGTGAGTTGGGAAGGTCGCAATCACAGCCACAGATACAAAAATTTACTAGAAAAAGGTCCAAGTGAGATGAACAGCAGGCATCGGTTGTAACAGTGTGGGTTGATAGTGAGATTATCTCCTTCTTGGAACCTTCTCAACATCCATGGATCCTCTAACAGCAGCCGCCAAACTTGACATTCTTGTCGGCCTGTCTTTTCAATTTATTCCAGGAGTAGGTTTCGAGCCAACCCATCATCTTCTTTAAGGTATTTTCGTAATCTCAAAATCACAAATATATGTAGTTATTTTTATTAATGAGATCATACTACACACTTTCGTAAATTCTCACAAATTTGGAAAAATTTAGAGGGATTTCCTTAACGAACATTTCAAACGGTCTTTTATTTATTTATTTATTTTTTCTTCTCATGCAAGAAAGTGATTTTTAAATCCACATTTAAAAAATTAAAATTATATTATTTCATGTGATATTTAATAATATTAATTTAATACTCGATTATTAGTCAAATTTATTGATGGCAAGTTAGCTTTTTCTTAATTTGAATTCTTACAATAGTCATGAGGATTATAATAAAAAAATTGTCATATAATTATAGCACATCAATTTTCCTTAATCTATATAAAAAATCTATGAGATTATTTTTCTGAAAATATAATAAAGAGTTTATTATCAGAAAAATGCTAAAAAAGAATTATTTCATACTATAATATTATTTTAAAGTTATTTATAATATGTAATGTTTTCAATTCTGCCATTTTAAATCATTAATCATTTACTTCAAAATTCATGCAATTGTTGATACAATCGTTGTTCATGAAACTCATCATTCTTTAAAAACAATAAATAAATAAAATTGTCTTATATGTAAATTTCTTTGTGAAAACAGAAATGGAAAATTCTTAAGAAATAAGATGGATAAATCCTTTTTAAAAAAAAGGGAAATCCTTCAACAAATTAAATAAATCCCTAACTTCTCGAAAAATATATAATTTAACTCAAGTAACTAAATTTTAAAATTTCAATCAGTACCTATAATTTTGTAATAAAATGCTTGTGCATTTGTAAAACCCAAAAAAAAAATATGGACTGCAAATTTCTATAAAATCTGTATATTATTTTTTTCTAAAAAATATTCATATATTTTTTTTAAAACTAAACATAATGAAAAATTATTAAAAAAGTATCTAAGAATTAATTAGAAATTTAATGTCGCCTATCATAAACATTATTATTATTTTTGTTCGTAAGAACAATTATTAACAACATGAAAGTAACAATTTAAAACATAAAATAAAATAAAATTTACAAGGGTTTAAAAAAAATATGAAACCTATACAAGAATTTTATATTTGAAGTGAAGCTCGAGTAATTAACAATATTAAGAGATATTTGAGATTGCTATTAAGTGTTAAAAATAAAGATTTATAATTTTTTATTTAATTGACTAATTTTTTTTTAATTTTTTATAAATTATTTTTATCAAATATGCTTAGGTGAAAAAAATCTATTTGTATATTTTACTTCAAAGCTGTTTTTAAAATTTAAAATATTTGTTTCTAAAAATTATTTTTTCCAAATTTAATATAGAAAATATCGAAATTCTATTAAATAAAAATTTAACTTGCGGTGGAGAAGTGAAGACCAAATGAAGCAAGATGAGAAATTGAGAGTAAATGAGAGAAATTAGTAAGTAGTTGGAAGTGAAAAAAAATGGTGGAGGGAGTGAAAGTGGGTGTAATGTAAGATGAAAGTAAACAAGAAAATGAGATGTTGACATGTGGCAATGTGTTTTCGTTCTTCATGAAAAGAAGTATTATGTCAAGAAGAAAATTACTAAAATTTGGCTTCATTTAAAAATTATAACAGTTTCATTTATTTTATTATATTATATAAATATATTCTTCTGTTAGATTTTCTGTTAAAAATATATTAAATTATGGTGAAATGATAAAAAAAATTATTATTTATTCATAAAGCTTAATTTATTATAATAATATTTTTCTAAATAAAAGATAATATTTTTTCTAATTAATAGTAAATGCTCTAAAATTTATCAAAAGAACTGTATAGTTTAATGAATATAAAACAAATAAGATCGATTGTGTATTTTTTTTAACCTTATAGAGGAGGTCAAACCTTAGGGAAAATAATAATTTTCTCTTATGTTAATGATGTTTTACACATGGTAATCAGTCTTCCACATGTTGAAAAGGCTTCACGCAATGTGGCATGCCTGTCAGTTTAGGTTCTGGTCAACATTCACGTTTTGTGACTAAATTCAAATGACAACAAATGAAAAAATTAATTATAAATATGTAATATTAAATTTTTTAAGAAAACTAAAAAAAGAGTTCAACCGAAAAATATGCGAATTTTGTCTTGTTAGCGACTCTCGAATTAAAAATACCATAATAAAGAGAATATTGAAATGAATTCGTCGGTATAATTTCATATCAAAATTCCAGCATTTAGAGTCCAAAATCGAAAAAATAAAATTCAGGATCCAATTTTGTGGGAATAATAGGAAGCACGATTTTTCTCTCTCGTACACAAAATGTGAAATTGAGAACATTAAGACAGAGAAAATTATAATATGAATATTGGTGTACTTAATTATAGAAAATAAATTAGTGTAGGATATGAAATTGAAAAAATTAAAATTGGATGCACATTTAATTTGAAAAGAAAAAAAATGAAGAACCAAATTGAAACTTTGGAAATAATTATTATTAAGCAAAATTATTTAGTTTAATTAACCATCGATTAAATAATAATAATAATAATAATAATAATAATAATAATAATAATAATAATAAAAAGGAAATAAAAGATGTTTTAGTTTTGCATAGGTTACATGTAGCTAACATGCAACCTAATGTGGAGACACATCACATATCTAGTTGGCAAAAGTTGGTTAAGATGGAAATTTGTAAGATAACAAATTATATTTCTTCTTTTCCCAATCTTTATACCCGTCCAATTCTCACTCTCCAACCGAATCACCTTGAGCTATTTTCCTCCCTTTTTCTTCTATTTTCTCCTCAATCAAACATCTTTCTAATACATGGGAGTAAACTAAGATTAAGCAAGACCTCTTAAAGTGGTGACCCATCTTCCCTTATTGAGTTGGAACCGAGACAAAGCAAGAAGAGAGTGGGAGAAAGTAGGATCGGCCATAGCAAGGAAAGTGAAGAAAAGGATTTGCATGTAATATTAATAGTGAGAAACGATTTTGCTTGAGGAAATCGAACCAAGAAAGGGAGAAAGCAAGTTTAGGAGGCCACAGATTAGTGAGATTTTGGAGTTTAAGAAAAAGAAAACGAGAACCAAAAGTTGAGATTTGCAAGAATTTGGTGAGTTAGTCGATATCTTACTTATGTCTTATTCTTCCGATTCCTTTCTTCTTCCATTTAATTCGCCCTTTTATGCTTTGTGTGTGAATCTATGTTTAAAACTCTTTTCCCTTGTTTTTGATTTATGTTGTGTTATTGAAACTAGAATTGATCTTGTGGAGATTTGATTTAGGCCGTGACATACAAAGGCAGAAAAAGGGAGATCAAGGCATGATTGAGATCGAAGGGGTTCAAGATGATTTTGCATGTCAAATATTTAAACTTGAGGCGTGATATTGCATGGATATAAACAAAGAAAATGGGCCACAGCTGGTAGAAAGTTTGGTCAAGATGGGCTTATTTTTATGGCCGAAAGCCATATTTATTTCATTTCCTTTTTATGCCAAGTGAGGATTGAAATCTATTTCTCAACACATGCTTCTTTTCTTTCTCTTATTAAATGGAAGCTAAAAAAAATGGTGGAGCAATGATGTTTGGCCGAGACAAATTAATGGGTTGTAAAACTTGAAGTAAACAGAGAGTTATAAAGTATATGTAAACAGTTTTGGGCATTTTTGTTAGACCTAGAAATATCAACCAAAAACTCGAAGGAGGATTGGACCGAAAGTACAAGAGTGAGCTTAATCATGATTAAACCATAAGTTGTATAAAATAGGATTTCAATTAAGCGAGTTTAACCCAAACATTAATCATGACTTAAACTTTTGGGTACCAATTTTAAACTAATTAGTAAACTTTTAAAGGCTTGACCATAATATTAAAGACTTGATTGTGACATTAAAACGGAGATAATAGTACTTAGAACAAGGAAGCATTAGAGGAAGCATTAGACCAAAGTTAAGCTAAGCTGATAAATTAGCTAAATAAAAAATTAAGTTAAATGAAATTTAATAAAAGAATTCAAGTTAATTGTTTAAATTTTGGGACAGTACTAGCGACCTAAAGGTACATATGTTTTGGTCAAATTTTTGTTATAATTAAAGTATAAAAAAAGACTAAAATTGAAGTACTAAAAGATGAAGATATTTATAAAACCCTAAGCATAGATAAGAATATGGCCCTAGAATAAACCTTTCATATCAGCTAACTTAGACACCAAGTTGCAAATCAAGATAATGATTAATAATTATAATACATGTTTGCAAATCAAAATAATAATTAATAATTATAATACATGTCTAATAAAGTTTTTATAGAAAGTTTAAAGAAATTAATTTACAGTAAAGGACTAAATTAAAAATTTTGATAAGTTTTGGAGTCAAATTGCAATTTACCAAAATTTGGAAGATTAATGAGATTATTTGCTAATTAACATATTAAATTTGGACATTTAAAATAAGTTGGCCAGTTATAGTACCATAGCATGATGAAATGAGATTAATGTGTTAATTAAACCTAAGTATCAAATAAATTATCAAAGATTGGTAAGTCCCACATGAGGACTTTTATTCTCTTCTTATTTCTTCATTTTCTTCTTCTTTCTTTCCTGCCCAGAACCAGTCTCCACGCCATCCCTCTTTTCCTCTATAGCCAACCTTGAAATCTAGAGAGAGAAAGGAAGGGAAGAGAGGGAAAAGAATAAGACAAAGTGATTTTCATGATCTACAAGTCTTAAAGAAGCTTGGAAAAGTAAGAAGAAGGAATAACAAATAAGTTTAATGGAGAGAGAAATCTCCAAGGTTGTGATCAAGTGAAGAAAATTGTAAAGGTAAAAAAATTTTCTTCCTATCTTTCATCTTTTCTTAAGGAATTTGGGGTTTTGAGCTCATTTAGAGCTTGATTATGTAGAGAGAGAGTTTAGGATTTCATGAGAGAGAGTTTAGGGTATAATGAGATTCTTGATAAGGTAAGGTTTTGACGATGATTTTATTATGTTGTAGGAGCTCAAAGGAGTAAAGGCAAAGATAAAGCTATGTAGAATAGTGAAGGAGAAAAATAGAGATTTGTGCATATTTAAAACAATAGTTTATTTTTGTTTGAAATACTGCATGTTTAACGTGATAATTGTTGATTGAATTGCATCTATGATGGTTGTGGCATGAAACCATATGTCAGATGTAAAGAATGAAATTTTGTGATATGTGAGTTAAGTGATGTATGTTAGAGAATTGAGTTATGATTAAGACATTTTTTTTATCTATTAGAATATGATATGCTGAGTAAGGAGCTCAGAAATACATGGGTTTGTATTTTGGTATGATTTGGTGCAACTATAAATGAATAAGGAAGTGAATATACAGGTTTTCCGTAGATAGTCACGGGTGTGAACTTGCTAGTTTACGAGCGTGACTGAATTGTATCACAGTTGTGACTTCTGTATAGAAATGACACAATTCATTCTAGAAGCATTCACGGCTTTGAATCACGGGCGTCAACTAAATTACAGGTGTAAATACTCTATTTTTAATAATTATGAATATTGTTAACTAATAAAGTATTCAAATAAATAAATGAAAAGATATTATTAATCCAATAAAAATAAGAATGTTGATATGTTTGTAATAAGGTGATTAATTGAACCTTTATATGCATAAAATGAGTGAATTTAATAACTATGAATTTTAATGACATTGAGTAAGCCCTAAAACACCTAACTAGAATCAGACTTAAGATAGTTTGACATGTCAATCAGGAGGAGAATATGATGAAATTCATTAATGGTATGAATTATGAAGTCGGTAATGGAATTACTATGAAGCCGGTAATGACACTATTATGAAACCGGTAATAACACTATTATTGAAATCAGAAATGACATTTGTATGCGCACATTATATCGCGTGTGACACTCCTGAGTGCCTAAATGGTAACTCCGTTATCGTAGTTAGGGCACGCGCTCCTAAGTGCCTGGATGGTAACTAAGTTATCCTAGTTAGGGGTTCATAGGTGTTGGGGGGTTATAAAGGTGATATGGTTATAAATAATAGTTTGAAATTAAAAAGAAAATCTTGAGTTGTGGGCTATAACTATAAAGAAAATATTCCATAAAAAAGAGATTTTATAAAAAGGAGATTGAAAAAAAAAGAATCATGAATTGTAAAATGGATAATAATGATGATTTAATAAAGTAAAACAAATATGAGATATAATAATATAATTTGATATTTTTGCATGCTAGAATACTATGCAATCTATATTTGCGTAAAAGATAGGTGGACATAAATTGATAAATGACAATGCATGTTGTATGAAATAGTTTATTATCTTAATTATATGCACCACTAAGCTTAGACCTTAGAGTGTAAGTTTTTTTCCACACAGATATAGAAAGATAGTTGAAAGTTGTAAATAAAGCAAGCGGTGATCCTAGTCAATTAAAACAACCGATCTTGAAATAGTGGATCACAATCTTTGGACCTTTTTATTTCATAATATATACTTCTGGATTTGTAAAATTTAATTTATAGTTTTGTAATACTATATTACGTAAATAAATTATTCAGTATTTTCTCTAATATCCTTGGGTAAAAAAAAGTGCACTGTATCTCAATATTTATTAAGTAACGATTTAAAGAAATCGGCATAACACTCCCTTATCTAGGGAGGTGTTGCTAGGGAGGTGTTGTTTGGATAAGGGAGTGTTACAAAATGATATAAAATATTAAGCTATTAATTGGTCGTTTTTCTCTTTTATTAACCAATAGTTTAACTAATGCCAACTTCCTAATCATTTAAATGTGAAATGTGGCTTTGGATCTCATGGTCTCATATCCATTCAAACTTTAATCACATGTGTTCAAATGTTCCTCTTTGCATTCTCGGATTCCAACTAACATTGGATAAGTTTAGACCCACTTTTACTTCAATTTCTTTCAAATTTTCTTCACAATTAAAAATATTTTTTAACTTTATCTATCTCATTTTTTTTATTGATTCACTTATTTAATATAAACTCTTTAAAATCCAATTGATTAACTATATTTATTTATTTATTTACTATTTTTCACGTAATTAAACTTTATCTTGTTTTCTCCATCTCCATCAAGCTCTCGGTTTCAATCACCACACGACCCAAATCTTCATATGTTACCACCCATTTTATTCTCATTTCATAGACACAAAAGTCCTCCTTTTGCTCTATTGTTCCAGTCCATTTGTCAAATCTTTATTCAATTTATCCAATCTTTATTTCTTTGAGTCTCGGCTAAGTTTGATCTATTCACATATTTCTCCATTTCACTTTCTTAATTCTTTTATTTCATCAATTGTTGGTGTTATTTAAATTAATTAATCAAATTTTAATTCGATTAAAATTAATCTTGGGTTCCAATTCCATCTTAGGTCTCGGCCAAAGGGGAAAAAAAATCCAATTTTACAAATTAAATTTTCATCTTTATGTCGGCCATCCACACTAAAGCCATATTTTTAAAGTCGTATTCACGATTCAAAGGCAAACTTCCTCCCACAACTTAGCTCAGTACATCATACTTTCTTCTAATCAACACAAAATTACTTCCCTTCTCCACGCATGTCTCCTAATCATATCTTCTAGCTTCAATCATTAAAGTAAAAGAAATAGGGCAAAAAGAAAGATTGGAATTCATTTCATCTTTGAAAGAATAGAAAAGAAGTAATAGAAAGACCCGAAAGGAATGTCATGGCCATAATAAGATTTACAATAAAACTATGTTTTTGTTACCTTTCCAAATTTCCCAAATAACCAGTGGCTTATTTGCATGATTTTCCCCCTTCTCCTTGCTTCAATCCTTCCATGCAAATACAATTTCTTCACTTCCTTATCAGGTTTCTTAAGCAGCTTTCCACAAGGCCGAACTCCATATTCACTTTTCTCTTATTGATTATCCCGAACAAATTGAAGTAGATATAGAAATGGCGGTTTTCTACAAAAACTCACAGTCTCTCACTTAAAGCCACCACTAGCCTTCTAATATTGTTTAGCTGAGAGAAAATGATAAGAAAATTAGAGAGAATTGAAGGAAAAGCAATCAGGCAAGGAGAGAGAACTTGGTTTCGGTGGAGAATTAAGAAAAGAAAATTGATATCATAAAAGTGTACCCACCTTATGCCATATATACTTAATTAAAGTGGTGGCTAAAGTGCATGCAAGCCATGTGGTGGCATGCATGGCTGATTTAAGGTTAATTAAATTTTGTTTAATTCAATTAATCACACTGAACTTTAATTATTTCCACAATTAATTCCAATTTAGTTTTCAATCTTTTCTCTTTTCAATTTAATCCATATATGAATTTTATTTTATTTTTTTTATCTTAGAATCCAAATTAAACAATTTTCACCAATAACATATCTCATAAATTTCTCTATTAATTATTCTACCTACTACTTAATTTAATTGCATTAATTCTACATCGATATAAAATTCACTTTTTAAATTAAACTGCATCCTAATTAATTTTTTTTCAAACCCTAAACAAATTAATCTCTTGCAATTAAATACACCAACATTCTCAATATAATTTAATTTATATACTAAAGTTTTCGATTTCGTGATTGACATGCTGGAGCAAAATTGTATTTCCAGTATTTTTGCGGAACTAGATCTTAAATTTTATTTCTTTAGTTTCATACCATAAAATTCAAATTTTTAACACCAAATTATACCGACAGGTTCGTCTTAATATTTTTCATGTCTTAGTTTGTAATTCGCAGACGACACAAAAATTATGTATTTTTAGCTTTGTCCTGTTTTTTTTTTCAGTTTTCATACAAAATTCACCATCACGCCTTCACAATCAAAATTTTGACTAATACTTGGTGCGAATTTCAACTCTGATCGTATCGACTGTTTCAATCATGAATGTGCTTGTTTTTCAGTCTGTTTGGCACATTTGATTGTGAAACATTGTATCGGTCAGGGTCAAAACGGGCGGATGTAATAAGGTCTATGATGTCTTAATATATAGGTCTGATGAAATATTTGCTAAGTGAATGAATGTGGTTTTCTTTGGTGAATTTTTTATGATTTGCGACGCTATTGATGAAATGATCTTTTAAGTATAAATGATTATATAATATATACATGTAAAATGAGTTGTTATGTTTAAAATGACAGTGTGATACACCAATTTATAATTAGTTTATTTTATATTTTAAAAGAAAATAGTTGTTTATATTTGTTTTTTATTACAAAATTTTACCAAAATGAATTATAATTCTAAAATTATATTTTAAATGATTGTCACTATAAAACTTATACCACCGAATTAAAACACTCAACATGAAAGTTTTTTTTCTTGTGTAGGTTTAGTGCCAAAAGCGAAAATGGTATATAGATAGACAAGAGTTCATTAACAGTGATTCCACTAGGAGGCGCAATAGTAAGAGTGGTAGTCATGTCATGCTCATAAAACAGATAAACATGCATTATGTATATTTTTATTTTGAAAAAAATTATGTCTGTAAAAGTATGTTTCACGTATGTAAATAAGATATATTTATTTATTTTTTTATTTTTATCATGAGTTATGAATTAGATTATATATATTATATATCTATAAGTCATATGCAGACACGTCAGTTAGTTAATTGGAAACATCATTTTACCTAACTAAAGTATAGAAAAATAAGGGGTGTGACACAATGGGCCGGGATCACTTTACATTTCATGCATGAATTTAGGCCCATATCCCACCTAATTGTTTGGTTATTTGTACTTTTATTTCACACAAATTATATCATGGATTTGTATTCATCGTGTATCGTGGTCTCAATTTTAAAATGACACCATATTGTTCTTTGAGTTAAATGATTCACGCATGTTCACTGTGTATTATGAATAGAAATAATTATTGTATCCTTATTTTTCTTCATTATCAATAGAGAGAAAAAATTTTAGTTTGCATATTTGATTTTATTTTTAATATTTTTGAATGTTTTAGTTATTGTTATTATTGTTTATGATGAAAAATATTAGTTTTGATATATTTGTAAAATAAAATGGTTGAAAATAAAAATATTTGAACTAAAAATGAGTAATATTAAGAAAGAAAATCGAGTTGCTAAAAGTTGAAGACAATGAATTTGATATAAATAATGAACTTGCAAGTGATTAACATGCAAGTTTTAAACGTTGAACTTGTAGCTTCTATATAAATGATGAATCTGTAAATTTTAAAGTATAAACATGTAGCTTTAAAAGGATGAGTCTAGGCAGGGATCGTCTGTTCTTTTGCCAATTTTGTTTTAGGATCTTGTTTTTCGTATGATTATAGATAATTATTGATCGAAAAAATTAATTTGGAATAAACAAATATTTTCCAATTAATAAAATTTATAAGGATAATATAATATAAATAAAAATTAAATTAAATTAGCTACCAACTTATAGAAAAAAAAACTGTAAAATGAAAAATTTTCAATTAGCAGCTGATTGTGACTTGAATCAACTATTAACTACTAATTAGGATATTTTACCAAATACAATTTTAACAGATATTGAGTACTAAACAATTATTAGCAGCTTCAAAAAGTTGAATTAAATGACCTCTAAAAATACTTGAATCGGGGAAGAGACTTGCATGAAAAAAAAAACACTAATAGATGCAAATGGTTTATGGCAAGGATGAGGACAAATTTTGCTTCAAGTTGAGGTGTCGACTTATTGATTGTTATCGACTTGATGAATTTTAGTCGATGAAAGAAAAGAGAAAAAAAATATTAAAGTCCAATTTAGTTTAGCGGTTAGCTAATTATAATTGATTGACATTAATATTTGATAAAACTAATTAAATTGATGTTAAAATTTAAAATTATTAGATATAATTTATTTTATTTGAAAAATATATTTTTATATAATGTATGAATATATAAGGTAATTATTTGATATAATTATTTATTATATTAAGATAATAAAATAATACAATATAATCAATTATAAATACAAATTTAAATAAATGCATATATATAATTTATAAATAAAATAAATTATTTTAATATAATTTATGCTTAATATATTAAACAATTTAAAACATATTATATATCATTTAAAAATAAAATAATATTACTACTTATTATATTTTATATTTGTAATATTGGGATATGCTAGCCTGAGAGGGTCAATTGACATGGGAGAAACTTGCCCTAATTTCAGCAAATGCTCATGAAGTTCGCCAAGAGGAATTGGCAGAGTGGCCAGGGAGCCTCTGTTCTTTTGCCAATTTTGTTTTAGGATCTTTTTTTTTTCTATGATTATAGATAATTATTGATTGAAAAAATTAATTTAGAGTAAATAACTATTTTTCAATTAATAAAATTTATAAAGATAATATAGTATAAAGAAAAAATTAAATTAAATTAGCTTTCAATTAATGGAAAAAAATTACAAAATGAAAATGTTTCAATTTTTCAATAAGCAGTCGATTGGGGCTTGAATCAACTATCAATTGCTAATTGAAATATTTTAGTAAATACAATTTTAATAGATGTTGAGTATCAAATAACTATTAGCTGTTTTAAAAAACTGAACTAAATACTCTCTAAAAATACTTGAATCGGCTGCATTTTGGGAGTTGCTTGGAGTAGCCGATTGACTTACATTTTGAGCAATTGAAGATAGTTAAATTGAATATAATTGTTTTCCTTAAAATTTTTGCTGGTTTAATTTGAAGAGAGAATTTTTCAATTTTGATTTGGGCAACCAATTGAAGAATTGTAGGGGCATTATTTATATCAGCAGAAATATCAATTTTAGATAACCATCAGTCTTCCCACGTGTTGATAAGTCTTTACACAATGGGCCATGGCCGATTTACATTTCGTGCATGCATTTAGGCCCATATCCCCCCTAGCTGTTTGGTTGTTTGTGCTTCTATTTCATGCCTTTACTTGGCTTTTGGCAATTTTTGTACACTTGAATTTCGATTAGCACTTTGGCTTGTAGCCTATTTAAAAGTTCGAAATCTGTACGTACATTTTTTTTTTTTTAATTTATGACTAGCTTTAGCTCGTAGTTTTGATACTTTTTTTCAATCTCGTGACTCATTGATAATATGTCTTGCTCTTGCTAAATAATTAGCTCTAAGATAATTCAGTTGCTTGTTATAATTTTTATAGATACTAACCTCAGAACTTTGTCCTTATTTAACGAATCCTATAAATTTAATATTTATCTTAATTTCTTAAGTAGTCCACATGAAGTCAAAAAATATTTAGATGTAGGCAAATTTAGCTACCACGGTTGGAATACTGCAACGCCATTAGATACAATGAATCAAATGTATAGTTTTGTATCTTATATTCTAAAAATATGTTTCATTCAGCTAGAAGCAGCTGATAGCTGTTGATCATATTTAGTAATCTTAACTGATAACTGATAAAAAAACTCAAAAAGTTACTAATTGAAAAATCTACATTTTTGAGTTTTTTTTAAAACAATTGGTATTTTTCTAATAAAATCACAAAATTAGTTTATTTATAATAAAATACATCATATTGTAATTTTTTTATTAAAAATAAAATACATCTCTTCAAAATCACTTTATTCAATATAAAATATATTCTATTAAAAATATATTAAATTAATTGATTATATTTATAAACTATAGATATACATTTGTAAAAATATTTATTTATAATTAATTATATTTCATTGTTGTTATTATTGTAATTATTAAAATATATAATTATACCAAGTAATACATAATATTTTATTTTTCTATTTATTTATACATTATAAAAAATATATTTTTTGAAATAAATAAAACTCTTAATAGTAATTTTACATCATAATAATAACAATAAAATTAATTTTACTAAATTAACATTAGTGTCAATCAGTTATCAGTTGCATCTAACAGTTGAACCGGACGCTTTCTAACTCAAATACTTGAGTCAGGACTCAGTAGGTTAAGAGAGGCACAAGATGATCTCATGTATTGCGAGAATGAGATTAAGAAATATGACAAGCCAATTACAAACAGTAATAAGGAATCAATGGTGTTCGTATTACAATGAAAACACTTTTAATACTCCAGAGGTCATGCCTTCATACCAAGAAAATCAAGAAATCAGTTGCCATAAGCCAATTGGTCGTTATGCTAGGAGGCTAAATAGTACTTTCTCACCCTTATATCAAGAATGAAAATTTGGCTACTGTGAACCAAATTACCATAACATTGGATGGCAAGTAAAACCTTACCTTCACTTGATGGAGATAATTTCAGCCGATTAAAATAGCTTCTACCTTAATTAATGCACGAGCCAGGCGTGGAGTTTCGGAATTTGGCGGTAGATATTTTTCGTTTCATGTTTGTCATTTTTAGTTCCACTCTATTCTTCCATTGGTTGAGTTGGAAAATGGCCTATGCCTTTTCATTCTTAAAAGGGATTAATTTAGCCGATGCTGATGTTTCTTGCTCCGGCTTGCATGAGAAATTCTAGGGTTCTACAGAAGTTGATACATAAAACTGGGTATGTATATTTTTAGGCTTTCACAGTTTTGGTTTATATATTCATAATGATACCATGAGCTTTGAGACTTGGAAATTCAAGAAATTGATGCCTCATAATATCAGTGATTGAAAAAAAAACAAGGGACTGGAAGCAGTGGCCATTTTGTCGAAAGTGTTCCAATGTGACAAATGAAGTTTGGCTTTGCATGAGAATAATTTTTTTTTTATTAAGCCGAGTAATCAAGCATCAGCTTTACTTGTCCAGAATATTTTTTTCGGCTTTCGTAGGTCAAATGGAGGAATTGATTTCGGCTTACTTCGGAACCTGGTCTGGTTACTAATCCTATCGAGAACCCTCTTTTGAGCCATATATCAATTGAACTAAGCCGAGAATACATCTTTCAATTTTTATGGACTAACTAGAGCCACGATTTTTAGCCGAAGCTTCAAGCCGACCTTCATTCTTGATTTGTGCTATTCAATTGTATATAAAGAAAAAGAAAAAAAATTGCTTCATATTCATTTGAACTACCTATCAACCGTGAAGCCGAACGAGAAATGATCATGTACATGATATTCAATTATATTCAATTGGAAAAAAACATCAATTCCTCTATAATCAGATTTGTGAGAAAACGAAAAAAATACAGAATAATAAGACATACAAATTGATAACGGAGTTCGATCCATTATGTCTACGTCTCTAGAGTACTGTAGATCTTTTACTGAAAAAAGAAAAATTTACAAAATATTTATAAATACTCACAACATCTCACTAAAGCCTTTTTAAGCTTTTATTTTTCTTTCTCACTTTAATTGGTTTTTTTAATGGGATACCTTACAAATGAATTTCTAAGACTATATATAGGTCTACACCTCATAAATTGACAATCAAGATTATTTCTCACTTACCTTAATTGATGGTTGAGATCATTTCCTACCTACCAAATGAATTGTCAAGATTAATTCATACTTACTAAATAAATGGTTAAGATTAAACTCCACCTACAAAATATTTTGCCAACTAATTATTAATTGGTTTTCTTTCTTTTTCAACGAAAGATATTTCATCAATCTTTATTGTTATTTATTACACCTTTTGGAGCATGTCTAGTTTAACCAACAATCTCCCACTTGAAGACTGATTTCAATTTGTCTTCACACCTCAATCAATACAACAGTCTTTTTGGTCTTATTACTCTAGCAGACCAACTGAAATTGAAAACAACTTCGGTTTGTCGATATTTACCGCATTTGTCAATATATCCATTAGATTCTTGCTTCATTAGATCTTCTCTAGTACTAACACATCATCTTCCAATAAAAATCTGATGAAGTGGTAACGAAATCTAATATGCTTGGTTCTGTAATGAAATACTAAATTTTTCATTAAGTGTATCCCACTCTGACTATCATTATATAAAATATTCTTCTCCTGTTTGAATCCCAACTCAGTTAACAAACCTTAAAGCCATATAATTTCTTTACTAGCTTCAGCACTACTACATACTCAACCTCTGCAATGGATATAGTGAAAATCTTTTGTATATAATTTCCCAATGAGTTTTCCCTGGATTTGACATAAATTTGCTAACAATTCCAACTGAATGACCAATGTCTGGTCTTGTGCAAACCATAACGTATATCAAATACTCAATAGCTGAGGCATAAGGAAACTTAGCCATGAATTCTTTCTCTTCCTCCATTTAAGGGGATTGATCCTAGGATAAGTGAAAATGACTAGCCAAGGGTGTGCTAAGTGGTTTAGCGTCGCTCATGTTGAATCTCTGCAAAATACGATTGATGTACTCTACCTAAGATAACTGTAAGAACTCTCTCTGCCTATCTCTTGTGGTTTTGCATTCCAATAATCTTCTTTTCTAGACCTAAGTCATTCATATTAAACTCTTTTGACAATTGTTGCTTCAACCTTATGATATCATTCATATCTAAACCTGCTACTAGCATATCATCGACATAAAGTAGTAAAATGATATAACTTGACTTATATTTCTTGAAGTAGCAACAGTGGTCGACATTGCACTTCTAAAAACCTTCCTTGTGCATGAAGTCGTCAAACTTTATATACCAATGTCTTGGGATTTGTTTTTGGTCACACAAACTATTTATAAGTCTACACACCATGTTCTTCTTCCCTTTTCTGAGAAACCTTCTGGTTGACACATATATATCTTCTCACCTAAGTCTCTGTGAAGAAATGTGGTATGATAGTATTGAGCTTCACAACGAAAGCAAGAATGTCAGTGTAATTAACTCCTTCCTTTTGCTGGAATCTTTTGACAACTAGTCAAACTTTGCTTCTCTTGCAACCATTATGCTTCTCTTTTACCCGGTACACCCATTTGTTGTGAAGTGTCTTCTTTCCTATAGGTAACTCATCTAGTTCCCATGTTTGGTTGGGGATTAGAGAATTCATCTTGTCTTTCATGGTAAGCTCCCACTTACTAGCATCTCTGGTCTGACAAGCTTCATCATAACATTCAGACTCTCCTCCATCAATTAACAAGAGATAGTTCATGCATCTCCTATTAGGCATATGAGGCCGACAGGACCTTATTAATACAAAAGTTGGAGTATGAGGTTGTGATGTGTCGGAATGTTGCGCATTACTTTGTCTAATAAGTTCCTTTGGTTGAAGACTTGCTATAATCAGTTCTGTCATTGAACTATCTAGGACATCATATGCATTTGTAAATACTGACTCATTTTGTTTTGAGTTATTGACGATTGTTTTATGCATGTCTTTGTATATTACCCTTTCATCAAAAATCGCATCTCTGCTTTGGATGACCTTTTTGTTTTTGTCATCCCAAATACGATAGCCAAACTCATCCTCACCATAATTGATGAGCATGCATTCTTTAGATTTGGGATCAAGCTTATTCATTCCTTGATCACTGATATGCACATATGCTACACAACCAAAAATTTTTAGATGTGATAGTTTTATCTCCTTTTGGCTTCATACCTCTTCTGATATTATGTGCTCCAATGGAATCGATGATCATCGATTGATTAAATATGCTGTTGTGTTGACTACTTCTACCCAAAACTGCTTCAGTAGACCTAACTATATACGAATGCTTCTGGTTCTTTCTATCAACATTTGGTTCATATGCCCAGCTACACCATTGTGTTGAGATGTGTCTGGCATGGTCTCTCTCCATTCTGATACCATGCTCATAACAAAACTTCTCAAATCTAGCGTTTTCATATTCACCACCATTATCGGTTATAAACTTTTTGATCTTCAGACCTGTCTCATTTTTAACCATAGCTTTCCATTTCCTGAAAAGCCTTGAACACTTCAGACTTATACTTTAGAAAGTAAATTCATACCTTCTGAGAGTTATCATCAATGAAAGTCACAAAGTAGTGTTTTTCACCAATTGATGAGATAGTTGTTGGTCCCCAAATATCAAAGTGAACAAACTCTAGCCTTTCTTTCTTTAGGATTCTACCACTTGTCTGAAAGCTGACCCTTTTTTATTTTTTAAATATGCAATCTTCACATGTGTCCATCTCCACTGACTGTAGACTTAGAAGTTTCCCCATTGAATGCATAATCTTCATTTTTTTTTTCACTCATATGGCCTAGTCTTTGATGCCTAGATTGGAATTTTCATTTCTAACTGCAACTATGATCGAACAGTGTGCTCCTGTTGTCATGTAAAGAGTGCCACTTTTCTTGCCTCAAGCAACCGTTATTGTACCCTTTGAAATCTTTCAATCATCACTATGGAATATCGTAGTGTAGCCTTCTTTAATCAACTACCTTACTGAGATTAAGTTCTTTCTCAGGTCGAGAATATGTTTGATATCCTTCAGCTCCCAAACAAATTCGTTCAACTTAATCTCTACTACACATTTACCAACAATAGCACAAGGTTGATCATCACCAAGGTATACCTTTTCAAGATTTCCAGGGGCATACCTTTTGAAAAATTCTTTCTGCGAATTAGCATAGAACGATGCTTCAGAATCTAACACCCAAGACTTCTCATTGCTCTCTAAAGAGCATATCAATACACCATTGTCTCCTGAAGTGGATGTAGCATTTGTCTCTGTCTTTGCTTTTTGATTTTTTGGTGCACTATTGCACTGATTTTTATAGTGCCCAGTCTTCCCACAATTCCAACATTTGTCAATCTTCGAGTTATGTTAATTACTGAAATTTTTGAATTTGGACCTCGTGTCATTTGTTCTACCTCGGTAGTTCAATCTACCACGTCAATTCCCTCTGGTTGAAATATTCCCTTTTGACTATGTATGCAAAATTGAAAAGGTTGATGATCCACTTGACTTTTTCTGTTGGATCTCTTCGTTGAGAACCAGTTCACGAACATCATCAAATTTCAACTTAGTATTTTTCAATGAGCTATTCACAGCCGTGACAGTAGCATTCCAACTTTATGGTAGAGAAAACAAAAGTATCAATGCTCGTACTTCTTCATCGAATTCAATTCCAACTGAACTCAATTGGATTGTGACTATATTGAGTTCATTAAGATATTAAGCTACCGATACGCCTTCTGTCATTCGTAAATTGAATAAATGTCTCATCAGATGCATTTTGTTCAAGGCTGATGGCTTCTCATACATACTAGATAGAGCCACTATAAGATCCATCGTGGTCTTTTTCTTTGCTATATTGAAAGCAACATTGCGGGATAACGTCAATAAGATAACTCTGAGAGTTTGTCTATCTAGAAGAATTCAATCTTCTTCCTTCATAGCCTCTGGCTTCTTTCTTGAGATAAGTTGATGTAGACTTTTTTGATACAAATAATCCTCTATTTGCATTTTCTAAAAGTCAAAGTTCATACCATTGAACTTCTCAATTTTCCCTTTTCCTTCATCTTTGGCCATCGCTTCCACTCAAATTTGACTTCTTTTGGATTGTTTCTCACAATTTTATGTGAACCATTGTGTATTACAACACCTCTGTAGATAAATTGGTAATAGTAATCGCCCAAAAAAGATAGAAAAAATACAACAAAGTTCTGATACCAGTTGTTGGAAAATAACGTCAATTCTCCTATAATCAGATTTGTGAGAAAACGAAGAAAATATGGAATAATAAGACACACAAATTGATAATGGAGTTCGACCAATTATGCTTATATTTTCGGACTGCTGCAGATCTTTTACTGAAAAAATAAAAATTTACAAAGTGTTTACAAACACTCATAACTCATAATTTCTCACTATAGTCTTTCTAAACTTTTATTTTTCTCTCTCACTCTGATTGGTTTTTTTGGATGAGAACTTTACAAATGAATTCCTAAGGTTATATATAGGTTTTCACCTCCTCAATGTACAACCGAAATTAATTCTCACATATTTTAATGGATAGTTGAGATCATTTTCTACCTACCATCCTGCATACGAAATGGATGATTAAAATTAATCCTCACCCACCAAATAAATGGTTAAGATTAAACCTTACCTACTAAATATTTTGTCATCTAATATTATTAACTAGTTTTCCTTCTTTTTCAACTAAAGATGTATCGTCCATCTTTATTATCATTTATTTCACATTTTGGTGCATGTATAGTTTGACCAACATATTCAACGTATAATTGGAGCAACATGTTCTCTCCTAAGGGCCGAAAGAATTGGAAAGATGAGAAAAAGGAGCTCGTCATCTTGCTTTGCTTTTCATTCTGCCAATTGATGGTGCTCAGAGGTTGATCTCGGCTATTCAAGCAAGTGGGAAATTTTGGCAACATTGCATATATTAATAGTAAATGAATTTTTTTTTTTGCGTTGGCCAAGCATTTGGTGCCACGTGGAAATATGACCAAGTAGCATTGCGTTTCAATCGAGTAATGCAAGGAGTGTAAAGCATAAATTTTGTATATGTGGAGGTTTGGCAATTTTTAGCCGAAAAGAAAAAAAAAGGGCAAGTATTATCTTTTCTCTTAATTTCCTATCTTTTATGATGTTTAACGAGGATGGTTTTTCTCGGCTTTTCAAATAAATTGGAGAATGGGCACCAAAGCTAGCTATGTTGGGTGCATGGAGATGGAGCTGTTGTAACAATAAAAGCTTTGCATGAAATTGGAGAAGTCATATATGATAGCCGAAAATGGAGGGTTTAATGGAGGTAAGTGGCCTTGATTTCTTATGACAATGGACAAGTGTGGTTGAGACTTAAGATGTGGCTTATGGAGTTTGCATGAGACGAAACTAAAAAGAAAAATATAGTTTTGCCATGCACTTGGAGGCGTTTAAATAAGTTAGGCGAAGTCGGCATGATGGGGAAGAGTCTTGCATGAAGACACAGAAAAGAAATGCTAATATATGCAAATGGCTTATAGCAAAGATGTGGACAAATTTTGCATGATGGTGAGGTGTCGACTTAATGATTGTTAGCCACTTGAAGAATTTTAGCCAATGAAAGAAAATAGAAAAAATATTAAAAATACTTAGAATCGGCTGAATTTTGGAAGTTGGTTGGAGTAGCCGATTGAAGTAAATTTTTTAGCAATTGAGGATGGATAAATCGACTATAATTGTTTTCTTTAAATTTTTGCTGGTTTAATTTAAAGAGATAATTTTCCAATTTTAATTTGAAAGGACACTATTTATATTATAAAAAAAATACTACTTTTACATAAAAAAATTATTCATTTTAATTAGATCAGGATAGATAGTGTTATTTGAATTTGGATTATCTATTTTTATATTTTAGAACTTTGAATTATATTAGGTATTTAATTTTTTGTTGGTTTACAACCATTTTAAAGTATTGAAATCTATAATTTTTATCACAACCACTCGTATCAATCAAACTTATTTTTTTTATCACTATCTTTAGCTCTCAATCTTGTATATAATTCATTAATTTTTGTTTTGCGCAATTTTTAATTGTGTTTACTAACTCTAGAATTTTATCCTTATTTAAATTATTTATAAATTCAATATTTACGTTGATTTCTTAATTAATCCGCTTTTTAAACATAAAAAGAAGCTAATAGATTTACGATGTAATATTCTTCCCAATCAAAACTAAAAGCAAAGAATAGAGGAGATATATATAAATATATAAAACCAAGAAAAGATAGAAAGCCCACGTATAAGGTACGCACCTAATTTAATAGAACCATCAAACCTTCCATCCCCACCTAATGAGTGAACATGCTAGCCCACCAAATTCTTACACTAAGTCTACTTGTGTGGCATGTTTTTCCATATCTATATTATATATTATATTAAATAAAATCAATTATAGTTTTTTAATTTTATATTTTCTTATTTAATTAATTAAAGATTTGGGCTTTGAAGTATGGATTAAAAGCACTTTTAAAATTTAAAAGAAAGTAATTTTTGTCTTTTATGAGCTTGTTTGATGTAAATTTAAATTAATTTATATATTTAAAATATTGGATGATTTAGACAAAAAAAAAAAAGTGAATTATATAGTGAGAGAAGAAAGAAGTGTATGGCAAGAGATGAATATAAAATTTGTCAACCTCAAACACACTTGGCATTCATTTATCATACATGATTAATTGTACACCTCAAGCAAAAAGAAAGTCTTAATTACCAACGATTATTACCTCTTATAAGATATGGTCCACAAGAAGTAACCTTCAAAAGCACGATTCAAAAGTTTCAGTTTTGTATTACAATATATATATATATAGCCTCCTATTTTTATAAATTTTTGCAATTAAGCTTCAAAATAAAAAAAAATTATTCAGTTAATCATCGTCAATTAAGTACTAATTGTTTCATAAAAAGTGACTAGCTGCCCATAATTAACTAACTTAATTATCACTATTAGATGCTAACTGTTCTACCATAATGGGAACTATAAATTAGTTCAATATTGATAGTTAAAGAAGTTTACTGAACAATTTTAATAATTAAGAAAATTAATCGAATAGAATTGATAATTAAAGTGAATTAATTGAATTTTTTTTTAAATTCAAATATTTAATTACATAAATTTGTAAGAACCAAAATATATATTTTCCCTTTGAATTATACTATAACTAAGATGGATTGTGGGGGTTGTACCTACACATCTAAAAGACTAAAATAAGATGATATATGACCAAAGGTGAAGCTTCTTGAAAGAATGTTTGCGCTAGTTTACATGTTTTTCAAACCAATAATAATAATAATAATAATAATAATAATAATAATAATAATAATAATAATAATTGTTTATTCTATTCAATCTCAAACTTCCCAACCACCAAGGCCCTCCCAATAGTTTGATAAAATTATATGAGATTTCAATTTCCACACTCAAGCAGATTAATGAAATATCTTTGTTTCCACTTCACTCTTCATTTCTCTTATCCTTTCTACACTTCCAAGTCTTTGCACCAAGCTTTGAATCTCCATCTTGTAATTCTTCATGCGTCCCATATAATAATTTTCATAAATTTTCCTCTACTCTTTTAACATTAATGGCTTCTTCAACCATCTATTTGTTTTGGGCTGTATTCATATTACTCTCATTGTTTGCTTCTCCTTCAAATTCTACATCAAGGGGGACTTTAGAGCAGAAGAAAAATGGATTCAGGGTCACACTGAAACATGTGGATTCTGATAAAAACTTGACCAAATTTCAGCGTATCCAACATGGGATTAAGCGATCCACACACAGATTACAAAGGCTGAATGCGATGGTCCTGGCAGCCAATTCAGACATTGATGCCTCAGTTCTCCCAGGAAATGGTGAGTTCTTGATGAGTTTAGCCATTGGCACTCCATCGCAAACCTACTCAGCAATCATGGACACCGGCAGTGATCTCATCTGGACACAGTGCAAGCCTTGTACTCAATGTTTCAATCAGCCCACCCCAATTTTTGATCCCAAAAAGTCATCTTCTTTCTCTAAGTTATCATGTTCTAGCCAATTATGCCAGGCCCTGCCACAGTCCCAATGCAGCGATGGCTGTGAGTATATTTACACATACGGTGATTTCTCTTCCTCTCAAGGGATTCTCGCCGGCGAAACTTTCACCTTTGGGGAGAGTTCGGTCCCCAATATCGGATTCGGCTGCGGTGAAGATAATGAAGGAGATGGTTTCAGCCAAGGTTCAGGGCTGGTGGGGCTCGGCCGTGGGCCACTCTCACTGGTTTCGCAGCTTAAAGAATCAAAATTCTCTTATTGCTTATCTTCCATTGATGATGCCAAAAAGAGCACACTTCTAATGGGTTCTTTAGCAAGCTTGAAAGGCGCAACTACTTCTAGTGGTGCAATCAAAACTACCCCATTGATTCAAAATCCATTACAGCCATCATTTTATTATCTTTCCCTTGAAGGAATATCAGTGGGTGGCAATCGCTTATTTATCAAGAAATCAAATTTCCAACTTGGGAATGATGGGAGTGGTGGGCTGATCATAGACTCGGGCACTACAATAACATATCTAGAACAGAGTGCTTTTGATTTGGTGAAGAAAGAGTTCACTTCTCAAATGGGTCTCACAGTGGACAATTCAGGGTCCACAGGGCTAGAGCTCTGCTTCAATTTGCCTTCGGATTCAAGTGAAGTAGAGGTGCCTAAATTGGTGCTGCACTTTGTTGGGGCAGACTTAGAATTACCAGCTGAGAATTATGTGATTTCGGATTCAAGCATGGGATTGATTTGTTTGGCCATGGGGAGTTCGAGTGGAATGTCAATATTAGGGAATGTTCAGCAGCAGAACATATTGGTGCTTTATGATCTTGAGAAGGAAACCTTGTCATTCCTGCCAACACAATGTGATCAACTATGAATTAATTAATATTATACGGTGATCATCATTAGCTATTGATTTTTATATGTGCTTGATTTGCTCTATGTTATCATTGTTGAGATTTTATTAGTTATTTTTTTCTTAATAAAATCATCATTTTCTACACACAGCAGATGTAAAATTAATACTCCATCTTTTCATTTTAAAAGTCTATTTAAATCTTTTTAAAGATTAATAAAATGATTAATTATCATTAATTTTATAAAATTTATTCTTGTAATTAATATCAATATCCTATGTTAAAAAAGAAGAGTGTGTAATTTCAATAAATGAGAGTAAAATAGAAAATATGCGTTAATATTTTTTTAATTATTAAAATGAATATTTAAAATAGAAAAAATAATTTCAAAATAAACGTGAAATGCAAATAATGTAAAATAAGGGACAAACACCATCATTAAGTAATTAAAAAGGGTTTGGTTGAAAATCATTTTTTTTCCTATTCTTGCCCTTAACAATTAAATTTGAAAGGGGCAATTAATTCCAGTGCTCATTATTCAATTAAACAGTGATGTAAATAAGGAAAAAGAAAAAAAATTTCTCCTCACCGATTAATAAAGTGAATATTAGAGAGCATAAAAAATGGAAAGTATTCTTAGTGTTATTCTTACTAATAAATAATATTAATTAAAATCATCTCAAAAACATGCTACAAGCATATATCTCTCTAGCCTGCTACATTCAATAGACAGATAAGAAAAATAAAAAATAAAAAAAGGGAAAAAGAGACCGATTATCGAACAAATGAAGGCAAAACATATTTTTTATTGGGCACAACGGATAAAATAACATAAATAAATATGAAATAAAATAATCAATAAAAATAATACCGAAAATTTAACATGATTTACCCATTAATTTGGACTATATTCATGGACAACACTCCTAATATTTTTTTTCCACTAATAAAAATTAATGGGTACAAAAAAAGAGTATTCTATAGACACAGGGTAGAGGTAATACAATAATTTTGAGATAAATCCAAAAATACTGGCACACAATTGTTTCCCAAAAATACTCCCAAAATATTTTTCTCACTATTTTTGTCACTCCCTAATTTTTAGAAATATTCCGAAAGTCTAATTTTCTTTTTAGTTCTCTCAAATGAAGTGAAATTGTTGTAATTCAAATAAAAGGAGATCTGTCTATTTATAGGCAAAATATTTAATGTGAAGACAAATCAAAAAAGTCAAAAATATTGACTGTATGAATTTAATTCAAAATTGAATTGCCGCAATTTTTGACTTCTTTTTATATATGGTGAGACCCACACCAATTTTTTTTTTCAAAATTTTCGGCTGACATAACAAATCTCTCTCTCTCGACAATGTGTGGCTCCACCATTTCAGTAGCTAATCGACAGTATTCAAAATACGATCTTAGTAGAATTTTCATTAACATATCTAATCCATTTCTTCTGTATGGATTTTCTCGAGCTATAGTAGCTTCTTCTCCATCACATTTCTGATTCAGTGATATCTCACATCAATATGCTTTGATTTTGAGTGAAATGAGATATTCTTTCGAAGATGGATAACACTCTGACTATCACAAACAATTGATATCTGTCTTGCTGCAACCCAAGTTTTTTCAAAAACTTTTTCATCCACAACAATTCTTTACATGCTTTTGTTGCTGCAATAAATTTTGCTTCAATTGTAGATAATGAAATGCAGTTATGTAACTTTGATTGCCATTACATAACTCCCTCTGCAAAAGTGATTAGGTAATCTGACATTGACTTTTTGAAGTCAACATCGCCAGCCATATCTGTATATGTGTATCCAACCAACACAAGTTTAGTATCTCTAAAACATAAACATATTTTTGAAATATCTCGAAAATACTTGAAAATTCACTTTATTGCAGTCTAATGTTCCTTTTCGGGATTTGAAAGGAATCCGCCCAATACTCCAACTGCATGAGTGATATCTGGTCACATGCATACCATGACATACATCAAACTTCTAACTGCTGAAGCATATGGAATCGTGTCCATCTCATCATTTTCTTCGTCTGTAGAAGAGCTCTATTTAGAACTCAGCTTAAAGTGATTAGCAAGAGAACAACTAACCATTTTAGCTTGGTCCATTTGAAATCTCTGAAGTATTTTCCCAATGTACTTCTCCTATGACAGCTATAATTTCTTGGCATCCCTATCTTTGATAATTTTCATGTCAAGAATCTGTTTTGCTAGCCCCAACTCTTTCATAGCAAAAAACTTGCTCAATTGTTCTTTCAAGTTGTTAATTCTAGAAATATTCTGGCCAACAATTAGTATGTCATCCATATAGAGTAGAATAATTATGAAATTTTCATCAGATAATTTATATACAAAAATACAATGATCTGAAGTAGTTTTATGATATACATGCTCTCCCAAAACAGACTCAAACTTCTTGTACCATTATCTCGGTGTCTGCTTCAAGCCATAGAGGCTTTTATTCAATCTGCAAACATATTCCTCTTTTTTTATATGTTCGAAACCCTCTAGTTACTCCTTGTATATCTCCTCTTCCAAATCACCATATAGGAAGGTAGTTTTGACATCCATTTGTTCAACCTCCAAGTTAAGACTTGTTGTTAACCCCAGCACTGTACATGTGGATGTCATTTTTACAACTGGTGAGAAAATTTCATCAAAGTCAATTTCTTTTCTTTGAATGAATCATTTGACGACTAATCTGGCTTTGAATTTCAGATGGGAACTGTTCTCTTCATGCTTGATTCTAAACATCAATTTATTTTTCAAAACTCTATTGCCTTTTGGCAGCTTCACCAGTTCAAAAGTCTTGTTCTCATGCAAGGATTTCATTTCATCTTGCATGATATTGCATGACTTCAATCCATTTCTGTTTGTGCTCGTCAGTCATAGTTTCTTTAAAGCTTTCTGGTTCTCCCATATCAGTGAGTAACATATACTCATTTTCTAGATATCTTGAAGACAATTGTCTTGCTCTATTGCTCATTCTCACAGGAATTAAGGAGTGCACAAGTGATGGTTGATGATAAACATCATCATCTTCAGCATCATCTTCCGGATTGTGATGGGAGCATTATTTTCTTCAAAAAGATCAACATAATCTTCATCCACAACTTGTATCGGCACCGGTGTTGGAGGAATTAATTCCAATCTGTTGAGTCCCAATTGGAATCAAGAACATCTTTTTTTGTCCTGACAATATCTTTAATAGGTTTCTTTGTTAACGAAAACAACATCACAACTTCTAACAAGTTTATTTTCCATCATTGTCTATCCGGATGCATTTCAATTTCTTCCCAGTTTGTCTTTCAACTGAGGCATGAAATTCTTAAAAGACATTTAACACCTGATCTTTTGTCTTTAAAGTATATAACCATATCTGCCTCGAATGGTCATCAATGAAAGTCACAAAGTACTGAGCACCACCTAGTGACTTTAGATTTGGCCCATATAAATCTGATGGACCAGATCTAACACATTCTTCATTCTCAAAAGAGGGGAACTCTTGAAAGCAACTCTATTTTGTTATCCTGCTAAACAGTCAGCACATTTCTCCAAATGCACTATATCCATTCCGGACAATATTTTTCTTCTGACAAGGGTAGTTATCCTTTTTTCACTCATATGACCGAGTCGTTTGTGCAATAATTCAATAGCATTGTTCTTCTCCACAGCACTTACAATGTCGTTGGAAAGCTTTGCATGTATCATGTACAAGGTAGCATGTCTTGTGCCTCTAGCCACCACCAGGAAACCTTTAGTAAACTTCCATTGGTTATTTGAGAAGGTACTGCAAAAATCTGCATCATCGAGTTTTTCTACAAAGTTCAGATTCAAACGAATATCTGGAATATGTCTGACATCTCTCGGGACTAATCTGGTACTATTCACAGCTTCCAGACAAACATCTTCTCTGCCAATAACTTTTGATAGATTATCATTCCCATCTTCACAGCGCCAAAATCTCCTGTTGTATAGGATGAGAAGAATTCCTTCTGAGATGTGGCGTGAATGGTAGCGCCACTATAAATTACCCAACTGGTCTCGTGGGATGTAAAATTGATAGTATCATCACAAATAGGAGATCCTTCATTTTGCTTCTCCATATGTTGTAATTTGTGTCATTTAAGCTGATCATTTTGGTGTCATTTGTCTCCATTTTAAAAAAATGAGACTCATTCAGCTGACAGTAAAATAATAAAATCCTTTCTGATAAGAAATATCAATCAATACTGAAATCACAAAGCATACTAAAAATTTTATAAGACTGACAGACTGACTCTGATACCACTTATTCGGTACAGCGGGTAAAATAACACAAATAAATATGAAATAAAATAATCAACAAAAATAACACCTAAAATTTAACGTGGTTCACCATTTTATTTGGGCTACGTTCATGGACAACACTCAGAATATTTTTCTTCCATTAATAAAAATTAATGGATATAAAGAGAAAGTTTTCCCTAGACACAAACTAAAGGTAATAGAACAATTTTGAGATAAATCCAAAAATAGTGACACACAAGTGTTTCCTAAAAATACTCCAAAAATATTTTTTTCACTATTTTTGTCACTCCTTAATTTTTGGAAATATTCCCAAATTCTAATTCTGTCTCTAATTCTTTCAAATGAATTGAGATTGTTGTAATTCAAATGAAAAGAGATCTGTCTATTTATAGGCAAAATATTCAGTGTGAATACAAATCAAAAAAGTCAAAAATATTGGTTGGAAGAATTCAATTTAAAATTAAATTATTGCAACTTTTGACTTTTTTTATATAAGAAGAAACGCACACCAATTTTTTTTCAAAAATTTCAGCTGGTAGATCTCTTTTTTTTTCCAAATTTTTCTATTGAGTTCCAAAATTTCTTTTAATTTTCTATTAAGTCCCCAAACTTTCAAAAATAGCTATCTTTTGCATCCTTTATAACTTTTCTTTTAGTTTTATTTTTATAACACACGGTCAAATGGCATTAAAAAAATATTTTATTTTATTTAACTTAAATGCCCTGTGGAAAAAGTATATTTACACGTGGGAAAAGATACGAGAAACACAAAGCTTTTTGTATTGTGGACATAAAATTTTTTTTTGAAGGTTCTCCAAATTTACGTGATTTCCGAACTAAAATGTTTACTTAAGTATTTCAAGTAAAACTATTTTTGGATATTTAGATGTGGTAATGATTAATCAAAGTAAAGTGATTGTTACCCATTGAACTAACTCAATTGATATATATACTTATTATAAAATAATCATGAATTTGATTTTCAAACTCTACGAAATGTATAAAAATAAGTGGTCGATTAGAATGGTGATGGTTTGTCTAATAAAATTTAAATATTTAAAGCTATTTTTTTCTGTGCGATTAATGTTTTACCATTTAGTTCTTTTTTTTTTACGTAATTTAGATCTTTTTCATATTAATTAGTTTTAATTACTAATTGCATATGACTCTATATATTATATTTTCCAACTGTCTAGTATGAAAAAACATAATTATACTCCTTCCTTCCCTAATTATATTTTCCATAATATTTTACCTTTCAATGTTCATTCACTTTCATTTTTATACTAATTAAAAATTTTAGTTAATTAATGTGTTTGGAATTATAAGTTATGCTTAATATACTGCTACACTAAATAAGAAAGTTATTAGAATACTAAAAAATAATAGTAATTTGTATTAATGAATAATAAATAAATAGTTATATATATATATATATATATTAAGAAAATAGGCAGCCCGAATCTAAATGGGTAGCCCAACAAATCTAAATGAGTCTACAATCAGAATTGAAGCATAAAATAAAGACATAATTCAAGTATATTTTAAAAGTAATGGAACATTAATAAGAAGACACTTAAGGAAAAAAAAAGTTAAAAAAAAACCTTAAAATGAAAAAACAGAAGTAATATATATAATTAAGAAACCGTAGCGTCTTTCTTCTGTCCCCATTCGTGAACCCTCAAGTGCAATTGAGCAGCAGCAGCGAGGAAATGAACGGCTTGAAGTGGATTCAAAATATTAACAATTCCTTTAAGCGTTTTAAGGCGCAGATCATCAGCCATTCGCAAGATTTCTTCCAGTCCCTCCTCCTTGGTTCGAAGAGTCGAATCGATTCTTGTCTGGATCTCCACACTACTCGTCGAAATCGACCCTCCATCATCATCGGCATTTTTCATCTCACTCGCCACATGCGATAACTCCACCATAGGTGTATCGGCCACAGTCTCTTGATGCCGAGCCATATTCTCAGTTATGTCCTTCTCTTCCTTTATTATGCGCCTCTGAAATTGGTCGACTTGGGTGAGCTGATTCGGGGAGAGGTCGCCCAAATCGCCGGTGCTCAACCCGTGAATTAAATCGTGGAGTTGAGGCTCGAGTTGGAGACCAGATTCTGAGTAGAGGAGATGAACAGCCGTACTGGGTCGCCACCCGCCGATCCAGAGAAAAGCATTTTCGAGGGAGCTGGTCCATGTAGGTGAAAACATGGGTAGAACATTGTGCTTAGCGCATCTGGACTTGAATTGGTAATACTGCTCGTAGTGGTCGAGAACTCGGTTGATCAGGGGCTGACGACTTTGATTTTGGTGGGTTTTAGTGGCGGCAATCAGATCATCGAGGTGTTGATTCTGCTCTTGGAGAAAGGATTGGAAGAATCTGGGGAAGGATTCATGGTCTGACATTGTTTGATCTTGTTATTGATTAATCAAACAACTCCTAGGTTTGGCCCTGTTTCTGGTTCTCCTTCAGATCGTGGCTTTTATAGTGGAAGATTGCGCCCCCCGCTTGACCACACACATATACATGTCGTCATCAACCTTTTTTCTTTTCTCCTTTTTTCATGTCGTCATAGTTTTGGAAGACAAAAAAAAATTACGTACCCACAAAACGAATAATAAATAAAATTATTATAATTACGAATTACTTTCAGACTTCAATAAATTTCAAATTTGGTTACCTTAATATGAATTTATACCATATAAATCATTAAAGGGATAAAATAGTTTTTTTAAAAAATTTTAAAGATAAGAGTGCAAATTTGAAACATCTAAAGTAAAAAAAAAGACTTAATTGGGAATAACTATATTTTTTAATTTGGTGGTCTATGATTAAATGTATAATGGATAGAGACAGTTGGGGATTAGACAAAAAATAATATGTTCACATCCTTGAGGTAGCTAATAAATATTTTATTCTAATTAATTATTACAAATGTGTTTAGTAATATTTATAAATCGAGTGCTGATATTTAATTCTACTTTCAACTAGTTGTTTATTCGATTAGTTGTATTTTTAGAGTTTTTTTTATCAATTATCATGAAGTTGATAATATTCTTGAGGAAGGGCAAGATGTTCATGATCTAATGTCCACCAATATGTTTCCTCCCTCCCCTATGTAGAGCTCTGATAGAAAAAAAACACATTGGATTTGGTTTGAGGGTAGGTAGACAAAAGAAAGTAGTAGACAATTGACAACAGCAGCACGTGGATGCCAATCAAAAATTAATAAGGCAGGCACAGGCACAGACACAGATACAGACAGACAAGTTTCTCTAGGCACCCATAAATAAATAAAATAATGATAAAGTTTGCAAGTTGATCCTATAGAATAATAATAAATAAATTAGAATAAAGGTTTACACTTCAGATCTCAATCCAATGAAGAAGATAAACCACAAGTATCAATTAAAACTTTGATTAGAAAAATGCAAGTTGTGTGATGGACTGATTGAAGCCATACGGATTATTTTGAGGTCAAGTAGTGCGATGGACTGATTCATGCCATACGGATTACTTCGAGGTCAAGTAGTGTGATGGACTGATTCAAGTCATACGGATTACTTTGAGACCAAGTATAGTATCTCATGGGATGAATCAATTCACCGCAATTTCTAAGCAAAACTTAGTTGCATTTTTTAAAATTTTTTGGATATTTTGATAAATTATAGTTGAAAATAAATTTTAAAAAATTTAACAGTTCATTTTTTTTATCGCTAATGCATATTCATTCGATATTATATGAATTTTTAAGCATTACAATACAATATACTATATAATTTTTCATATTTGAAATATTTTTGTATAAATTTTCTACAATTTTATATATAATTTAATGTCATTTATAAAGGTTTAGTATTTCTATTCATTACCAACGATGTGGGACAATTAGTGCATTAAAGTATTAATTTTTCTAATTGTTATCTCAAACAATATTTTTATCAAAGTACGGGGGTATGTTGTAAATTTTTTAAAAGTTTGTTTATGATTTTAATTGAACAAATTACAGAAAACTTTCTTAAAATTTTAACAAATTACAATTAGAAACAAACTTTAAAAAACTTACAGTCTCCTCCTTGTACTTTGATAAAAATATCGTTTAAAATAACAATTAAGAAGACTAAAAATTAAATGTACTAATTGCCTCATAGTTACAGTTACTGGTAACGAATAAAAAATTTAAACATTTATAAAATAACATTAAACTGTATACGAAATCTTAAAAAATTCACACAAAAAATATTTCAAATATGAAAAAAATTATATGGTATATTATACGGTAATATTTGAAAATTAGAGAGTATCTAATAAATGTATATTACCTCAAACGATACGAAATGTATTGTTGATTTTTTAATAGTTTATTTATAGTTATAACTTTTTAAAATTTTCTGCAATTTATTTATTCAAAAGTTTTTTTTTTGTAATTTTAATTCTAGCAATACATAAATTCACAGCAATTTTTGTGCATAATTAATTTAATTGTTTTTTTGTTTATATATTATATTATATTGAAATATTCAAAATTTATATGATATTAAATAAATAAATATTATTTTAAATGATAAAAAATTGATTGTTAATTTTTAAAATTTTTTTCTATTTATAATTTATTAAAATTTAAATAGAAATTTTTGTAATTTTTTTATTCTGGAATTTTTTTGTAATTTCCAGTGTGATAGACTGATTCAGTACGAATTACCTTGAGGTCAAGTAGCGTGATGGACTGACTCGAGTCATACGGATTACTTTGAGACCAAGTATAGTATCAGTATCTCATGGGATGAATCAATTCACCGCAATTTCTGAGCAAAACTAACTTAGGTGCGTTCCCATCTTTTTTGGATATTTTTTTATATTTTATTAAATTACAGATAAAAATAAATTTTAAAAAAATTAATAATTCATCTTTATATTGCATATAGGGGTGTAAACGAGTCAAGTTATTCGTGAGATATTCGAGATCGACTCGGAGTTAATCGAGTCGAACTCGAGGTCGAGTAGCTCGAGTAATTAGTCGAGTCGAGTTCGAATATCATAATACTCAGCTCGTAAGACTCGCGAGTTTAATCGAGCTCAATTAAATTACATTTATACTATTATATTTGAGTTTAATCGAGTCGAGTCAATTGAGAGTTGAGTATACTATTTATTAATTTTTTATTAATTTGAGTTTTATCGAGTCGAATTAGAGTAGTTCGAATTTTTGTCGAGTCGAATTTCGAACATTTAAAAAAAAAATTCGATCGAGTTCGAGTCGAGTATTTTAATCGAGTCGAGCTCGAGCCTGATACTGTATCGACTCGACTCGATTACACCCCTAATTGCATATGAATTTTTAAGTATTATAGTACAGTATACTATATAATTTTTCATATTTAAAATATTTTTGTGTGATTTTTCTATAATTTTATTTATAATTTAATGTCATTTTATAAAAATTTAGTATTTCTAATCATTACCAATGATATAGGAAAATCAGTACATTAAAGTTTTAATTTTTTTAATTTTTATCTCAAATAATATTTTTATCAAAATACAGTAGTACGTTGTAAATTTTTTAAAAATTTATTTATAATTTTAATTAAACAAATTACAGAAAAGTCTCTTAAAATTTTAACAAATTAAAATTAAAAACAAACTTTAAAAAACTTAAGTCTTCCCCTTGTACTTTGATAAAAATATCTTTTGAAATAACAATTAATAAAATTGAAATTTGAATATATTAATTACTCTATAGTTACAGTTATTAGTAATAAATAAAATACAATTATTAAAGTAAAGATTCTCCACATCTTTACTTTTTCAAAAGCTACTTTAATAAAGTGAAAGCACACTAAACTTTTATAAAACAACCTTTAACTGTATACGAAATTTTAAAAAAAATCACATAAAATATCTCAAATATAGAAAAATTATATGATATATTACACTATAGTATTTAAAAATTAGAGAGTATAAAATAAAATTGTATTATTTCAAACGATACGAGATGTATTGTTAATTTTTTAATAGTTTATTTATAGTTATAATTTTTTAAAATCTAAAGAAAATTTTCTGTAATTTATTTATTCAAGAGTTTTTTTTTTGTAATTTTATTTCTGGCAATACATAAATTCATCGCAATTTTTGTGCATAATTAACGTAATTGTTTTTCTGTTCATATGTTATAGTATACTAAAATATTTAAAATTTATACAATATTAAATAAATAAATATTATTTTAAATTGTAGAAGATATATTGTTAATTTTTTAAAAATTTATTTCTAATTATAAATTATTAAAATTTAAATAGAATTTTTTGTAATTTATTTATTCTGGGTTTTTTTGTAATTTTATTTCTGGTAAATGCATAAATTCACCGCGATTTGTGTGCATAATTAACTTAATTGCCTTTCTGTGTTTTATTTTTTGCCTTCTTTTTGTCTGCATACGGTCCAGTGGCGGAGCTCACGTTTAGTCATTTATCATCCTTGTTTACAGTTCTATACGAATTGAGTGGCGTGGAGTGTCGACTACCACTAACTTGTTATATACAAATATTAAATTGGGACAACTACAAAATAGAAAAAAAAAAAAAGAAAAAGAAAAATCTGAACTTTTCCAATACATTTTTTTTTAATTTTTAGAATTATGGAATCTATATGAGATATAAATTTTTTATTTTTAATATTATGATATTTATATGGCAAAAAAATAGCGAGCGCAAATCACTTAAATATAAAAAAAAAAAGTAATATAAAAGGTAATGGACTCTCCTCATATTATAAATTCAGTAATTTCTGTCCTTCATAAAGAAATTCAAACTCAAAACATTTGTCTTAAAAGACAACATATTTCACCTACTAGATCAACCATCAACAACTTTGAGAAGATTTTCCTCCATGAAAACCTCCTGAGTGGAAAACGAATCTTACTCTTGATCAAGAGTCACAAACTCAAATCTGTTACTAAGCAAGACTATAGATTCCAACTCAACAAAGTCCCATGACTCTTGAAAGGACTGCGAGGAAATAAACCCCATATTGAGGAGTAAAATCATGTCACATGGGTGATAAAATTTATGCACCAAAATGAAAGTAAAGCAGAAAACTAGCAAAATGCAAAAAGAAAAAAAAAAAAAAAAAGGATTGTGGGTCACCGGCCAGGAAAAAAAAAAAAGAAAGACGGACGAAAGGAGTTAAGAGATATGGTTAATCATATTGGACCACCTCTCTACAAAAAATATAGTTCAAATTACTAAAAAAATACTAAGGTTATTCAATTGAAAAACTATCCAAGCATTAGGTTATTTTTTTGTAATTTTCTCCTGAAATTTTTCTTATGGTTATAATTAATTTGAAATTATAATTTCAATTTTATAAATGAATAGTTAGCAATCAAATTCAAATTATTAGAATAGAGAATAGACAAACCCTTTACAATCCAGGAAATTTAATTAATTAGTTTCACTGTTTTACATGCTTCACTTCATTCTTTAACCTTTACGGATAGTGCTTGATTGCTAAACCAATCAAAAAGTTAAAAAATCAGGTCTAAAAATAATATATATATATAATAACATTATTAATTAATGTTTCACTTTCACATCTTAAATGGTTGTTAAAACAGTTCTGTCACAAGAGGAAAATTTATCAAATTAAAAGGAAAGCTAAAGGAGGAAAAGTTAGAAAACTGTAAAATTTTAAATTGATGTAGCCATCTAAGCGACAATTAAAGTTATAATTATATATATCTTAAAAGGTAAGATGAGATAATATAGCTATCTCATTTAATTAAAAGTCTCAATTTCGAATTTTAAGTATAAAGCCTTAAAAATGAAGTGTTTTATTTTTTTTATTGGCCTAACCCACATGAATGGAAATTAATCTACAATAAGCTACAAAATACTAAGATAGTTTAGACCAAAAAAATTCTGAAGTTTTTATTTCGGTTATTGCTTAGTTTTTAGTATTAAAAATTCATTGCTTCAATTATTAATTTGGTATGCAATAACTAAATTATTCATGTCAGACATCAAGTAAATAAAAAGAGTTACTTATATAGTGTTTGAACAAAGAGTATATGAGAGATAGAAGGAGAGAATTTTGAATTGGAAAAAGTAACACTTCTCGTTGATGGAAAAATGAAAAATTCATTTCTTATATAGTAAGAAAGAATATATATGAACTACTGTTACAACTAAGCAAAAATAACTGTTCAACAAACTAACTACTAATCTTTAACTAATTGCTACCTCATTGATGACTACTATGCTGACTCTGATTAATGACTAACCCAACAATTGCTACTTTTTACATATTTAATATCCACCAATGTATGTCAAATGTCACGAGCCTAAACTTCAACTAGCAATCGTGCGGCACTTACTACGGTCCGTTGCACTAATCCTGCTTTCCAATCCGATAAATTACTCCAAAGAGAATAGTAAGGAACTTAGAGATTTTGAAGATTCAATAGCAAAACAAGAACACAATAGAGTTTGTGAAGAATGCTTTGTATTGCTTGAAATGCTTAGATTGCTTGGATGCTTACAAATGAATTACATAAGGTATATATAGGCATTCACCTCCTCAATGGATGACCGAGATCAATTCCTACCTATCAGATGGATAGTTAGGATTAACTCCCACTTACCAAATGGATGACTAGAATTGATTCTCACCTACCAAATAGATGATCAAGATCAACTCTCACCTATCAAAATAGATGACTATGATTGATTCCCACCTACCAAATGGAGGGTTAGAATTAATTTCTACATACCAAAATGGACGGCCAAGATCTATTTAATCTAATGGTGTACAATGATCTTCTTGAATATTACACATGTGTGGAAAAATGTAAATGTGTGGAAAATCCCGTATGAATCTTCGCGGTGCGTGACACAAAGCTAACTTGGAAGAAAGACTAGAGATGAGAGGATAAGATAGTCCTTTGTGAAGAGATCGATAACATGAATAGCAGAAATAAAACTTTGTTTCCTCTTTGATCTCACTATATGACAGGCAATATCCAAAAATATTTATCAGTTTAGTGTAAATAAAAAAAATTATCAATTTAGGGTATTTTTTTCACAAAATTCAGATTTTTAAGTAGTTTACTGTTCAAATGATCAGTCAAAAATCTGTGTCAGTTCTACATAGAGAGTCTGTGCATCAGTCCAACTGGTGCATATGATTCAAACTATACAGACTAATTTTTTTAAAAATTTATTATGTGCTCCATCTCAAGTGAAGTATAAAGAATAAAATAATTTAGAAAAAAATTTGACTTTGTGTGCAAAAAATAAAATAGTTAATTTTTTGTCTAAAGTGGCGCACAAAGAATAATAATTTTAAAAAATTGGACTTTGTACACCAGTTCAACTGCATAAAATGAGAAATTGTTTAATAAAATACTTAAAACCTAAAATTTTATAAATTTTTATCATAATTTTGTAAATTTTTTTCTAATTTACAACAAACTAAGATTTTTTTTTCAATATTCAAGTGATTGGTCATCTCATGAAAAAGGAGGTTAGCAGTTATATGAATGGTTGTCTTCTTATCGCACTTAAGAGTAATAGAAAGAAAGGGTTGGATACATAGAGCGATTTTCAGCCTCTACAAAACTTCTACTGGCAGTGTGTTGTTTTTTTGTCTTCCAAAAGATAGGTGAGCTCCCTAAGAGGATATAAAAACTAGTGAGTGACTTTTTGGTCTCAAAATGGTTTTAAGATGGAAAAACAATCTAAGTGATGGATTTTAATTAAGATATTTAAGCACATGATGAGCTAATTGTAGATGAATCTCCCTGGGATTTTGAACATATTGATAAGTTATTGAACGAAGTAAGTGATATCTGGTCATGTGAAACCAAGATATAATAACCTGCCCACTATGCTTCTAAAAACTTGAGGATCAGCAAGGAGAGAAGAATCAATTGAATACAACTAAATACCTTTTGGAAAAAGAACTTTTTTTCGGTTTAGAACATTTGAGTTCTAAGATTTGTAATAAATCCAAAATATATTTGTGTTTATTTACATAGAGACCTGCTAAAGTTACTATAATCTCCAATCCCAAAATACACTTTGCAAGTCCCAAATCATTAATTGTAAAATTTTGATCTAAGGCATTTTTTAATCAAACAATTTATATATCGGAATTACCACTAATGAATAAATCATCTGCATACACCATAAGAGTAAAAAATATGCCATTTGAATAAAAAAAATAAAAAAATAATGATCATGGGTTGATTGAGTAAACTCATACTGCAAAAGAAAAGCGTTGAACTCTTTGTTCCATTTCCTAAAGAATTGTTTTAAACTGTATAAAGATTTTTGTAACCTACAAACTTTGGGAGGTTTGGCTTTCTCATAGCTTTCAGATGAATAAATATACACCTCTTTATCTAATAACTTATGTAAGAAGACATTATTTATGTCTAATTATTGCAATAACCCTTTTTTTTTGTTGCTGCAATAGCAAAGAAAATTCTAACTATTGCTAGCTTGGCCACTAGAGAAAAATTGTCATTATAGTTTATCCTTACAATTTGATGATACCCCTTTACTATCAGTTTTACCTTATATCTGTCTATGGTACCATCAGACTTAAGTTTCATCCTGAAAACTCACTTATACCTAATAACATATTTTTTAGCAGGCAAGAAAGTTAATGTCCACGTTCGATTTTTTTTCTAGAGCATACAATTTAACATCCATTGCTTGTCTCCTTTCAACTAAATTCTAGGTTTCATTATAAGTTTTTAGTTCATGCAACAAAGTTACATTAGGTAAGAAAGTAGTGCAATTATCAAATAGTTCATTGTTATGGTATAAGGAAAGGTATGGGGGTGTGTGGCAATGAGAGGTTCAAAGGATTCTTAGCTAAAAAATTTACATCATTAATGTAATCATGAAGCCAATTAGGTCTTTTTTTAGGTCTAAAGTTGAGTCATTATGAATTAAATTAGTGACATCTTTGATAGGATGACTATGGAGCTAGGATATCCAATTGACTATAAAGAAAAGTCAAATTGGATATGATGGTACGATCTAAATATACATTTGAGTAGAAAATTGCAAGTACTGAATTTTATGAGTCAACATAAACTGGTTTATGTGGTAATATTGTGTTAGTGGAATTATTTGTCCAATTTTGATAAGTAAAAACCAACTCAGAGAAAATAAAGTCTCCACAAGCCAAGTATTGTCTATTTTCAATGTCATACAAATTATACCTTTTTTTTGCTATGTAAGTACTCCAAAAATATGCACTTGAAAGCCCTGAAAGCAGATTTGTATTTTGTAAGCAGTGTATTTGTTGAGTAACACAAGAAACCAAATATTTTCAATTCATGATAATCTAGTTTTTTCTTGAAAAAAAAAACTTCATGAGGTCCTTTCCAATCCAAAAATATAGTTGATAAGCTATATATAATGTAGGCGGCATGTAAAATGACCTTTTGTAAAAACCAATTGGTAAAAAGACTTGATACATTAAGACTCTAATACAACAAAATGTGACACCATTTTATCTTGCAACATAATTGGAAAACAAGAGGATGTAATATACCTGTAAATACTTTTACTTATTCCTTGTTTCTTATTTTTAATTCTAGTTGTTCATGTAATAATGAGCTATATTTTGATAACTTGGTTTGTTATAAACTCTAGTTTTCTAAAATTTTTGATAGAGTTTTGTCTGTTTTTCTAACATGATATATTGTCATTTTGTAATCTGCACACATGTAAATATGTTATTTGATATCAACTAACTCATGTCATAAATGTTTCTCAATTATAATCCATTATGAAGGCAACTGATGACCATTAAAATTTAAACATATTTTTAATTTAACTGCATTATAAGTGTTTAAGCAAGTTCTTAACTTACATGGCATTTGAATTTAAATACATATCTCAACCTAACATATTTCTTAATATTATCAAACTCAATTCTACACACATTAGGCATATGTCTTTAACTTGCAAACAAAATTTTAATTAATTTACGACTCTTGCTTAATAGAATTTACATACGAATTCTGACTTATAAACTACAACCCCCAAACGTTAATTATAAACCAAAATGAAAAGAAGAATAAAATCAAAATAAAACCAAAGCAAAAAGTACTACACTATCTACGAACTCTGTCTTTAGGGTCGTTTATTTCCTTTTGTCAACTTCTATCTGCTATTTATAGTCTTCTTTGCACTTGCATATGAGTAAAAACTACACGCGCTAAGCATAAAATCCAGTGGTGCATATTTTATGGCACATAACACTACTTTCAATCACATGTCATACATTAGAGACACCTCAAACCATGTAAAGTTTACAATTTTCAATGTTTTTAGCTTAAGAATTTTACAACCATCTTTTGTTACTATCAAAAACACACTCCAAAACTTAACACTATAGGATGCTTAAGTACGCGTATCAATTATAGAATTACAATTTCATAGCAAACATTTTATTAACTCAATTTCTAGTATATATGTAGAATTACCTGAGCAATGCACAAATAAAATTTAGTTAGGATAATTGGTTTAAGCTTATTTAGTATAATCTTTGGCTTTGACAATTTATTTATGCTAAATTCTCTTTATTTATTCAATTTCTCAAAACACCTTAGTGTGAAGCTAAAGATGGGATAGTGGGTTACAGTGCCTATTGAGGCATTAGCTATAATTTTGTATAGTTCACCCATCATTACATAACTTATATCGATACCAAATCACTGTTGCAATTGATTGCCCATTTAGGCATTGTCAATGTTTTAGGTTGCCCATTGAGGCATTTTCATATCACAATAAACAGTCAATGTCTTTACATATTTATGATACCTAGGGATGTCAATTTCCACCCGATCGCGGTGCCCCGCCCTGATTCTGCCCCGAATAGGGCGGGTTTTTGAAATTTTTTTTCCTCCGCCTCAATTCCGAATTTTTTTTGTCGGGGACGGGGCGAGGGCGGTATATATATCCCCCGCCCCGAAAATTATATTTATATAATTATATATTTATATTATTTATATATGTAATAATTATTTATATTTTAATATAATTAATATTTTAAAAATAATAATAAAATAAAAATATAACACTTATTTTAAGTAAAAAGTATTTTTTTATTTAAAAAATTATATAATTAACTAATTAATTAAAATAAAAAATAAAAAAATAAATTTAACATTAAAAAAATAAAAAAATTAATAAAATTCGGGGGATCGGGTCGGGGTCGGGGATCTCCGTCCCCGTGTGGTGCGGGGATGGAGATTCAAAAAATTTCTCCGTCGGGTTTCGGGGCGGGGTCAGGATTAAGAGGTGAGAGTCGGGGTCGGGGACGGGGAACTCTGCCCCGAACCCGACCCATTATCATTCCTAATGACACCGTCTTACGCCTATTGGTATATTAGTCTATCCTAAATTATTATTTTAGGTTAGGTGTAAGTGGATTATCTTAATAAAATTCTACATATATAACTCTCAATTTTCTTATAATAAGCATTCTAAGTATATACTATAATGAAGAATCTTAATAAACATCTCATACATGAAATGCAACGAAAAATTAAAAATTAAGATCTAAAATAAAATTGTTTCTATCTATTTCAAAATTAGAGTTTCTACCATTACATGAAAGCAATTGTTATCTTTTCAAATTGCAACTTAATATGTTTCAATTTTTTGAGTTTTACTTTTTGTTGGATTATAATAAATTATAACAATCCAAAACTATGATTGATTCTAATAGTATCCATGCGAAAAAAAAAGAAATCATCACCAACTATTGATGGAGATGGAGTGACAAAAAGTTTTAGTGCTAGCTATGGTAAATTTGTCTTGTGAGAAAGAGGGATAAGAGAGAGGTAACTATTATTTCTTTGATAGGGTAGACTTAAAAAATATTATGACCTCTTATCTCTTTTAAGGTAAAAAAAGTTAAAATTATAATGTAAAAATCCAAATCCATATCGAATTTGGTATTGCCACACAAAATCACGATTATTATAAGAGAATTAGTCCCACACCTTCTTATCGAGTCATATGCATTTGAAAAATATTTTTATGACCTATTATTTCTTAAGTTTTCCAATTATAATGGTAGCTTAAATTCTAAAAGGAATCTCAATCCTATTAGGATTCAATGAGTCAAATTCTTTTGTCATAATCGATTTCCAATTAATTTTCTTTGTTAAGTGATATCTAACAATACATTATGATCACCTAATTAACCAGAAAGTCAACAGTTTGATTCTTAACTTTTTCATAGAGAATTTACCGCATAATTGATCATTTTACCGTACAATATGGACTTTGTGTCAACTCACATTAGATTGATTACGTCACATCTAGTCCAAATAATATTAGTTCTTATATTTAAGATTCATTATTTTATTAGATATATCCTTAAAGATTCTCTTCAAGACATGTCAACTTTGACTAACAATTTCCCACAAGAAGCCATATATATACTCTCATTTTATCAGGAGAGTGAAATCATGTATTAACTAGTCAACTACCTTCAGCTATCTCATGTCATGCCCAATCACTACCCTATGACTGATCTATAAAAGATAACAATAAATATAGCCAAAGGATAACATTTAGTATCCATGATAACTTTAAGTATCTTAAGTCCAATGACACTTGAACAATTTTTATGATGAGACTCACTAATATAGAATAAATATCTATGTAATTATCTCATAGCTAGATTATCTAATGTACTTGACTACTCTAGCAAACATCTACATATAGCTCTTGTTTACAACTTATGAGATCTACTATTTGACGTAGACAATATGTATAACTTATGCTAGTCTATTCACATTAATAATGTCCTATTTTATTAATACTACAACTAAGGATAATTCAAATATAAATACAATTATACATGATGAGAATCTCATTATCACGATCATATCATGATATTCCTCATGTTGTGTTATATATACCAAGAATTTTATTATACAATTTAAGATAATCAATCATATTTATAATTAAATGAACACTGAATAATAAATATGTTTTTATTAATAATAATGAAAGAGTACAAATAGTATTTTAAGATGATTGTTTTTAGTGCATTTCTCTAACATATAAATGGTAAACAAACACAATTTATTTATTTTTCTTTCGTCCATTTATTGATTTCTGAATAAAAAGATTGCATTTATGTGTAGCATTTTTGTCATTCAATCACAATTTTTATTCTAAATCACCTTGCATGGTACGGCCTCATATATCTTAGGTGCTAAATTATACTCATTTATAATCTTTTTATCTTACTAGTTAACAAGAATTAGCACGTAGCATTCCCAATCATTCAATCAACTATTAAGAGCTATCAACAATATTAAAAGTAAGGAATTGAAATCACGGTCCATGTTGGATTTAAAGCATCACTTGTTTTCCATTAAATTTGATGGTTTGTAAATTTTTATGACACTTGATTTCATAACTCTGCAAATGGAAATTAGATTTCAACAATAAACATGCCAAGCTTGCCTTAATAGCTTCAGCCAACCAAGATACATTCAAGGCACACATACATCTCTTCCACCAACTTAAGTTTACAAACAACAATTTATTCAACAATATTTTCTTTCCCTTTCATTTAACACAATATTGGCACAACTCATACTACATGTCGACCATCTTAAATTATACCCAAGTACCATCGATTTCCCAAGTTTAAACTTAATTCAACATGCCACGACCAAAAATTGAGCAATTTCAATTGGTTACATTTCATGCCTAGGTTAAGCTTTCTCATTTTCGAGCGTTCCATCTTCTCATAGCCCAATCACACCAACACAACTTATGTTCAATCCTTTTAGATACCTCAACTAACTAAACCAAACCTATTTCATCACATAATCTTACAAGTGTCTTGGCTAAATAAAAATAGTGCATTTAAAATTCATTTCTTAGCTAATAACTCAATAGACCATACACACATACTAACAAGCTTTGTTTTATTCACATTCATATCAAAATGACACAATTCAAATAAATATTTCAATTTAAGTTTAAAATCCTTCTTTCTAGTTTCACTTGTGCAAAAGTTTTAATCTCAAAATATAAAAATGTCATGTCTTGTTACTCAATTTTAGCCATGTTAGAGACCAAATTTTACTTTATATAGTCTTCTTAAGAGTTAAGCCTCTATGTTTAAGCTTTCTATAGCCACTGAAATTGCTCACTGTTGAGCTCTAGAGAGAGATATGACCAAAAACCTTGAGACTGTTACACAAATTCTGCATAAAAAAATTTATGGGCAAATTCAATGCCTAACTTTTGCACCCATTTTTCACCCTTACATAACAGGAATTAGACTAAGTGTCACAACAAAATTATAGGATTGAATTTGATCATTCCAACACGCTTGGAATTTGATCATTCCAACATCAAAAGAATAAATTATAAGCAAATTGCTCCTGACTATTCAACTAGAAATAAACCAATCCTATCTATAACAAGAACTTCATCAAAGTAACATTCAAATTGCATCAAAGTAACTCATACAACAAATATAACAAATTATAAGAACTCTTCCTCATAACTATAATACTATTCATAATTTAAAAGCAAATTTCCAGCTCATAAATCAACTAACTACAATTATTCATGCATACTAACTTAATTTTACACATTTACATATTAAAGTAGCATGATCCACATTTAAGCAACTCAAACAACCTTGTCACAAATTAATTAACTCAAAATATCTTAATTCATTCAATTCACAAACATGGACGTCAAATTAAATAAGAACACACCCACAATTTCAAAGTCAATGTGCCATAGAGTATGCACTAACCCTATAGCATAAAAACAAATATTTTCTCCTCTTCTCCTCTCCTTCAAGCATTTTCTTTCCTTGTCCTTTTCTCCTCCAAGGGCTGCCTCCCATTTTGAATCAATCTCATGAATTCCTTTACCCTAACAATCAATTTAAGAATGACAATGGAGCGAGTTTGAGATAAAATTCCTCATTCCTGAAATTTTGCCCATATCTGTTGAGAAATTTTTTTGAATTCCTGTCCTCGCACCACACAGGGATGAAGATTCTCGACACCGCCCTGCTCCCTAGTTTTTATTAAAAAATTTATTTTATTTTAAATTAGTTAATTATATAAATTTTTAAATAAAAAAATATTTTTTACTTTAAATAAGTATTACATTTTTATTTTATTATTTTTAAAATATATTAATTATATTAAAATATATATAAATATATATAAATATATTTTTCAGGGTGGGACAAGGATCAAGGTGGAGAATGTATATATCATTCCCGCTCCGTTTTCATCACAAAAAAATTTTGAAGTTGGGGCAGGATAAGGGTGGAAAAGAAAAAAATATAAAAAAATCCGCTACATTCGGGGGTAGGGTCGGAGCGGGACACCACAGAATGAATCTAATTATCATCCCTAAATCAATTCCTTCCATTACCTAACTAATTAACTTTTTAATTCTTTATTTCAGCGTTTCTTGGTATACTTGTCGTACTAATTAAGATTATCTATTGGATTGACATGTCGTAGTAATTTAATTAATGTACATACTTTTACATGTCTGCCTCACTATTTCTCTAATTGTTTGAACTTATTTCATTTGCTTTTAGTTGAATTTCATATACTCATATTTCTTTTGTAAATAAAGATTAGCAATCTTTACAAACAACAAAAACTAATCGACATAAGACGCATCAGAAATATCATGAAGTACCCAACCGTGCATCCCAAGAGGAGGAGAGTGAAGAATATAAAATCAAGCAAAAAAAAAAAAAGAGTAAACTTAGAAAGAAAACCAGCACAAAAATTAGTTTATCTATAAATGTGACTCAAAATAATGTGATTCATACTCTTCATAAAATTCTGAATAACTTGAATTACAAAAAAACAGACTCCATGATGCTTAATTTTTCTAAACACCATATTAACTACCGAGAGATTATCACACTCCAAAAGAATCTTATTGTAGTTTAAAAACTTAGCTAACTTCAACTCATGACAAATATTTTGTGAAAGTATTAGAAAATGAGCACACTTACAAATATAGGTATTTTAATTATTCAACTTTAAATATATATATATATATATATATATATTGAAAGAGGAGCTTAGATTCGGAACTTGATATGATTCGGCTGTTAGTATGGTGTTTAGATTCTAATTTTATACCATGCCCAAAACTCATTCGAGTAAGCTAAATTTCCTCTCTTTTTTGAATATTTTTAATTATTATTTTCTGATTGTATGGTAAGAAAAGATAAATATTCAATTTTTTTTATTTTTATATTTTTTGATATATTTACCAACCAATTAAGAAATTAATGCTGAAAAGTGTCTAAAAAAATAAGAGTGTTATTTAGATTTATCAAACTCAATTTATTCTTTTGCAAAATTCAAAATTGTTGACAACTGTGATTAAATTCTCATGAGAACAACTCCCAACAATATTGATTCTGATGATTTTTTTTTTCTTGAGTATTAAATTCATAATTTATTATCTTTAGTATCACTATTTCATGATAGATATATTAATTGAGTTAACTTCAGTTAATAATTTTGATGATTTTCAGGAATCTTAAACTAAAAAACTGATATATATATATATATATATATATATATATATATATATATATATATATATATATATATATATATATTCAAATTACATTATCATTTTTTTACAAATAAAATTACCATTAATAATAAAAAAAATATCAACAACGTAAAATTAATTTTAAAATACACAAAATATATGAAAATAATAAAGTTACTAGAATTAAAATATTTTCAATGAAAATAGTAGAGAATTGTAACATGTCACGGATAATTTAACTTTCAGCGGAATACTTATTTCATATATTGAGAAAATATCGAATAATAAATCACATTCCACAAGAGAATGATAATACTTAAACAAGAAGATCACAAACATTTCATGAAGAACAATTTTCTATAACAATAACTTCACTTGCATCTAATTTTATTTTAATAAATGAAAATATAATAAATTTAAATTTGAAAATGCAGATTTAAAAATGCAATAAGAAAAATAATAAAAAGGCACCAAAATAAATTACATATTAGAGGAAACAATAACAAATTTGAAATTATAAAAATAGAAAAAAGAAAATATCAGTTCTAACATTAGCTCTAAAAATAATTAAAATTAAAAGAAAGTAGAATTCAAATTACATTATAATTAATTATCTGAATATAATATTAACAGATATATAGTTTGTGCTAATTTCATGTTAAGGATATTATTTAAGGTGTTTTTATCTCATTTGGATGTATTTGGATAAAATCGTTCATTTGCTTTCAATGTATGTTACCATTACATTAGAGGAAGAGATAAAATTTTATACCAAAAATTAAATTAATTATATTTCTTCCTTTTTTTTGTATAAAAATAATTAATTAAAAATCGATAAATGTTATCACGAAAGTAATAAAGCTGTAGATTGACTTGCTAATGAAGCGCTAAATTATAATTGCGGAGTGACTGATTTTATAGAACTTCGGACATGGTTTGTCTCGATTCTTTATGATGATATATTGGGGGTCTCTTGGCTGTTATTAGTTTCAATTTAGTAGCCGTGTTGGGTTTAGAGAATTTTTTTTTATTTTTAATTATTTTGAATTTTGAAAATTAATTTTGGAGAGAAGTAGATAAATAGAAAAAAATAGTTTATAAAAAATAAAAAAACAGTCAATTAAATCAAAAAATTATAAATCTACTTTTTAAATATTCAATAGCAATTTCAAATCCCCTTTAAAATATTATTTACATTGTTTTTTGATTTTTCTCTCTTCATTATATTAAAAAAAGGGATAGAGATAACTTTTTTTTATAAAAAAAAGGAAAAAAGAGGATTAGATACTAGAAAACAAAAAAATTATATCTAAAATATCTTAAGATATGTTAAGAAATAAATTGATGAATTTAATAATTCCAAAAATTAAATTTAATAAAATAAATTTATAAAACATAATTAGTAATTAATAAATTTATTTAAAAGTATTCCTAAACTATTTTATATAATTTAGGTGTTAATTATTCATTTTCATCCTTGATAGACTTACTTTATTTTTTATTTGTCTAATTTTTCTTTTTGATGTATCCTTTAATTTTTAAATTTTTTTTTATTATATTCCTAATAAATGTCTCTTTTTGTTATCAAATATAAATTATTAATAATTTCCCTAGTAATGTAAGATTATTTTAGAAAATATGTACAATTTTAACATTATTAATTAAATTTTGAACATATATTTAAAAATAAAATATTTTTAGTCCAGTAGGTGGGTTGTAATTTGCATTAGCACAGGGTAGACAAGTAAGCGCCTTTTGTTCACGCTTTGTATAGAGACATGGGAAGAAGTGTATCCAGGTCGCCGTCGTACCGGAGGAGACACTCTCGTTCTCCTTCCGTTTACCGTCATAGCAGACGAAGCAAAAGGGACAGAAGCCGTTCTCCCTACTCCAGGTCTTTTTTCTTCTGTATTATCTTCTTCCGCATTAGTTTATGTACTTCGCTGTCTCTTCACTTCTCTTAATTTTGCGATTATTGTGCATTTAATTCTCATTTGTTGCAGGCGAAGAAGTCGTTCCGATTCTCCACGACGTCGTAGAAGTCGTTCTCCCAGTTATCGGCGCCGTAAAAGTCCATCTCCAATCCCTAGACGGCGTAGAAGACTCCGAAGTGAGAGTGACTCGCTCTCTCCCTCACCCAAATCTCCTTCTCCAACTCTTGCTTCTACTGATCGTAAAAACACCATTGACAAACTAAAGAAAGAGGAGGAAGCAAAGAAAAGGTAATTTATCAATACTTCTGCTTGCTTATTTTAATATTAATTTTTCTTCCAAATATATGTTTATTCATTTCAGAATTAGTTAGCAGATATATAATCAATTAGCTTGAGCTATACAAATTTTATCCCGCATGGCTCTATAGTTGTCAATTATATTCTGGTTGTTGTGTTTTCTACTTAATTGGGCTCATACAATTTCATTATCCAGTAATGACCGCTTCCATGACTCATTTATGTCTATTCTATTGAAAATATCAATATCAACGCTGAAACGAATCTCCTTTTCTACTAATGAATTAGGTAAAATTGTTCATAGTGGTTGGAGGAGGTGGCATGATGTGATTTAACTTAAAATGCTTTAATTTTTATTCCCCAGCGTTCATCAGGTTAAAATTGATTTCATTTATTTTCAGGTGGAGGAGAATATGATATCACATCATAGAAATAGAAGTGATAATAGGATAAGATAGTCTATATTTAAGCTAGGGTGTGTGTTAAAGAGAGATAATAAGTAACTATACAAATATTGGAAGTTTTGATACCAATTGTTGTGTTTGCCAATTTAATGTGGAAATTTGTAGTGCTACAGGCATCTTGCTCTGTTGTTGAAGTATAGTTTTTCAATGCTACTTACCTCTCGAAATCAACTTTTTAAGAAAGTGATTGTTGAGTATTATATTCCTAAAAGTGTAAGTTTATCTATCCCATTTTGGCTGAAATCGAAAGATTCATATCATAATTTGTACTCAAATAATTCTTAAATTCAATTGTTTTCCCCAGCTAGTCAAGGTGCAAACTTCTTGATAGAAATTTTTCTCGCTGATTTTGTATTATACTATTGGAGTTTTGTAATGAGTTATTCAAGTATCAACTTATGAATTGTGATGAAACCCTTCATTTCACCCCCTCTATCCAATCCTGTCTTTCAGGAATGTCAAATATTTAGGTTTTTCACCATACATAGTTGAATAGATTCTTCCCTCAAATCTGTAATTAGTGTTAAATATGATGTGTTAATTTATATAGTTCTATAAGATTTTGTAATTTTTGCTTCATATATGTTTAAATTTGATCTTCAATATTGTTTACAGTCATTCTAAACTAACATTGTTTCTTATGGTTCAGCATCTTGTCGTAGAGGTCTGCATTAATTCAACGTTCTGTGCTTAACATGTTGATTAGTGAGATGGCTAACTAATCTTTGAGAGAAATTTGTAATTTTACATTGACAATTTGTTGTTGCTCTTTCCTGCCTTTTGAAAGAATATTTGCTTGGTAAATTCCATCAGGCGTCAGCATGAAGCAGAACTGAGACTATTAGAGGAAGAGACTGCAAGGAGATTGGAGGAAGCAATTCGGAAAAATGTGGAAGAGAGATTAAATTCTGAGGAAGTCAAATTAGAAATAGAGAGGCGAATAGACGATGGTCAGAAGAAATTGTTTCATGATGTTGTAATTCAACTGGAAAAGGAAAAGGAAGTTGTTCTTGCTGAGGCAAGAAGAAAAGAGGTAAGGATCTTGAGCTGTGGTATCTTCTAATTACTTGCATGTTCTCTTGGTAGACTAACATAAACTAGAGCATGGATAGTTCGAATTGTGGTAAAGCATAGCTGTACATGTTGGTCCACCTTGCTTTTTTTCAACTTTGTTTTTCATGATCAAACTTAGAACCCTAGTATTAATGTTTTTTTTAAAAGGTAAAAGTGGTTGAAGATATTTGGATAATATGGTACAGGAATATGAAAAATGATCAAAGATGTCATAGGTCTGACTCTTTATAAGAGTTCTACAATGCAAGCCAAAGAAACCTCTAGACTTGATGTTTGAAAACTCTTCAAACATTGACAACAATGCAACGTAAAATAAACCTGCAAAAAACCAATACATGCACATTAGAAATTTGGGCCTCCCTTTCCAATCAAATGCACCATTATCATTAAAACATTGGTTAATATCACAACCTTTATACCCTATTTTCCTAACCGAATTCTCAATTTTAGTGCCAGCAATCTTGAAAGCTTGGAAGAGAAACAATTGTTCTGTGGAAACCCAAAATATATAATTTAAATTGGAGTGTTCATGGCTGTGCATAAACAGGATGACAGTGAGATTCACTTTTGTGAAGTTCATGACAAAAACTGTTGGTCATAGTTGCTTTTTGGGTTCTCCAACCATGCATGGGTCTGTTTGATATGGCTATTCCATCTTGTTAAGCAAATAGTTTAGATATTATTCTCTAAATATTCCCATTTCTCACAAAACTAGCTTAATTAGCTTGCTAGATTTTAGGAATATTGACTTGACTCTTTCCTTTTTCACGTCTTCATAATTTGTATATGCACTTGTGTATGGTGAAAGAAATATAAGACTTCTCTCGCCAAAATACTATGTTAACATGGTATCAGAGCCTCACACTAGAGATCAGCTCTTTATCAGTTCTTGGGTCACCCCTGTAGAGTGACTGGTGTAACTCACCGTCAGTATAGGGAGGAGCACCATACAGCCTGTGCTATCTTGTTTATATGTTGCCTCCTGAACATGCTTATTTGCAAATCCTAGAAGCCCATATTGATTCCTACTTTGCTAACTTCACAATTAATTCAAATCATATAGTATAAAATGCTGCCCTACATATAAAATGCTCCCCTACATTGTTTGGACTTGCAATACCTGAGATATGAGTTTTAGTTTTTAAGATTGTGGAAATTTCGAAGCTTTCAATATTTCCTTGGAGAATCTGTTCACCTTTTCTTTTTTCTTTTGTGAACTCCCTGCAGAACCATAGATGGGCCATTTTGGTTTCTTTCAAAGTGGAATAACTTTTGGTCTTTCATCTGCTGAAAAAATCTCTAAAAAATAGAAATACATTTATTTTTAACTGTTGTTATTTGTTTTGTCTTAAACTCAGTCCCTTCTTGATGGAATTTGATAATGTTTGAAAGTTTGTTCTTATATGGATATGAATGGACAATTTTCTCTCTCTGGAATTGTTTTTTTTCCCCATAACATTTGGTTATGCCTAGTTTTCATGATGTTGTATGATCTCTACAGGAACGAGCTAGGAAAGAAAGAGAAGATCTGGACAAGATGCTGGAAGAGAATAGGAGGAGGGTACAAGAGGCACAGCGAAGAGAAGCGTTAGAGCAGCAGCGAAAAGAAGAGGAACGATTTCGTGAGTTGGAGCTCATTCAAAGGCAAAAAGAAATTCTGCTCGGAGAAAAAAACTGGAAGAGGAAGAACATGCAAATCACATGAAAGTCTTGAGTAAGAACAAATCTAGACAGAAATTGTCTCTCGGCATTGGTTTATTATAACTACTATTTTAAAAGCCTGTAAGTTGTTTACCTGCTGAAGTAATTTATATAAATTACCATTTATGGAGTTATAGATGAACCATTAAATGTTTTTTTTATCCGTTTTTGCTGCTCTGGCGAGCAACTAAGAGGCGCAGCCTATCTAGTCTTGATATCCCTCACCTTTGCTTTAGTTGCTGTAATTCCCTGAGTTACTCTGTCTTCAATATCACTACAGTGAATAACGGAGTTTCATTTGTGATCAATAAATTTTATTTTATTTATTTTATTTTGTACAAAAAGAATAGAGTGAGAGACTAGCGAGAGCAAGAAATCCCATAAACATCACGAAGAAGTCACAATTGGATATCAGTTAGTGTATGTTCCAAAATAGAGATTCCAACATCAAACTTCTTAAGTTTCATTAGTTAAGAAATCAGCAACAAAATTAGTTTGTCAAAATATATGACAAATTTGTCTGTGTGAAAAAAATATATGATATTGATCAATCAATTTTATTGCTAAAAAGCTTAATGTGCAATTTTTTTTAATTTAAATTTGTTGTATAAAACCAAACAATATTCATTATTAGATTTTTTTGATAATTTTTTATCAAATAATTTATAATATAATATCTTACTTCTTTTTATCTTCTTTTATTTTCTTTTTTTAATTATATTTAAATATGGACAGCTTTCAATTTAGCCAGCTGAACACAACTTTTCACATTTTTCTATATTTTAATGCATTTATAAAATGCCACAAGTTTGTTTTTGTTTTTGAACGATTAAGAGTCCGTTTGTCATTGCGTTTGGAATAAATGTTTTTGGAGATTTTTTTATTTTTTTTAGTTTTAAAAACTGTTTTTGGAGAAAAATATATAAATAGATATTTTTTCTAGAAAAAAGTTTTAAAAAATACAGTTTATAAAAAATTAAAAAAATCAGTCAATTAAATCAAAAAAATTTTAAACATATTTTTGGATATTCAATAATAATTTCAAATACCCCTTAAAACTTTCATTATGAACATAAATATCCGTAAATGTTGTTGTACGAATATGAATATGAGAAAATGACCAAATTAAAATTCACTTGCAACTCCAAATAATTTCATGAAATCTATTTATAATGTATAGGAAACTCTCATACAAAATTTCCCCTCAAGTCCCATTAATGTGCGTTTGTATACAAATTATACATATTGTATAGTGTAATTATTACTTATGTAAATATTATAATCATTTTTATGCGCTTCATGTTTTAAATTAAAGTTTCATTATATAAATGATTAAATTATTAGACTAGTGCATGTTAAAAAGTTGAGAAAAATAATTAATAATGATTCCCTTCATATTCTTAATAAAATTCTTGAGACATTAAACATTTTTCAGTTTGAAAATTTAAACCCAAATAAATTTAAAAATTAAGAAAAATGTTATACATCTTAAACAATTTATTATTTTCTTTAAAAAATGCTGAATTTAGAAAGGAGACAAGGGGGAAAAAATAACTAGAAGAAACGTGGTCGTTAGCCGTTATTTATGAAATAATGATAAGAGATCCTTACATTAGTTAGTTAAACTTCAGATTACTTGAAATTCACGTTAGACCCAGTGTAAAAACAGTCAAAAGTCAATCCTTCTGCTGTTAGGGGGAATAGGTTAACGTTACTCTCAAGTTCAAATCAATCCTTACACCAACACCATTTTTCTTAAACCTTAGTACATATAAATTATACCCTCTCTCTCATATATGTATATATTTTTATACGCTGAATATTGCTTCTACAATTGTAATTTAATTTGTTCCTGTAAAATTTGGTCGGTAAACGGATATTGAATCTAACTTTGCTAACTGCAAAGCTTAAGTTAAGAGAGTAATCTAAATCTTTATAAGCAATAGTTTATAGTTATAGTCAACTAATATGAGATAATCTAACAGTTACCAACAATGGATGCAATCTTATTCTTTCGAGAACAAATTACAAATATCCTTTATGAGCTTTTAACAAAATATGATTAGAAATAAACTTTTAAAAAATTAATAATACATTTTATATCGTTTTAGATAATATTAATTTATTTGATATTGTATGAATTTCAAATATTACAATGCAATACACCGTATGATTTTTTTATATTTGAAATATTTTTATATAAATTATATAAGATTTTATGTACAGTCTAATAATTTTTGATAAAAATTTAGAATTTTTACTTATTACTAATTACTGTAACGGCAAAACAGTCAGTATATTCAAATCCAACATTTCTAATTGTTATTTCAAACGATATTTTTATTAAATGATAAATTTTTAAATTTTTAAAAAGTATTTTTTCTATAGGATAAAATTAAAACTTCAAGGATTATATGTAATTTTTTTTCTTTCAGTATAATCAGTAATTTAATTTGAGTGAATATATGATGATGAAGAAAGAAGTCGGAGCAACCGGTTGAAGTGACATGGAAAATGTGGTAGGTCTGGTAAATTATGAGCATAAGTACTTGTGCCACTGCACTGAAATAAGGTATGTACCTCTGAGTGGGGAAGCTATTGCCACCACTCATGCATGCCGCCGCTAAACGCAATGATTCTTTCTCTCTCTCTCACCATCCAACCTGAAGAAACATCAAACGTCTTGCTTTTCTTATTCTTGCTAAATGGACAAGAAAACTTTGCAATCAGCCAGGGCAGCCACCACTAAATCTGCAGTCCAAAACCCTAAGAGCAACTCCAACCAGCACCAAATTGGTGCAAAAATAAGGAAAAAAACAATAATGGTGTCAAAATTTTCATCTCCAACCGAACACCAAAATAGTGTAAAAAATGGTGTTAGCTACAGTACCGCGCCATATTTAGCGTTGCACTGTAGCTACGCCATTTCAGATTAAAAAAAAAGAAGGTTTACCAGCAGAAGAAAGAAGAAGAAGAAGGAGGAAGAAGAAGGAGAAGAAAGGGAAAAGGAAAGGGAGAGAGAGAAAAAGTGGGCACTGTGGTTTTTTTTTTAAATTAAATAATTTTATTTATATTTAAAATAAAATTTTTAATTTTTAATTACCAAATTTTTGCTTTTTTTATAAATAATTTGATTATATTTGAATAAATAAAATTTTAATTAGTAAATATATTTTAATTAATATTAAAATATATTTAATTGAAAAATTAAATAAAAATAATCTTAGTAAATTGAAAATTAATTAATAGTAAATTGATGTTTAATTAATAGTAATATTTAAATTGATTTTTTTTCTTGTTCATAATTATATTGCAATTTGATGTAATTGATTTTTTTTCTTGTTCATAATTAAATTGCAATTTGATGTAATTTTATTAATATTTGATATTAAATTGAATTTGTATTTTATAATAATATTAAATAATAAAATTTTTAATATTGGATTAATATATTAAAAAAATAATTATTTTGTAAAATAATTATGTAGTCTAAAATTAATAAAAAATAATAAAAAATAAAGTATAAAGAGGAGTATATATAAAATATTCTTTTTAGTGTAAAAAATGGTGTAATGGGTTGAAGATAAATTTACTGTAGTTACACCATTTTGATGTAAAAGTTACACCATTTTGGCGCAATGGGTTGGAGATTGCCTAATAATAAACCTGTTAAAAACTTAATTCCTAAATTACTGTTTGTGATTGATTATTTTATTTTAATTCCCAATTGGATTTGTGTTCTGTTTTTCCCCATAATGTCGATTCACTCTCCATTTAAACGAATATTAATATGCCATTTAGGTCAAACGAACAAGTTAAGTTTCACAGGTTTAATTTTGATTTAAGAAATCTTTTTCATTTGATCAGTTTTCTTCTTATGTTTTAATTTCTTAATTATTTTTTTTGCTTATTTAATTGATTTTGGAAATTTTATGGAATATATTTCATATACCGTCTCTCAATTTAACATTAATGTGTAATAATATTTTACAATTTCAATTTATAATATAAATATTTTTCAACTTTAATTTGGGTGAGAAAAATCATCCTTGGTAACTAATACTATATTTTTGGTTACATGAAATATATTACCATCTATGATATAATAATTTCTTTCAATTTTAATTATTTTTAATTTTAAAAAATAATTAAAAGTTTATTAATTTATCGAGAATGCACTTAAATTGGATTTTTCTTTTCTCAAATAAACACTTAAAGAGTTGAAGTGAACCAAAGATATATATATATTGTTAATCGGTTTAATTTATAATTTTAGTCTCGAACTATTTTTTTTTAAATTTTTATATTTTATAACCAAAGTGAAAGTTAATATTTGGATTTTTTTTTAAAAAAAAATTGATTTTATATATCTGAGCAGGGGTGGGAAAAAGATTTTTTCATCTTGGAGCTTTTGGCAAAACCTGAAGGTGAATAGAGAGAGAGGGCGGTGAAGACCCTCATCAGTCATCCTCTCTTTTTCCCTCTCTCTCCCTCCAATTAAACTTGAATTAATTTGGATTCAAATTTCCAAATCCCTAATTTTTTGGGAGAAGAAGAAAAGATGAGCAGTCAGGTGGCTCCTCCACCCCCTATGAAGAGGAGCAGTTTGACCCAGAAACGACCTTCATCGTCTTCCAGAAAATCTTTATCATCGGAGAATGGCGCCCATGGAACCCTCTCCAAGCCATCCTCTCCTCCTCCCCAATTGTAAGCTTTCCCACTTCAACTACAGATTACAAATGCCTTTTCTGGTTGTTTTTTCCCGTAAAATTCAATGTCTTTTGTTTATCTTATATTTATATATTTGTCTAGATTATTGAGAAACTACTTTGATTTTCTAGATATTTTCTTTAGGAGAAATTGATTAGTCTCCATAAATGTTTCCCTTTTATTACAATAAGATGATTAAATGCATTTTTTCAATTCACTTGATTATGTTATTGGAATTCTTGGAGCTCTGTTGGCGGAGAGCGGACGGTGAAGAAGTTGAGGTTGTCAAAAGCTCTCACCATTCCTGAGGGCACCACTGTATCTGATGCTTGTCGGAGGATGGCAGCTAGACGTGTGGATGCTGTTTTATTAACTGATGCCAATGCTTTGCTTTCTGGGATTGTTACTGACAAGGTTATTTTTTATTATATTCTTGCTTTTTTGCCAATTGATTTCTCTCATTATATTCTTACCCTGTAGCTTTGGGTTTGTGGTGATTAGGATATTGCTGCTAGAGTAATAGCGGAGGGATTGAGACCAGATCAGACAATAGTGTCAAAAATTATGACAAGAAATCCTATATTTGTAACATCGGATTCCTTAGCCATTGAAGCTCTTCAGAAGATGGTCCAGGGTTAGCTTTTCTCCAATTCTTGGTTAATTTTTGGAGGCATAATTGAGATTTGAGAAATGTCTTATATTTTTAATTTTTGGTTACTATTAGGTTGTCTATGTGCTCTAGAGATTTTCATGGAAATTGCCTGTATTTGTTTTTGTGAGTGTTCTTATAATTCTATTCCTAGTGTTTGACTTTCTGTATATAATGAACAAGGTGTATACTTATCTTGACCTTTTAGTTTGCCAATGGGCAGAGCTAAACGAAAAGGTCTAAATCAAGTATTGGGATGTGTATGGGGAAGGCATGGAAAAATTATTATGAGCTCTTGAAAATAGTTACAAAGCATATCCAGACATTTCTTCCTTAGAATAATATTTTAATTGAAACAAAAGTGATAAGGATCAAACCTATACGAAGGAAATTCTGACAATTTGGCAAATGCAATTTTCTTGGTAGTTGGTTCATGAAATTCTATCTTACCATTTTTATATGTGCCCACTATTTTTGCTGGTTCACCAAAGTTGCAGGTGGTTGAGATGTATAAGGAGTTTTGGAAACTCCTTATATATATATATATATATATATAGGTGAAATAAGGCATTAAATATACTTGTTAGTTAGTCTCATAACTCATAAGTGGAGTGCAGTCATTTTTGGTGTGATTTTTTATCTTGAAAACATGCATTGCATTCTCCTTTGAATCCATTCTAAGTACATTTTGGTAATATCAGTTGATGGTATTTTAATCAACAGGAAAATTCAGGCACCTCCCTGTTGTGGAAAGTGGTGAAGTTATTGCAATATTGGACATAACAAAGTGTCTTTATGATGCCATATCTAGAATGGAGAAGGCCGCTGAGCAAGGGAGTGCAATTGCTGCTGCAGTTGAAGGGGTGGAACGTCAATGGGGAAGCAATTTTTCTGGTAAGATGAATTTTTTTCGTTTATTTTAAATGATATGCTGTTGTAGAATTGCTTCTTTCCATTATAATAGCCAAAACATCATGGTTCATATTTTTTTAATCCTTATGGCATGTGACCAAAAAAAAAAAAAAGTTGGTTTAAAAGTTTGTGCTTGAAAATTTATATACATGAAGAGAATTAGATAGCCAAATCACCTATTACCATGCTTTTTTTTTGTGTTGATGTTGCATGTGGGGTAAGGAGACATTGTCTAATATGGTTTTTATAGGGCTTCCATCGTCACATTTTTTTTATATTCTCTGATGCTTCCAATTAAATAAGTAGTCCATCGTAATTGATCTGTTTGTAAATGTGAAATTGGGGGCTGACTTGATCAGTATATAATGTATTTTAACAAGGATGAGAGGATCTAAGGATGTAGAAGCTTGGCTAGATTTAAGTTATTTGCGGTAATACATTTTGAAGGAAACATTTTGATATGTATATGTATTAAATATATTTTTTAGGAGCATATATATGACTCATTAAAATTACATGGGGAAATAAGATTATGTCCTTAAATTTTTCTTTTTTCTTGTTACAACAACTTGAACAAGTTGATAGACTAAAATATTTTGAAGCATAGCACAACTTCTGATCATGAATAACTAATTGCCAACTGTAAAATTTTAATTACTAACTGTCAACCACTAATTGCAGTTCACAAACTAATACTTGCCATTGTTAACTGAAGCCAATAATCCAAATGACTCCAAATGAAAATTATACAAATTGTATTTATTAGCCAAAAAATTATAGATATTATAAAAGTATATACGAGTCAAAATCCAAATATGAAGTTATTGTTTTATGTTTAGCTGCTTTATCTTACTATGCATATACTTCTAATGGAGCATTTTTAATTGCATGACTCTTCACTTTGTGTGGATTTCTTTCATTTTGGAGGCAGTGGGAGGGGAAGGGGGAATGGGGTGAGTGGCAGGGTTTTCCATTGCTGGAGAGTTTATGTCCGCGTATCAAACCCATAAACTCTTGTGTCGCAAAGAAGCAACCCCACTGTTGTGCCAAGACTTTGCCTCATTCTGCATGTACTTATGAAACATTTTCATAGGGTCATGATTTAAATTAGGAAAAAAGAAAAAGCTTTAGGAAATACCATAGTCAAAATCAACTGGAAGATTATATAATCTAATAATATTATTCTGTTTTTTTCCACATTATAGTGCTTAACCTACATTTTTTTTTGTCTTTATTGAAGTTCCCTCAATGTTGGTACTGTTATTTATAGGTTAAACATATAAATGTGGCTACCCAGGGGAAGTAACTGTTCCACATTTTCTTTCCATTTTTTTAAGAAGAGGATGACAGTCTGCAAGCATACTTCTTAATGAAATTATTCCATATTGTTCTATTGGTTTATTTATTTTGAATTACATTGATTAGATTTGTTCTATTGTCATTTTCTCATTTCAGCTCCATCTGCCTTCTTGGAGACATTGAGGGATCGGATGTTCAAACCTTCTTTGTTTACTATCGTTGGTGAACAGACCAAGTAAGCTTTCATCTTAGCTTGCATTGTGGTCTATGTTTTGGTAGAATTTTCTATAGCGGGTAGCTGCATCTGTGTTACCAATTTTTTGTAGCCCTATGTGTGTCTAGGTTTGCGATTGCATCACCATCAGACCCTGTGGCTCTTGCTGCCAAAAAGATGCGTGACTTGCGGGCTAATTCAGTTATCATTGTGACGGGGAACAAAATTCAGGGAATACTTACGTACTATTCTTTTCTTGAGAGACTTTTCTTAAGAAATATCTTCATTATTATGTGCTACTAGATATCGTTGAGAGGATATTCTGTTGCTTTTGGTTGATGTTCACTTGTCATTCATTAATGCTACTTCCTTGCAGATCGAAGGATATTCTCATGCGAGTTGTAGCACAAAATCTTTCTCCAGAGTTAACCCTGGTGGAAAAGGTTCTTTATGAAAAGAAATTCAGTGTTGATAATTTGTATTTTAGCTCAATGTTTTATGGTTTTAAATGTTCAATTATGCTATATGGTTAAATTTGTCAGATTACTTAAATTATGAAATTTAACCATGTGTGATCCATTGCTTCTGAAGTTGTTATTTTTTAATTCATGAACACCGTCAAACCTTTAATCTTGTATGAAGATAATTATCCACTTGTGGTATATTCATTCCCCCTTTGTTTCTAATTAGTGGCTTGCACCCATATTTTTGTCCTGGGAAGTAATCTTTTGTATATGCTTTTGTGTGCTTGTTGGTACATCACACCTGGTTGTTAACTAGTAAGGCTTCCAGATATAGGTAACTTACTGAAGTAAAAGAGTGTTTTGTTTGTTTGTTTTTTTCCTTTATCCATTTCTGTGCTGTTGCAGGGATGAAATGAAATTGCTATATGTAACATGTAATTATCTTTGTGTTTTTTTCAGTTATCTTGAGTCTGGATAACAGGTTTGATATCCAAACATTTAAATTTTTGATATAGTTGCCTTTAGTATAATTGTTCTAGATAAAGATTGTAATTACTAAGTAGAAAACAAAACATTTTATTAGCCACATTCATGGGAATATTTGTTATTATTCTTATGTAGGTATTCTAATTTCCTTCTCAGGCAAGTTTTACGTCTCTACGAAATTTTAGCGTTCCAAGCATACTAAAACTTATTCAATAATTTGATTGAAGTGAAAAATTGAATCCAGATCCCCCTTCCAAACTCCACTACTTGGGGGTTTTTATTGCTTTGATAGATTTCTTTTGCTAATTTTTCACCTTTCTGAAATCAGTTAAGATTGCTTTTGAAGTTAGTTCCTTTACTTAATCCTTTGTCTTTTCAATTCCCTGTAAAACAGACTTTAATTAATGCTGTTGCTATGGATTTTAACTTGCACTGGATGTTTAAATCTACATTCCATATCTTGGTTAAGATGCACTTCAATCTGGCCTATGGCATTAAGAGTAATGCTTTTCATGTCCTCATTTGTGTTTGTCTAATGCCACAGGTAATGACTCCAAACCCTGAATGTGCGAAAGTGGAGACAACAATCCTTGATGCATTGCATATAATGCATGATGGGAAATTCTTGCATCTTCCTGTACTAGACAAGGGTGAGCACTTCTCCCTTTTAAGTTTTTAAAACGCTTATTTATGTCAGTATGCTTGACATCTGTTCTGCAGATGGATCTGTGGCTGCCTGTGTGGATGTACTGCAGATAACTCATGCTGCAATTTCTATGGTAAACTTTCCTGTCTGATGCTACAGCTTATGATGATGACATATGATGATGACATTTATTTTCTGGAATGGAGTAAAGTGTGATAAGATTTTAAGTCTTGTTTAAGATGAGGTTTTTTGGACATTCTCAGGTTCTTACTTGAATTAATGCAGCTTAAAATAAAATCATGCTCGTTCATAGATTGTGTTATCGTGAGAATATTAAATTTTATTGCTTTAGAGGTGTAATTGTACTTTGGGGTTTGTGAAATTTGTGCTCTCATGTGGTAGAAATGTGTGCCTCTCTATTCTTATGTTGTAGTTTTAAAGTGCTGAATATATTAAATGTTGAGCACTTGCTTTAGAAGTGATCTGCTGATAATTATTCACAAGCATTGCTTGCTTTTAATATGTTTACTTATATTACATCTTATCTATAACTTAAAATATAAATTATGAGGTAATAACTGCAGTACTTTGATTGTTGAAAGGTTGAAAGTAGCTCGGGCGCTGTTAATGATGTAGCAAACACAATGATGCAGAAGTTTTGGGATTCTACTCTGGCTTTGGAGCCACCAGATGATTATGACACTCAGAGGTTATTACTGCTACTGATGATATCTTGTGACCTGGTTAGTTCTGTAACTAATCCTATGGGATGTTGATTTCAGTGAAATGTCTGCAATAATAACATCAGATGGGACTGAGTTTGGGAAGCATGCTTATCCATCTCTTGGTCTTGGAAATTCATTTGCCTTCAAATTTGTGGATCTTAACGGTCATGTACACCGTTTCAATTTTGGTACGTTGTTATTGATGGCAATACTCTTTGGAGTGGAATTTAAATATGTGTAAAGCAAATTAATATTGGAAATAAAAGTTAATCTACTTGCATTACTTGTCAATTATGAGGTGTGTATGTGTGTATATTTTGTGCCTGGATGCGGAGATTGCTTTGTCTTTTGAGATTTTTCTTTTCTGTGTATCTTATTGAGCATATTGTGGAATATTGAGTAAATTTATTATTTGACAGAAAATTATAGCAAAAAAGAAAAAAAAATTGAAATCCACATCTTGCTGCTGTGCTATAATATTGGTTGTAATGGTTTGTTTGCTTTAGCTTGTACAATATGGATCTATATATAGTTATCCAATCAAACCCAAAAATGAAAATTTCATTTTACCTTGACATTTTTCAGGTGCTGAAAATTTAGATGAGCTAAAATCTGCTGTCTTGCAAAGGATTGGTATTAGTAGTGATGGAGATCACCTGCAACTTTTGGTGAGAAAAGCTAACATCTTGGTGATTTATTCTGTGTATTGCTGTTTGACTTAAGGTATATTTAACTTTTGATGGCTTTTTGCAGTATGAAGATGATGAAGGTGACAAAGTTTTACTTGCAACTGATGCTGATCTCATCAGTGCTATCACCCATGCTAGATCAGCAGGATTGAAGGTAATATTTTTGGCTTGTATAATAAGGATATATTTGAGTATGGTATATGAAGCTCACTCAATGCATTTGGAAAACTTTTGTGCTCCCTCAGCTTGAGATTTGACCTCAAGTTTAGGAGTAAGGTTTACCTAACATTGTATATATGATGGAGTCAGATATGAGTAAAAAAGAAAGCAATTGACAATTTTCAAAGATTGTACTTGTATTTTGACGTCATGGCATGAACGTGGTTCTGCTGTAGTCAGCGAAATTTCAGTTTAGATAAAAATTAGACCAAATGACATTATGTTGGTCGAGAATGATCATCATCAAACAAATGCAGATGTAAAATCCTGGAAGAGTAAAGAACCCAGAATAGTGAGAAAAAGGTCAAAACTAGATTAAGGTGTCCTAAAAGTGACACGGGGGGTAATATTAAAGACTGCAAAGTAGCCTAGAATTTTGAGCTGGTAGATATTATTGCTGGCACATATAATCGATACTATTATTTGGAGAAAATCTCAAATGGCTGCCTCTGAAGTAGTCTTAAAAGACTATTGTATGAGGATTACATCACAAATCATACATCAACCATTTATTACAACTAAAACCTTCAGGTTATGTTTGGTAGGGGAAGTTCATAATTTACTTCCATTATGACCTATCTTGCTGAATTCTAATTTTTGTTTCATTGAGACTTGAGAGAGAATCCCAGGAACTCTGAGTGTAAAATCAATTTGGAAGCAAAACCATGTTTCCTTTTCCACAATCATAAATGCCCAACAGTTATGTCAAACTGAACGAAATAACTGACCAATAACTCCCCTGCAGGCTAAGGCTAATTCCCATGTTTATAGCACACATTGTTCATGATTCACAACTTATAATATTACCACTAATCAAGTGGCTATTATGGAGACTGAAAATAACCCAACTTAATTGAGAAGCTGCTGTAGAAAGTACAAACCAGAACTCAGATATGTTTCCAGGCTGCAAGATCATATTCATGAGTAAGTCCTTTGTAAACACGAGCTGCTTTATGTAAGTGAATAGCTGGTTCTTGTTTCTGCTTGTGAACCATAGCATATAGATATCTGTGCGAGTTGACTGTATGGTTTGACAGTTGAGATTAGGGTTTAGGTGACAAAATAGGCCATTCCTTATTATTTAATTAACAGTTTTATCCAAACTCCAATTGAATCATGAACGTGTGCCGATGCTAATGTGTTTTTGCAAAATGGAAAGTACAATCTATGTGTCATATGGGGGCCCCACGATGGTGCTGTTTCATTTACCTTGCTCAACTTTAATCAACCATGCAACCCCAGTTGCCACTCGTACCCTTGTTAGTCTTCTCATTTTTTCGTCAGTAATGATCTCATGCAAGGGCATAATCAAGTGGCAGGCCCTTTCTACCAAATCTTGCATGTGCTGCCTTTTGACCATGCTGATGGAGGCAAATGTGCATTGTTCCTTTTTATATGTTTCGAGCAGTGAATTTGACCTCCTACTTCTTTTTCATCCTAATGTAATCACTGTATATTTAGCATATTTTACTTGTTTAATTTTTTGAAATATGGGTTTTTTGGATTCCATATCGCAAGGAAAATCAATGTTTTACCTTTGCTTGTGAGATGGGGTTTAGATGTTTTTGGTTCTTTGTTGTAAGGACAATCAACTAGTTCTATGTGTTTGCTTCTAATATTGGCATGATCGCATACAGCTTTTAAGGTTGTATCTAGACTTCCCTAGATCAAGTGAGCATACAATATCAGAGACAGCAAGTACAGTGACTGCCCGGAGAAGTGGATGGGGTTCATCCCACTCTGCTCTCTTGGCAGGTGCAGTTGTTTTAGCAGGCGTTGGTGTGCTGGCCTACATAAAGCGCTCAAAGAATTAGAGAAATTTGATCATACTCAAGATTTCTACGGACATTTTTGTTTGGTGAAGCTTCCAACTAGAAACTGACTTTACTGAGAGCAGCATTAGGCCAAAAACTGTCTTAATTGTAATAATATCAAACTGAATTGTGATACAGGGAGACACCAATGTGACAAGAATTATTAAAATTAATCATCACTATTAGTTATTTATGCAATTTTGCTCAGTCAAAAATGATTGGCTGATATTATCTGGAGGCTTAAGTCAAATTTGTGCATGCTTGAAAGAACACGAGAATTTATATATGTACCCATTCTTGTGAATGCATATTTCTGAAATTTCATATTAAAAGTATAATACTTTTTATGATATCTGTTCATCAAAATATGGATAAAGTTCAAGAATTCAGTTTGTCCTTATTACACCTACGTGTGTTTTCGATTTATTATGTAATATATTAATATTTATTTGGGATAATTACAAAAAACCTCTTTGGTTTGACTAATTTTTCTATTTAATTTTCAATGGTTTTTTGTCATAACAATTTTTAAAATTTTTTATTAGGTCTCTCCCTCCATTAATTTTTAGTTGATTTTTTTATTTAATTCAATATTTAATTGATTTTTTGTTTTATTTTATTCATATATATATTTTTTTAATCTGTTATTATTAAGTTATAATTTATAAATTACAATTATGATAAAGTTGTTATAACTATAAATAACAATTTATTATGGAGGAGTTCTCTTTCTTTTTGAAAAGAAATATGTGTAAAATCAAAAAATTGATGGGGTCTGTTTGTTTTGTATCTTTCTATTGGAAATAAAATTTCCTTTATTGACAAAAAGTAGGAATTCTTGATCATCTTCTCTGAATTTTATGAAGGTTCTTATAGAATTGGAACGAGTGAATAAAAGAAAATCATAAACATATGATGAAGACATAGTATTTTACTGGTCATAATTATTGATTTTTTCAGTGATATTATTAATTAGGGAAAATTATAAAAAAATTACTTTAAATTTAAACCCTAACACCTTTTTACTGTTAATTCGAATCCTAAGATTTTATTTTATGATATTGGTTCGCTAACTGTGTTACATACTGACTTTTTCTTAATTAAATTCATAAAATAAATTTTTTAGTATGGTAACAATTTGAGAGAACATTTGGATTAATTTTACGGTATGCCCACTCAATTTTCTAAAATAAAAAGTTAACATTGTCATATAGTCAGTGACCTAACATAACGTTTTAATCATAATCAACAAATTAGCTTATCATTCTGTACTTCAATTAGATTAACTGATAAATGAAAATGGTCATTCAGTCCTTCAATTGAACTACAGATGAATGAAAATGATGGAAATTAAAAATTCAAATAAAAAAAATATATTATAGATTCAAATTGAAAATGCCTCTAATTTGTAATTAACCTTTTGATTATTATATTAAATTATTGATACTCATGTTAAAAGAATATGGAAAAGAAGAAAAAATCGTTCTCATAAATAATAAAAAAAACTCAGGGTTGTGAATAGAAATGTAAATAAATAAATTTAATCGTGATGTCTCGATTCATAAAATATTCGAATTCGATTCGGAATTAATCAAGTCAAATTATTGAGTCGGACTTGAGTATCATAATAATTAACTAATCGAATAATTATTTTTTTATTATTTATTAAATTATTTTTATAATTTTATTATTTAAATATATTCGATTTTAATTGAATTGAGTTAATTTAAGGTTATTTCGAGCCGAACTAAATATAATATTTATTAAAATTTTTAATTAATTTAAATTTTATCGGTCCAACTTAAATATATTTTAAATTAAATTTCAAACTAAGTCAAATATCAAAATTTTTAATTAAATTAAAGCTAAATTTCGAGTCTATCGACTGGACTCTTACATCTACAAATAAACGAATAACGGTCGTTTCAAGAGTGTTTGATGAGCTCTCAGCCCATCTCTTCAATCTCCATGATCACCTGCAAAGCCTGAGGCTTTCTATTAGAAACTCCTTTGTGCCACCAGGAGGAGGAGGAGGAGGAGGAGAAGAAGAAGAAGAAGAAGAAGAATCATCATCATCATCATCCTCTGAGAATAGTTGAAGCAAGTTTCCGGCTGAGACTATCTCATTATCAGCCTCAGAAGTATGTGAAATGTTCCATTGCCAAAAATCACTCCACAATTACTAGTTGTATCCATGATTATCATGATAATAGGAAAAGGAAGCTCAAGCCAGAAGAAGAGAATGGGAAAGAAAGGTCAATTGTGAAGTGGAAGTGATTTAATGGGGAGAACGGAGAATTAAGGCCCAAATAACTGTCTACGCCGACGTTCAATCTCTCTGGAATACTCTCACTGACTAAGAGCGCCTCGCTGATTTTATTCCCAATCTCGTTTGCAGGCATGCTTTCTTTTGTTCATGAAATTCAGGCAGAACAGATCGGTTATTTTGTAGAATAGATATTCCACGAATTAAATTCTACAATTAATTTAAGAATGATTGTTCTGTAAACATGGGATAATTCTTCTACAATTAAATTCCAAGGTAACTTTTTTTTTTTAAATGCGTTCTGATCCTTTCACATTTTAAACATTTGAAGTTATTTGGACTTGAAATTATATGCTTTTCAGTGGGAGAATCCCTTGCCCTCATCCTGGGCGGATATGGTTGGAACAAAGAGGCCTTCAGAGGGCACTCTAGTGCCATATCGAAGCTTGTGTTGTACTGGATCTCCAAGAATTTCCCATTTCGGTAACCTTCTTAATCTTCTTACACTTTTGTTTTACATTTATTGATGACAGTCTTTTGCAAATTTTTCTTCTTTTTTATACAACATAATTGGACTATATTTTCTGCAATTTTTGGTTTATGGGGAACATAAAGAAAATGGTGAATGCTTATTTAAAAAAAATGGTGAATGGGATAATTTTTATTTTTTGTTGATTGAAGGAATAACTTTATATATATATTCAAGGGCAGTAATTTTGGATGTTGATAATAAGAAATTATTTTCTACTCCAAGCTTCTTTTTCCCTCAAAGGGAAGAAAGCCCTTGCAATCAGCCATTACTAGTCTCTCACTTTTTCTCGTCTCTTGTATTATTGAATTGTAAACTTAAGTACATCATAACAAAAAGGAATACTGTAAACTATGAAGTGCTCTTAAATCTAAATTTTCTCACGGTTTTCTTCATTCAAGGAAACACCTAGCAAAAGAAAAAATTTCTCACAAAAAATTTCTGCTGAAAAAATTCCTCAGACATGTTAATTGCAACGTAAATGGAACTTAAAGTTGATAATGTTTTTTTCTCATGCGAGTTGTAGCACAAAATCCTTCTCCAGAGTTAACCCTGGTGGAAAAGGTTCCTTTTGAAAAGAAATTCAGTGTTGATAATTTGTATTTTAGCTCAATGTTTTATGGTTTTAAATGTTCAATTATGCTATATGGTTAAATTTGTCAGATTACTTAAATTATGAAATTTAACCATGTGTGATCCATTGCTTCTGAAGTTGTTCTTTTTTAATTCATGAACGGCGTTAAACTTTTAATCTCGTATGAAGATAATTATCCTCTTGTGGTATATTCTATCCCCCTTTGTTTTTAATTAGTGGTTTGTGATGCATAATGTGATTCAGTCTATTTGATGCTAGAAAATAAATTTAGTGTCTTGCACCCATATTTTTGTCCCTGGGAAGTAATTTTTGTATATGCTTTTGTGTGCTTGTTGGTACATCACACCTGGTTATTAACTAGTAAGGCTTCCAGATATAGCTAACTTACTGAAGTAAAAGAGTGTTTTGTTTGTTTTTTTTTTCCTTTTTCCATTTCTGTGCTGTTGCAGGATGAAATGAAATTGCTATATGTAACATGCAATTATCTTTATGTATTTTTTTCAGTTATCTTGAGTCTGGATAACAAGTTTGATATCCAAACATTTAAATTTGTGATATAGTTGCCTTTAGTATAATTGTTCTAGATAAAGATTGTAATTACTAAGTAGAAAACAAAACATTTTATTTGCCACATTCATGGGAATATTTGTTATTATTCCTATGTAGGTATTCTAATTTCCTTATCAGGCAAGTTTTACGTCTCTACGAAATTTTAGCGTTCCAAGCATACTAAAACTCATTCAATATTTTGATTGAAGTGAAAAATTGAATCCAGATCCCCCTTCCAAACTCCACTACTTTGGGGTTTTTATTGCTTTGATAGATTTCTTTTGCTAATTTTTCACCTTTCTGAAATCGGTTAAGATTGCTTTTGAAGTTAGTTCCTTTACTTAATCCTTTGTCTTTTCAATTCCCTGTAAAACAGACTTTAATTAATGCTGTTGCTATGGGTTTTAACTTGCACTGGATGTTTAAATCTACATTTCATATCTTGGTTAAGATGCACTTCAATCTGGCCTATGGCATTAAGAGTAATGCTTTTCATGTCCTCATTTTTGTTTGTCTAATGCCACAGGTAATGACTCCAAACCCTGAATGTGCAACAGTGGAGACAACAATCCTTGATGCATTGCATATAATGCATGATGGGAAATTCTTGCATCCTCCTGTACTAGACAAGGGTGAGCACTTCTTCCTTTTAAGTTTTTAAAACGCTTATTTATGTCAGTATGCTTGACATCTGTTCTGCAGATGGATCTGTGGTTGCCTGTGTGGATGTACTGCAGATAATTATTTTGAATGTTGATAATAAGAAATTATTTTCTACTCCAAGCTTATTTTTCCCTCAAAGGGAAGAAAGCCCTTGCAATCAGCCATTAATAGTCTCTCACTTTTTCTCGTCTCTTGTATTATTGAATTGTAAACTTAAGTACATCATAACAAAAAGGAATACTGTAAACTATAAAGTGCTCTTAAATCTAAATTTTCTCACGGCCTTCTTCATTCAAGGAAACACCTAGCAAAAGGAAAATTTTCTCACAAAAAATTTCTGCGGAAAAATTTCCTCAGACATGTTAATTGCAATGTAAATGGAACTTAAAGTTGATAATCTTTTTTTTTTTTAAAGCTGAGTAATAGTATAAAGATTCTCATGGTGAATAGTTGTTGCTTGGTAGCATAAGCTATTGTGAAGAAAATTTTTAAAAAGAAGTTAAGAAAAAAGAAAAAAAATAGAAGAACAAGAATATCTAATCTAACTTGTTAAGAAGATTGTTTGTGGCACTATGTTAGAATTTTGTGCTCAACTATTAACATTTTATGTGCCCTGAAATTTTTTAGATTCTGTTAAATCAGGTTACCATTACATTGTTTAACTTCCATTCATGGATCCTATCATTATTTAGTGGCAAAGATTGAAATTCTCATCCCACCATTATTGATGGATTAGTGACTTATGGACTTAAATTGGATAATAATGAAGTTTTAAGACTACCGCTCAAATTAAAAGCTCATGGTATTTCATTGAAAAACAAAAGCACAATTCTCATGGTCTAGTTTAGACAGTCCTTCACTATAACTTACACAAGTGTGGGATGCCCATGACTTCACTTGGACAATATAATTGCACTTCATGCTTTATCATTTTTCAATGGAATTGTTACATTAATTGGGGAGTTATATTATTAACAACTCGAAAGAAGGTCTACTGTTGATATTGAATGTCAGATCATACCACGCTGGATTTTGCAAGAATTTGGTGTTTGTCTAAAACCATGTCCTGGTTTACCCTTTGCTTTCTTATTCCCTGCAACTTCAATAGCTGATGCATTTTGGTCTACGTTGAACGTGTCTCACTCATTTCAATATCCCCTTTCTCAGCTGTTTTGTGGTAGGCGACAGTTTTACCTTCCAATGAATACATTTTTATCAGAACCAGCCTTGCCTGTCCCAGCCACTAATTTTTAAATGATCATTCATGATTCAGTTCAATAATTATGATACCCATTTTTCTTTGTTTATAGGAAGCTTTTGGTTTGGCAACATAGTTAACATCTACTTAAATCTTATTTAAGAAGCGTATCTCAAGAATTTGTTTATCATATGCTTTTGAAATTTTTATTCTCATCTATGTATGTGTTTGTCTCGTCTTAAGTTTATTTAATGCTATTTGCTTTAGCTTAATAATCACGAGCTGCACTTTTCAATGGTTGATGGGCAAATGGTCATTAAAATCAGGGACAAGGTAGCCCCAAGAATTTGATATAACCTTTGTAGAATTTTGGCAACAATTTACTTTTTCTTTTAAATTGTTGTTGCACATGATTTATCTATTTAGGCGTTTCCTGCTAATCGTGCCTATGCTCATAGTGCCTTTTTTTGTGTGCTATTGATCAAGGATGTTGTTTTAGAAGTTTTTTTGTGTGTGTGCGCACACATGGAAAAAGGACTGCCTGTTTTGCACTGAATATATATTTTTTTTATGTCTTCTTCGTATTATATGCATAGCTCATGCTAGCCTTGTCTATTCCAGTAATTTTTTTTGTATTTGCGTTTAGTAGAGTTTGCTTAAATAATTTTTCTGACATGCATCTGTAATTGTTTATATATTATAGATGAAGATCTTAATTTGTACCTTACAAAGGAAAAGGGGAAGCCAATCATATAAGAAATTCGTAATATGGATAAATTTGAATAGATAATACAGTTAATTAACTAATTAGCTTTGAAGATTACTTTCATTAAGGTGGTTGGCTTATTTATCAAATGTTAGTTCCATTCTATATTCATTTTCCCTTTCATTATGTGAAATTCCTTTGCCCAAAATTGAACTGAAAACAATTTCATCATATCAAGTAAATTAAAATGGTCCTGAACACAGGACACACACACTCTCTCTCTCTCTCTCTCTCTCTCTCTTTGTTTTTTTTTGGCTTGTGCACTCTTTCATCTATGATAATTGTGTTCCAGATATGCTAAATGGTCCTTTAGTTTTTCCTGACCTAATTGCAATTTTTTTTCTAGGCCTGGGACAACACTATTTTCATATGAAGTTAATGTAGTTCCAAGGTTAAACTTTCCAGCTATTTTCTTGGAGAGAATTATCAGATCAGATCTTCCTGTGATTCTGAGAATCTTCAAGCCCTAGCTTGTCGAGCTGAGAGAGATTTTAGGGGCAACCATAAGACATCAATGCCAGAGGCTGGCAATTCTGTGGCCATATCTACTTCTCTAGGCATAGGTTTAGATGGTGCTTCTTGTGAGGACAAATTGTTGACAAAAGATTCAAAAGAGAGTTATACCAGCTCAAATTTTGGTCCCATTCCATCATCTTCAAGTGACTTGAATACTAATTGGGGTGTATTTGGAAAAGTCTGCAGATTTGATAGGCCTTGCATAGTGGATGAAGTTCATCTGCGCAGATTCAATGGCCTATTGGTAACTTGTTGACTCTAGGTTACTCTTTTCTGAATTGATGTTTCTATGAGCTTGTTTTGTTATCTAAGTTGCTGATAAAATGTTTTTTTTACCGTAGGAGAATGGAGGGGTCCATCGTTGTGTTGTTGGTAGCATAACTATAAAAGCTCATGTTCATGAAGTCTGGAAAGCTTTGACTGCTTATGAGAGTCTTCCTGAGTAAGTCTTGTATTGCTTTTTGTTTCACGTACTTTATGCAATAATTGGTAATTTTTCGAATAGGGATGGAGCACTAAAACTTTTGAATAGAGATATTATATTCTGTGAACTCGAAACTCTTTTCTTCTTTGTGATGCTTTAACTGTTACATTAGCTGCAGCTTTACTTGGCATATAATGGATTTTCTAGGATTTGTTGTTTTAGGTGCTGAATGGTGGCCAATTTATGTCTCTGTTATAGAGGGACTGTTGTGTTTAAATGGATTTGCTTCATACAAATGAAAAAGTTTACTGAAACTGCAGTTATACTTTAAAGTGATATAGTTACAAGGACACTATTGTTTGAGGTAAATTTACCTTGTATTAGATTCCAAATTTTTTCTTCTCTAGATTATTCCAAATGCAAGAATATAATTCTAGTTGATTTGTTATGATGGCAAATCAGTAGTTTTGTTGGTTTATTAAGTTCAGACCTTTCTTATCTAATGTGAAAAATACCTTCCATTTAGCCCTCTTGCTTCTTTTGAAGCAGAAAAGGAAAAATAATTTCATCCATTTCACCGAGGGAGAAAAGAAAATGGAATTTCTCATGAACTTTTTAGAAGTTTGTTGCTTAGTTTTTTCTTACTTTCACTGTTGAGTTAATCTCATGCGTGCTGTCATTTCCTCATTATGAATGTTTATATGCAGGATAGTTCCAAATTTGGCTATTAGTAAGATTTTATCACGAGAAAACAACATAGTTTGCATACTTCAGATCCGAGCATGATTTGTATTTTCAATACTTCCGAATCAATGTATTTTCATCATTACAAAGTAGTTTGGGTGTGAGAAAAGTTGATTTGCGTGATGGCTATTTAAAAGATTTTTGCTCGATAATAGCATCTTGAATTTATTATTTACAAAAGGGTGGTTATCAAGACAATACATGTTAAAATTTGAGATATAGACAGTTAAAAAGTTTAATTTATTTAAACATTCAATGCAGCCAATGCAATTAGTTAAGCATGAACGTTTAAATGACAACTTGATTTTTGATTAAAAAAAAAAAAGTGTGAACTTGATTTAGGAATTCTATTCTTCATTTTTACCATCAGAAAACCTATTCTTATGTCATGAATCTTAATAATGTTTTGTCAAAAAAACTTCTGAATACAATTATTAGTATTGAAATTGATGGGTCCGATATATTGCAAATGTGGATTTGTACGCTTAAAAATTATTGAAGAAGTCTTTATCCAAAATGGCCTAAGACTTTTTGATTGGTTCTCTTTAATATTATAAATCACCCATTTTTCTCTCTTTTTCCCGATGTATGATTGTTTAACTCCAACACTCTCCCTCAAGTCTAAATGGATAAGTTCAATTATAATTTGTCATCATTTTTACATCATGTGCTTGTATTTATTGAGTCTCAGATACCTTAAATTTTCATATTTGTTTTACTTAGGTTTGTACTTTCTGAATTTTAAATGTCACATGTCCATTTAAGTCTCAGATGACTCAGGTCTCTATATTGATTTGTTTAGGCTTATACTCTTAAATTCATTAGATTTTTATGGACTGCGAGACCATTAAACTCTAATAATATGTTAAAATTGATGGCCCTAATCCATTGCAAATAGGAAAGTGACAATTTTGTGGGCAAATCATATCATAAACTAGTATCCATTATTCATCATGTGTCATTTATTTAAATAATAAAATATTTTATTTTTTGAAATATAAAAATATAAAAAATAAAAGCACACTTGCACTTTGTGAAGAAAGCTGAATCCATAATGAAACATGAACTTGAATCCATGATATAACAATTGGAAATTTATGGACTTGAAAATTATTGAGAATTTTTTATCCAAAATACTCTTTAAGGCTTTTTGGTTTGACCTCCTTCAGTATTATAAATTGCCTTTTTTATTTTTCTCCATGTGGGATTGCTTGACTCATGATTAGGACTTTTCTTCTGAATTCAATATTGGTAGAAAAATTTTATTTGCAGGTAATTTATGAAGATCTTCCATCAAATTTAAACTCAAGATTACATTGAGAAAAAGGAAGCCACAGACCCATTAGATATGCATGAGATCAGACAATATTCCGAGGAACTAGAAGCATCCAATGGAGTTAGTGATAATGAGTACAGCAAGGAAAATGAGCAAGTTTTGAATAACTCAAATTCACTTTGACAATGGCCCAGGGTTCCAGGACTGCAGAGGGATATTGAGGTTCTCAAGTCTGAGCTCCTCAAATTTATATCAGAACATGGGCAAGAAGGATTTTTGCCCATCAGAAAACAGCTTCGACTACATGGTAGGGCGGATATTGAAAAAGCCATAACACGCATTGGTGGATTTAGAAGGATTACATCGTTGATGAATCTTTCTCTTGCATACAAGCTCCGGAAGCCAAAGGGATACTGGGACAATCTTGAGAATTTGCAGGAAAGATTCATCAACGATGCTGTTTTCTCAAGTTGTCATCAGGGACGGATCTAGCCTCATTGCCCCCTAAAATATTTTCTAGTATCTTTTTTAGTCCTTAAAAAATTTTCTTATATATATATATAGAGAGAGAGTATCTTGCACCCATTGATAATGAAAAAAATTATACAAATGTATTAAAATATGAGTCTTCGCAAAAGAACAATTGTAATTAATAACTTAGAATTCATATTATTGAATTATTATTAATATGAAATTTTTTTTGAACCAAAATATATATGATTACTTGAAAATTTATATTTTTTTCTGTACATCGATTGTATTTATATAATTTTTAATTTATTAAATTAAGTTTATTTCTACCGAAAATAAATTCTAGAGTTGTCATCATTTACTTATCTTTTTCATTTTGAGAATTATCTAAATATTCAGATATTATATTTATATCAATAGTAAAGTCGTCTCTTTTTTTTTCTTCCACAAAACTGAAGAAGGAAGAACTTTTGAGTGAAAGCTTTTTCCATATTTACAATCTTCATAAAAGATATGAATAAACTGTGGAGAGAGAAGGATTTTATTCATCAATCATGAACACAGATCATAGTAATTAAGTGCTTGAAATAAAATACAGAATATATCCTACCAAAAAATAAAAAATAAAAAATACAGAATATACATGAGACTTGGTTTTTAAATAAATGATTAGCATTTTCTAACCCTTTATCGCAATTGTATTAGTTGTGAGTATTAATGCGCATGCGTATATGTACAAATGGTTGATTCAGGATATGGTTTTGCATTTCTTTCCAGTTAATCATAGATAAATTTCTTTGGCTAATTCCTTTCCTTGTATTTTTATGATATTTCGCTCTGTGAGATGTCATTTTTCATTTTACTTAGACACTACGTAAAAAGAGAATTTTAATATTTTTCAAAAATAACAAAGTCTTGTTTTTAGATTTATAAAATATGAAGCAAAAGCAATCAAAATAACTTATTTGATGCTTAACGATCCTTCATCCTTAGTTGCTCATTTAGATGGAGCTAATTGTGTCAGCATGTGATGATGATAATTTGCTGAGGTTAATCACAACACTTTTAATCTTGATTTCCATCATGCAGATTAGTCGATTTCAGCAGAGCTGGGGAATGAACCCTTCGTATATGCCAAGCAGAAAATCATTTGAGCTTGCTGGTCATATATAAGATATTTGGACTATATTTTATGAAGTGCATGTCATTGATCATGTAATGGGATGTAAACGAGTTAAACTACTTGAACTCGATTCATAAAATATTCAAATTAGATGCAGAATTAATTGAGTCGAGTTCGAGTTCAAGTAGTTTGTCAAGTTGAGCTCAAATATTACAATATCAAACTCGTAAGGCTCGTTATTTTTTAAATTATTTATCTCCACCTTGGTCGGTCATTCATACCAAGTCAGTCCAAACAATCAAAGCAGTCACTTAAAGTCTGTCATATCTACAAATTCCCTCCACAGGGCCTTCACAACAAATTAGTCTCATTTCATCATCAAAGGAAATTCCTCTCATATTCATAGTTTCTAGTTCCCACTCAAATACCCCAGGCTCAATCTCAACCCAAATTTTATAACTAACTTTGACTTTAAAGATTCACCACCAGAAAGTATTGAAGAGATTGAAGACATTGTTTAATAGAGTCAAGCCGAGCATTGGTACAATATTTATTAAATTTTTTAATTAATTCAAGTTTTATCAAAACGAGTTCGAGTGGGTCGAATATTTTTACTATGATATGTATTGTGATAGGGGAAGAAAGCATTCCATCTAATACTTTTGTATCACAAGATACAGAAAAGTGGCTAAAGAGATTTCTTGATTTGATATATATCCTTGATTCTTTAATCATTCTCCTTAGTGCCTCTATGCCACTCCAATATTCCTTGATTTGATATATATCCTTTTTAATCCAAATAACACTCTCCGAAGATTCTTTTGGCTGCAAAATTCAACCGAAGTTCGTTGTAGTGTGTGGTCTTCAGAGTGTTGAGAAAAGCAATCACCGGTAGATCTTGATGATGAGTGTTTTTCCATATTTTTTTCCCTTTTTTCCCTCAAGAAGCTAGTAATTATTTGGTTGACTTAAATGAAAAATGTGCAACCGAAGTTGGATTTGGTTGTATATACTTGAATGAGGAAGTGCAGCAGAGGCAGCTTGCCACCTGAAGGAATTGTAGGTGCTGTTGTTAAGAATACTTGTGATACTGAATTTGATGTTGATTTTGATTTTTAGAATTTTTATAATCTAAACAGTTTTAAAAAAATCGAATTTTGATTCTATACTAAACCAAGTATAAGAAAATAAATAATTAGTGGATTCCAATTTTGTCTTATTTCAACTTTGATTTTGATTCCAATTTCAGAAATCAAACTAAATGACCCTGCATATTTGGTTTGGAAGCCAAGTCAATAATAAAATCATTTTTTTTTCTTGTCAATAAAACTTGTGAGTTTTAATTAAACGCTAATAACATAATTCATCTGGTAGGAAAATGTCATAACACATAGATACAAAATAATTTATTGAAACCGTAACCATTGAAAATTCTCTTGTGTATATATATAAACATTAAATGCTCATAATTATTGTAAAAACTTATTAAGATCATGAGATTTTTAATTCAATAGTTGAAAAAATAGTAATTAATGGAACCGTAATTATTAAAACATCACCTATATAAAAGGATTATTTACCAACCTAGTAGCCTCTAAAAGCATGCCCTTGTTGAATTAATTTAGTTTGAATTGCGAAATTCTACATTATATATGATAAATAGTATATGAGGAGAGAAGAACACACTCTCTTATCTTGCTAGGGAAAGAGATGATGATAATTATTCCCAACCTTTGTCCTCATGTAAAAAAGATATACATTACACCTCAACTTGAGTCCATTTCCCTCATGAGAATTAATACATTACATCTCAATCTAAAAAGTAATCATTTCACCTTACAGAACTTTTTTTTTTTCAGAAAATGTTTTGATCTTTTCTTCTCTTTTATTTATTTATTTAAAACTCAATTCAAGAATTTTCTTGTATTTTTATTTCCTTCTCCTCTAATTTATTATCTTTTTGGCTTCCAAATAAAGCAGAATATGAAATTTTCCATTATCTCCCTTCCTCCTCTCTTACTCTCTCCTCTCTTTAGAAGACCTTCCCTCCCCGGTCTCTCTTATAGCCATAGCCATGTACAATGTTAGAGTTGTACATGAATTTTATTTTCACTTGTGCTTTGATTGGGTACACTTCTCAAAGTGTGTTCGGCCAGGTCCAAATATAAAAGGATGTCCATTAATCTCTCTCAAGATCTACACAATTGACAATCCCCAACCTGTCGATTGTCTATTTGGACAATTCTTACCTAGACTGAGTTCATGAGCATCATTCTTTGGTCCGAACCAATGAAAACATATGATATAAGCAAAGTAGTTATCAATTTACTGGCATGATATTTTATCACTGGTTCGGTTCATAAATAAAGTCATGGATCGGATCTCAAGTCTCAATAAATCTATCAGATAAAGCATTAAAAAAATAACGAAGAGCATTAGTGCAAAAGGAAGTTGAAAAATTAATGTGGTATATGAAGGTTTAAGGTTTTACGATAATCAAACATGTACAACCTTAACTACTCAACCTTGTTACGACCCTGAAAGAACTTTAGCAAGGGTGCTTTGTACTGATGCAACTGAATCTATAGCAGACTTTGTAAGCCAGCTGATGCCCACTTTAAGGCGGTGCTCATCTGTTGGTAATCTTATCAAGTACGCAATTTTCCTAGCTGACAACCAATTAACAGCAATCCATCAGCAGGAATTTAATACAAAAATTGCAAAAACATGAAACGTTCCGAAATTTCAGAAGAGGAAGTTACCAGCATGGCCAATAGGGCCCTCCAGAGTTAGCCCCTCGATGAAACTTGGGGAAAGCGCAGCATCATTTCTCCCCAGAGTCATCATTTCACCAAGATTTTGAAACCTGGCGACCAATATGCAGTGTTACGCAATCAATTATATGTGAAGGATAATCTAGTACAACAGTACAACTGAGCAATATAATAATTATTTTTCTCCATACTGCTTAAAAAAAATCTATTTTTCCCATATACTAGTTAGTTGACTAAATAAAACAGAATGCTAAAACTAATATTGTCCTCTATGGTTGAATATGAGTGTAAGAGTGAACAATGCAACAAAAAGGACAGCATACGGAAATCAATCACTAGTTAGGCATAATTAAAAGATTGTCAAGGCATGCACATCAGGAAAATTTTTTAGAACAAAAAAAAAAAAGGAAGTTATTCAGTTCTGCCATAAATTGTATTTGAAAAGACTATGGCAAATCCCTTTCAACCAGTTGAAGATTTAGGCTTAGCTATTCTTTCAACATCTACCCAAGAGAAATTATGAATGATATCAACCAGAATAATTTAACAGCACAAAAAAGGAAATATGGAAAAAATGCACATTTCCAACCTAAATGGCAACAAGGGACGGTCATTAATTGCTGCCCACAGATTCCAACCAGTAAAATCTGCTTGCTGAAAAGCAACCTGAGAGGAGAGGCAGAAGCTAGTCAACAAATAACAACTAGGGGTCAAAAAATTACATTACTCAGCGGTCCACAATTGTCTCTCCCCATATTAACAGAAATGAAATAATGCTGAATTGAAACAATATGAAACCTGAGCAGTTGCTGGAAGGAGCCTCCCATTTGAGTCCCTAAGAGAAGAAGAGTCACCAAGCGCAAATATCCTTGGATGACCCTTAACACGTAGAGTCTCATCTGTTTCTGCTTGACCTCGGGCATTTAGGGGTAGCTGACGTGGCAGATTACAAGATTCCAGTTGAGAAAGCAGAGGTTTAGAACCAACAGTCCATAACACCAAATCCGCTTCAACAATTTGACTTTGCAATCCTTTTTCAGCAGGTTGAAGTTCCAAAATATATTTCTCAGAACTATGTTGTGCTGCAATATCCTGAACTGGACCAATTTCTGTTGCCCTTGCTGAAGTTTCCAGATCACTCGCAATCCGGATGCAGCGAACAAAATATCCCAATAAAAGTTGAACTTTTCTGGATGAAAGAACCTAGTTCCAGTTGCAAAAGAAAATAACATTTTAGAGTGACACAAGCAAGTAAACAATAATTTGTTGACAGGAAACAACGAGGAATGATAAACTCTCCATTTCTGTCAAAATTAACACTTTAGAATAAGCTGGCAAAGATATGAGAAATATAAATAAATTGAACTGCTACATAGGATAAAACATAACAGAAATCCAGGAAAACCTTTCTAGCCTGATAAAACAAAATAACAGATCACCTCATCCTGTATGACATCTGAGGTAGACCTCTTCTATATTGCTTGGACTCGGATATGGGTACCCGAAACATATTTAGAAGTCCGGTTTATTATTTTTTAAATTTTAGAATACGTGGATATGACTAAGAAATATCCAAAATTAGAATACGAGTACGGGGATACGTCTATATATATATATATATATATATATATATATATATATTAATTTTTATATATAATAATTTAAGTTAAAAGAAATATCAAATTATAACATTAAATTGCTAAATAAAATAAAATTGGATAAAATATTTTAAATTACAAATTAAACTTAAAGTCTAAAATTCAAACCACAAACAAATAATAAAATGATAATTCTAAGTCTATTTAAATTGTAAATCAGCCCAAGTTTACTATATAATTTATAATAATTTTTGTCACCACCATAAATCATAGTCTCTAATTATGGGTCATTAAAAGAGAATTCTTCTAACTCCATAAAATCACTTTCTTCCAAGTCCATTTAATCTATACCTGTATTTAAATGAAACCGGAATTATGAGTATCCACTTTTAAAGTGAAGGATCCGGTAAGGATTTCATAACCATACCAATGTTAGACTCGAAGGGTACAGGTGCTTCTCCAAAAATGAAGTGTTAGAATAACATAGGACCGTTTTACCCTAATTTTGTGAGACATGAACAAAATTGCATAGATTTTAAAAATAAAACTGAAAATGACACATTTGGCCTTTTTTATTGTAATGAGGAAGAAAAAATAGGCCATTGACCAAAACAGACCAAACCTTTGCATGGATTATTAATTTTGAGCCAATTCTTTTAATCTCATCCTTTTAACAATCAATATAACTTCTATGCAGAGTTGGTGTTTAATTTAATGATAAACTAAATGTCTGAGCAATTTAGAATATTCTAATTATTATTTGATATGTTTAATCAATTGGAACTTTAAAAATTTAACATACTTCTAATGAGCAATTAAGTTGATAGGTAAAATTGAAATAAATGTGAAGGTTGATGCATAAATTGATATGATAAAAATGATTGTATTTAAATTGATAATCAACAAAAATGCTAATATTGTCAGTCAATAGGCCCAAAAATGCAGTTATCACAAATGCCTTACTTATAGTAGATAAGGAATGAGCAAACTGAACCATTAAGAACTTGATGTACCATTTTTTCAACTAGAAATCCAGAAATCTTACTCTAAGTGCAGCTTCCCTATTGCCAGGTGGGGCTGTTGGGCAGATTGTAGTTTCCACATTAATTGCTTGGACTACCCCTCTATCCTTCAGTCTCTCTGATACTGTTGCAGCCAACTCAACTCCAGAGTAACCACATCCCACAACAGCCACATGGATCAGAGAATCCTTACCAAAATTCCTCCTTTCTAATGCCCTTAATTTGTGGTTAACCTTCTGCAAGGAAATGAACATCAAAAGATTCCAAAAATTGCATTTTGCAGGATTAAATGCTTTCAATATTAAAAGCTGGAACTCTTACACATGCATCCTCAAGGGTGGAGAATGGAAATGAAAACTCTGCTGCACCAGGTACAACATCAAGTTTAGCTTCAGCTCCCAAAGCAAGAACCAGCCTAGCTGCCCAGAAAAAAATAAAGTAATATCAGACATAGAATTCTTAAATTTCTTAAATTACCATAAGACTGCCATTTACTGAAATATTAATCAGGTGCATGTTCACCAGAAATATGTCTGAGATACTCTTACAAAATTTTAATGCATATTCCAAAACAAAGCACCAGGAAGTTCCATGACAACTAAAATTTTGGTGTTCTGAAAATTTATATCTAAAATATGTTTTAATTAAAGAAAAGGACAAGTTCCTTGTATGCCTGACTTTTGCAGAATAGTGCATTCTCATAGAGACATTAAAGCAGTCAAGAATTAATACCAGTCATACTCAATTTGGAAGCCACTTGCAAGCTGCACAATTCCCCCACAGCCAGACCCTGATGATCCATCCATGCCTAAATGATCAGAGGGATGTAACTGTTTCACTCTGTCTTGCAAAAACAGCACACCAGTGTTTGCGAGCAAGTCTGAGAACCGAGGAGCAATTTCCCATGTATCCACTTCTGCATCAGATTTTGAGACTAGAACTGATTAATTAATTGTTTTGTTAAGAACATTCAAGTTGGTTAACAATAGAGGAATAAAATGAAATGCCAGTGGCTGATGAACAATATACCTCCAGATAGAAGCTCATATAGCATCGGTTTGAAAACAAAATGTTCTGACTGGTCAACAAGGAGCACCTGGATCCGGAGACAGAGCTTATGAATGCTAAATATGCATATTAAAATGACAAAAGCTCATATTGGAATAGTTATAAAAGAAAGCTTAGTTGCACTTGACTTCTAGAAGGGGCCAAACTTGGGAGAAAAGGGATGGCAATAACATGCTAGAAACATAGGAGATCGTGGAGGTTATAAGAGGCCCCTTTCTCTACTAGACTACCAGTACCGATGAACATAAAAGGATCAACATGCAAAAGGCTCCCCACTTTGTGCGGATTGAAGAAACTACAGAAAATTAATAGTAATTATTACATAAAAAAAAGTAGCTAGTGCAAAGAAAAGGAATTTGCGCACACAGCATGTTTAAACTAATGACACCTTACCTGAGGTTTCTTATCATCAGTCCATACGAGTGATTCTAATCTTAATGCAGTATATAAGCCTCCAAATCCACCACCTAGGATACACACTTTTGGCCTCTGCGATGAACATACCAAATACTTTTCTTAGTGCAACTTAAGAATTAAAAATTTTGAGTCAAGTACAAGGGTCAAAACCTTGTTTTCAGGCCATCTATAAATCCGCGGTGGAGTCTCTCCTTGAGATATCTCTGCGACGCCTTCATTCTTCCCAATTGCACCCAAACCAACAAATCGAAATCCTCTATTCGGGACGTTCGACAACAATGGCGAGCTTGTGCCCCACCTCGGACGAATAGGAAATAACTTATTCAGCCACTTTCCACCCCTTGAAAACCCTAATTAGATTTAACATAGACACAAATTCGGTAAGAAAGAGAGTTAATAAGCTTGGAATTTTGAATTGAAAGAGACGATTTTCACAGAGTTCGTTGGAGAAGAATTTAAAACAGCATACTATTGAAAGGTAGGAGTGCTGCTGTTGAAGAAATTGCTGCAATCGCCATTGAAGAATTAATGTATTACTGTAAGTTATCTAAATGCAGAGACTTGTTAACCAAGTGGCAGGGGCAATGTAGTGGCACACTGACACTGGCACTGGCGTGGACAAAAATGGTCTTCCACTTTTTAATTTTTTTTTAAAAATTATTTTTGCTATCACTAATTTTTAACAAATATTCTATTAAAAAAATTATTTGTTTTCCTTTTTCATAAAATGGAATGTTTATATATTTTTAAAAACCATAATTTAATATTAAATTATATATCAAATAAGTAAAAATCTGTTTTTTTAATTTAATTTTATTTCTAGATTCAACAAAACTGACGACTAAATTTCATTAAAAATAATATAATATGATCTATGTAATCTGTTTAATATGTAATTTAAATATATGAATGAGAGTTCCAGTGAAATTTTTATTAAAATTTAAAAAATAATATTTATAATATTATCTTTTCTATTTGGAATAAAAATTTATTTACGATAAAATATTAAATATATTTTTTGACACAATTTATAGAGATAGATATCCAACCCATAAGATAAATGTACCAATTAAGCTAATGTAAAAATATTAAATATATTTAGTAATTAAAAAGTATTTTTTAAAATAGTATATTAGTTTCAATTCTCAAAGATTTATTTTAATTATAATAAGGATGTTTTCTTTTTTTTAAAAAAAATAAAATTTCCATTAATTATCAATGTTTGCAGTCATACTTTTGGTTTAATACTTTAATTCAAAGAAGCCTAAACATGGTAAACTTGCAGCATTAAGCAAATAACCCAAAGAACTACGAGTTACGACCCACAAAGCCCATAGTCTTAATTTTATATTAGGAATTTTTACATAAATACTAAAAAAAATACATAAATATAATTTCATATTATTCTTTTTTTTAAAAAAGTATTATTTCAAAATTCACTTTTTCTTCATGCCGCTATAAATTGAATATATTAATATATAAATAGAATAATATATACATATAATATATTTATGCTATACGTATAGTATATAAAAAGTATATTGATAGTATATTTTAGCATATTAACTATGGCGGTTGCGACGACAGCCTCCTCTGCAGCCACCGCCATTCCCAAACCCTCAGCTCATTCTTCCCCCTTCTCCTCCTCCACCAATCAGCGTTTCAAGATTCAGCCTTTCGTTTACTCTCAATCCTCAGAAGAACACTCACCACCGACAGTATTGCTCCATTGGAGCTTTGGCTGTTCATGGAACCTGCTCAGATTTCCCTGTGGCCGTGGGGATTGACTCTAGTGGCGAGCTTTTTGAGAATGGAGACTCCAGTTGGGCGTCTGACGTGAGCTAGCCGAAGAATTCATGGAGGCGGGGCAAGGAGAGGGAAAAAGATCATAAAGAGAATTCGGATGTGGGTTAATTCTCCGGTTTTGGCTTCCAAGTGTAAGTGTGAAATTCATGAATTTTGCGAGCAATAAGACGTGATTGCGTTGCAGAGAACTATGATCTGAAACGAGAGAGTGAAAATGTCCATCGTGAGTCTTTCAATTTGTAGATTTGGTGAGTTTTTACATCTGAGAAAATTCAAAAAGATTTATGGATGAATAGTTTGGTTGTTATCCTTGTAGGAGTGATTTCTTGAATTTTAGTAAAAATGACGTTTGCCTGACCAAAGAGGCAACAACTGAGTATGAACATTAATATAAATGCATAAAGTATTTCAGCGAGGTTGAATCCAAATAACTGAATAAGGATCATGATAAATGCATATTTTCTTTCAAATCTGGACACAAAATCGAAATTAGAAGAAGCAACATAACTGAGTATTAAAAAGGAAGAAGGGAGAAGAAGAAGAAGAAAAAGATGTATTCTTGAAAAGAGAGAATTTAAAAAGATGTATTTTTGAAAGAAAGAAGTATAGGCATGAAATTTTTAGAATCATGAAAATATTTTTCGATAAAACTATTGAAAAAGGTAGTTCATATTTTATTCTGGAATTCTACATAAATATCACCCCAAAAAAATGTATTTTCTTATTTATTCTTCAAAAGTATTTTTTAAAATTTACTATTTCAAAAATATTATTTTTTTATCACAATATACATTGAGCATATCAGTATACATGTATTATATTATGCGTATACATGAAATATATTTATAGTATATGAATTGACTAAATAGAAAGTTTATGTATTTATAGTCAAATTAATGAGTTCTAAAATAAATTTACAAACTACATTAAGATTAGTATGTCAAATATTAAACATTTTAACATTTATATCTAAAATTATGACTAAAATATACATTTTTCTAAAAAAAATATGCATTTTAAAATATTAAATTTTAAAAAATACATATTCTTAAAAATTAAAAGTTTTTAATTTACAAAAATAATAGTATATTTTAAAAAATATATATTTAAAAATTTTTCCATACTTAATCCAGCTTAGAAGCAACCTCGAAGAATGTTAACTTTGCTAGAAAACCCTAAAACCAAAAGTTGGTAGCCCATGTCCACATATAATTTGGCAAATTGGAATAGACACAAATTTTATTATGGTGTGACAACAATTTTCTTCATCATCATAGTTATTATTTTGACATCATTAGCACTTCTAATCTTCAAGCCTAATTAACTAACCTATTAATCACTCCTCATCCCATCTTAGAAACACATATATATATATATAATCTGGAACATAATTATAAATATAATGTCAGATTGAATACGGTGATTACTATTGCTAATCCAAATTATGATAGCTATCAAGTTCCAAAACTGCTAAGGATATATTAAATAATATTGAGGATTAAGGAAAATTTTGTACAATCACATTCAGAGATTAATGTCACTACACAAGCAAATATATATATATATATATATATATATATATATATATATATATATATATATATATTTGATGACAGAAAGGTTTTTGAACTTAAAATGAACATTTGTCTTACTTGGCAAAGTTACTGTCTTCAGAATCTTGTCCCCCACTGGTCCCCGTCAAACTCCGCCACTGCTTTCAACATAACAGTTTAAAGTCTAAATCAAAAGACCAAAGAAGAGTTAAGCCTCAGTTGATAACTAAATGGTTTCAAGTTGTTTCTCCCTTAGAATTAGTTTTTGAGATTAGTAAAGTTTAAAGTTCATTTTTAATATAATATCAGAATTATATCCCACGATTAGCTGATAAGTGGTTGATTATAAGATTTAAGGTTCGTTTGATGTTGAATTTAGAAAAAACGTTTATAGAGAAAAAAAATTTTTTTAATTTTTTTGAGTTTCGAAAACTGATTTTTGAGAAAATCAAATAAATATATATTTTTATCAAAACATATTTGAGAAAAACAGTTTATAAAAAATTAAAAAAAAATTAGTCAATTAAATAAAAAAAAAGTTAAACTTAGTTTTTAGACATACAACAACAATTGCAAATACCCCTTTTAAATTATGTTTATATAGATGCTTGCTGTTCAATCCTCTAAGCCAAAATCTTTAGGGTGATTTATGTCTAAAATTGCAAAATCATATAAAGGCCAACAATCAAAGTCATTCCAGACATTGAATAGACCTTTGATATGCAGAATCATTAACGTTTCAAGGTGCATGGGAGTGAAGGTTTCGACAATCTTAATATCTTATACCTAGTTTGGCCGACATTTCAGACAAGTTCATATTACAAAAAGACCCATTTTATCAATGCATGCATGATTACTCAAATGGAGAACATGCCCTACTTGAATGAATTAAACTTTAATTTGTGTATATCCATGAAAATGGACTCTTTTTTTGTTAATTTATTGGTACAATTCAAGGCAACAACATCTTTGACATCCTGGCTTGCAGTCCAATTGCCTGATTTCAGGAAATTAATGGCAATGGAACAGAAACTTTAACTCACTCAAATTCTTTTTTATTGTTTATATAATTAAGGGCGTCATGCTTTTTAGGTTAGTAATCAAGTATTTATCTTTATTTTAAAACTCATGAATGAAAATATCAATGTTATCACATTCATTACTTACGAATTATAATTATTTTAAGTTTCAATTCAAGAGATAGTCCATAGTAAGAAATTCTATAAGCAATATATATTTATAAAAGACTAAGTAACTAAACTTCTAGTATTCACCTGATTTATAAATAAATCCGGATTTTAAAACTCTTATATTATTAATTTTTGATTTTGATTGTTGAAGGAAACGACTTGCTACCTATTAAACCAGTAACTAATTTTTAAAAGATTAACGCGTAATTTGTTTTATAGGCTATTCACTTTTACCATAATTAAATTGAAAAATTATGAGTAAAATGCTAAAATTCTCCCATAAATTTATAATTATTAATAAAATTATTACTATTATTATTAGGTTAATTATTTCAAATTACTTCGATTTAACCAATCATATTATTAGATCCTTCAATTTCTTATAATTGATTATAACATCCTTTTATTTAATAAGAAGAACCATTATTTCCTTTTATATATATATTTTCCCATCACTACAAGAAAATCAAGATTTACCAACAGAATTTTTTCGTTGGTAAATTGATTTACCAACGGATTATCAACGGACAAATTCTGTTGGTAAAGTGCTCGTCAATTAAATTTTCCAACGCAAAAAAAAATTTGTTGGTAAAGTTACCAACGGATTACCAACCAAAAAAATTTGTCTGTTGGTAAATTTTCCAACAGATTACCAAAGGATATTTTCGTTGTTAAATTAAATCCGTTGGTAAAAAATTGTTTTTATCTTTGGTTAAAATCCATTGGTAAGCTGTTGGAATAATACCAACGGATTATACTTCTGTCAGTATTTTGGCAACGGATTGTAGGCATATTACCAATAGAAAAATTCCGATGGTAAATTACCAACAACAAAATTCCGATGCTAAATCACTAACAGAAAAATTCCTTTGGTAAGTTACCAACAGAAAATTCCATTGGCAAATTACCAAAAATTAAATTAATGTATTTATCAAAAATTAAAAATGGTTTAATAATAATGTATTTATCAAAGACAAATCCAATTATGTCAATATAATTCATTCAAGTATATACAACAATCAACAAAATAATGTCCATTCTCTCAACATGTGCACAAAATGTCTTTGGTGGTAATCCATATGTCATCGAATCATGAGAATTGTAGTTATGTGTTCGATTGATACTTTTTATTTTTGAACTTCTTCTTTAATGACAAAGTATTTTAGTTCCATATGCTTAACACCTTTTGAATACTTGTTGTTTTCAAAGAACACTGCTGCAAAGTTATCAAAATAAATTTTCAGCCACTTGACAATGTTGTCGATAGTCTAAGTCCTAAAATAAAATTCCACATCCATAATCCATGAACAATAGACTCAAAATATGTTACAAACTCTACTTTAATGATTGATGCAGTAATGACATTGTTTCGCACTCTTTCTTGAGATCTCCTATAAGTGAGCATGTAATCTTTTGTTCCTTGCAAATATCTTAACATTTTCTTTGCAACTTTCCAATGATCAATTCATGGAATACTTTGATATCTGCCCAACATTCCAACAACAAAACTAATGTCTGGTCTGGTATAAGTTTGAACATACATCAAGCTACCAATGAACAAGTAGTAAATAACCACAAACCTGGGGGCAGTGTTATGATTTAAAAAAAAATGCTTTTAAAAAAATATCAAAGAGACCATACAATACAAGCTGCACAATTTGCAAAATCTAGCATTTTTAATTGAGGTTTATTATCCGGCTACTCTTAATACAGTTGATAATGAAATTGATATACCTAATCTCAACAAAATCAAAAATTAAAAAAACTACAAAAACAAGTAGTAAATGTACATGCACTGTTGGAAACCACACACACACACACTACAATAATGTTCTGATTTTGATAATTGCTTGAACTGAGAATTTATTTGTTAGGTCTCCTATTTCCATTGTTGTTTCCATTAGTCTCAAAGTGAGGATACATAAGAAAACTGGTATTAGAATCTAGGGATGCTGATGTTACTGATATAGAAATACCTGAAATCCCTGGTGGAGAAGAAGCATTTTAACTTGCAGCAAAGTTCTGCTATGGAATCAATATCGAAATAAGCACAGAAAACAGTGCCCTAATTCGATGCGTGGCAAAGTATCTAGAAATGATAGAGTAGTGTGCAGTTCGGAATTTAGTGGCAAGAACTGAAGCATACTTGAATGAGGTAGCACTCAAGAGTCTTGCTGGGGCAGTTACTGTTTTGCATTCTTCAGAAAAACTATTCCCACTAGCAGAGAAAGTGAAATTGGCTTCAATCTACCCAGATTCAAGGGTTCCAAAATGTCTGGAATCGAGGGAACAACAGGATAGCAGACAAATGCAATTAGTTACTTTCAATATTTTAATATAAAACAAAAGTTCATAATAAGCCAAAAAGAAAACTGGCCATCGAAAGTCTCAATTACATGAAATTGGTTTTTCTTTTCCTAAACCTTATTCATGAATTTTTTTTAAGATTAAATCAACTAGGATATAATAAATTATATTTTACTTAATTTATGATTTTTCATGAATTCGGTCTCAATATAAGTCATTCTCAGGAACTGGTCCCTTTTTAATTATTCATGTACACCTATAATAGTTGGATTATACAATTGATAATGAAATTGATATACCTAATCTCAACAAAATCAAAAATTAAAAAAAAACTACAAAACAAGTAGTAAATGTACATGCACCGTTGGAAACCCCACACACACACACACACTACAATAATGTTCTGATTTTGATAATTGCTTGAACTGAGAATTTATTTGTTAGGTCTCCTATTTCCATTGCAGTTTCCATTAGTCTCAAAGTGCAGATGCATAAGAAAATTGGTATCAGAATCTAGTGATGATGATGTTACTGATATAAAAATACCTGAAATCCCTGGTGGAGAAGAAGCATTTGAACTTGCAGCAAAGTTCTGCTATGGAATCAATTTCGAAATAAGCATAGAAAACATAATCTACCCAGCCACAAATTGATATCCCTACTAATCCTAACAAGAAATTATGACTGAGTCCTAAAAATATAAAAAATAAAAAAGTCCCAAATTTTATTTAAACCATGAAAACAGTCAATGATTACCTGTTGATGGGGTAGATGAGGGTTTTGCTTTTCCTGTTACAGAATGAGTTGTTAGCCTTAGAGAATGAGGGTCTGGTTTTCGAACATTTAGGGCTTAGATTTGCAGAATGCTTGTCTAATTTATCCTTTTAAGAGATTAAAATGGGGAAGAAAAAAATATAGATAGAGAGAGTGCAGGATGGAGAGAGTTATTTTCCCGTTAAAAATAGAGAGAGAGCGGGAGGAAGAAGGGAAGAGAACAAGAGAGGGAAACTGTGAATAGTGGAGAGAGAGAGGGCGGCTGGAGGAAGAATAGATGAAATGAAGTGAGACAGGCGGGTGGAGCTGGAAGAAAGGATGAAAAGAGGATTAGGGCTGGTTTACTATGTAAAATGGCACTGTTTAATTGAATTTAATTGAATTAAATTTGATAATATTTTATTACTAACACCAATTAAACTGATTAAATTTAATACAAATTAAACTTCAATTGATGAAATTATAGTTCAATTGATTAAACTATTTTTAAATTGAAATCAATTGATCATTTTGAAATTTAACTAAATAATTTCATTAAAATTACTTAAATTTAAGTTTAATTAATTACTTTAGGGTTAATTAATTTATTAAACTTAAATTGATTAAATTTGATCAAATTATACTTCAATTGATTAATTGATGTTGATCAACTTTAATTGATTAAATTGATAATATCTTATTAATTTGATTTAATAGTCTTAAATTGAGGTTCAATTAATTAAATTACTAATTGAACCTAAAATAATTAAATTGAATAAATATTGAATTTCATTTTATTTAATTGGAGCTCAATTGATTAATTGAACTTAAAATTATTAAACCATTATTAAATCGAATTTTAATTTATTAAATTCATTTTCAAATTAATTACTTGATTTAATTGACTTAAATTAGGGTTTAATTGATTAACTATAGGTTAATAGATTAAATGAGCATAAATTAGTTAAAATGAACATAAATTTGGTTCAATTGATTAATTAGAATAAAATTATTTAAATTATAAAATTATGGTTCAATTGATTAATTTGTATCAATTGATATACATTGAAGTTCATCAACTAATAAAATTAACATTTAATTGATTAAATTGATACTCAATTGAATTACTTGATTTAATTGATTACATTGGGTTTAATTGATTAACTATAGGTTAATAGATTAAATGAGCATAAATTAGTTAAAATGAATATAAATTGGGTTTAATTGATTAATTAAAGTAAAATTATTTAAATTATAAAATTATGGTTTAATTGATTAATTTGTATCAATTGATATACATTGAAGTTTATCAACTAATAAAATTAATGTTTAATTGATTAAATTGACCTTCATTTAATAAATTAAATTTAAAATTGAATCAATTGACATAAATTAGGTTTTTAATTGATTAAAATAATGTTTAACTAATTAAATTAGAGATCAATTGATTAATTGAACTTTAATTGATTAAATTAAAATTCATTTTATTAATTAAACTTATATTGATGAAATTATTTTTAAATTAAAATTAATTAATTTGATCAAATTGATGTATAATTGATTAATTGAACTTCAATTGATTAAATAAGAATTTTTTTGATTAATTTATTTTAATGTAATTCTTTTAATTTGGAGTTCAATTAATTAAATTGATTAACCATTCTTAATTTGAATCTCAATTAATGCTTAAATTGAGAATAAATTAAATAATTTGATTAAATTTATATAAATTGAGATTCAATTAATTAATTTAATTACATTAACTTCAATTCATATTCAATTACTTAATTTAAATAAACTAACTTTAATTGTACTCATATTAATTAAATTAGTAATTATTTGAATACATGGAGATTTTATTGATAAAATTATGATTCATTTTAAGAAATTAATTAATAATTGAACACTAAATGTATTTATTTTACTTTAATTAATCAATTTCAATTCCAAAATTATTTTACATTCAATTCCAATTAATTCTAAAAAACATTCTATTATCAAAAAATAAAAAATAATTCATATAATTTACCAACAACATAATTTCCATTGGAATATACCAACGAACAAAATCCGTTGGTAAATAGCGACAAAAAATGGTTATTGGTATTTATCAACAGAATTTTCCATTGGTACTTACTCACTGTTGCATATACTATTACTTTGCCAATTACCAACAAAATGTTCCGTTGGTAAATTTGGTAGTAAATATTTGCGCAATATTTACCGACAGATATTATTCCGTTGGTAAGTTCCGTTGATAATACGTCGGTAATCCGTTGATACTATTTTATAATTTTCTTCATACATTTTTCGTTGCTAATCCGTTGGAAATGCATTGATAAATACCAATGGTTATTGTCCGTTGGTAAATGTAATTTTTCTTGTAGTGCATTATTCAATAGTTATTTTTATTCATAATACTAAAATTTCCCCTAAAATACTATTCCCATTTTTACACAAAGTAATTTAATTGAATCAAATAATTCAATAAATAATCAAATAATATAATAAAAATTATTATGTGAAATTTAACTACTAAAAATTTCAAAAATCGAAAAAATAAAAAAACTTGCTTCTCTTTTCACGTTCTCACCATCTAAACAACTTAAATCCAGACAAAAACCAAATCCTTAAAATGAAATAAAAAATCAAAAAGAAAAATACAAAATAAATGTCCACCATATCAGCATCTTCATCGCCATTTTTGCCAAAACATCCATTGTTCTTACCAATTGATATAATAACCACTATGAACGCATCACTGCAATATCATTCTCAACAATAATGTCATCATCATTTTTATCAACAAAACCACTACCAACTTCAGGCCACAACACTACCATAGAATTCACCCTTCACTTCCATTAATGCTAAAAAAAAAGAGATAAGTTGTCATTACCTGCAATCACCTACTGTTTACTATTGTTGTCTGTTGTTTGAATAACACTAATAGCTTTCTCTTCTATAGGCCAAAAAAGACATTTCTAAGAAATCAAAACAAAAACTCTCATATGATTCATTGCAAAATCATTAAAAAAAAAAAGCAAGCTTTTCTGGTGATTTGTGGTGGAACAGCTTGTTTTGATATCTGATTGGGGTAATGGACTGGAAAAGAAGGTGGTAGAAGAAATGACAATGATTTATTTATTATTATTATTATAATTGCAAGGATTTTATGACCGTAAAAATTTGCTTGTCAAATCAAAAATGTTTATTTCAATACTTAAAGTGTATCAAATTACTAGAATTAGACGTCTTTTCATAGCATGAATATTTTGATTATCTTGAAATTAAATAAATATTAAGAAATTATACAAAGAGAATTTTTCAAAAGGAGTTGCAGAGAGAATTACATTCTATAACTTTTAATTTAATGAGGAGCAGTTTTTTTATTCATTTAAAAAATTGTGTATTTATATAAAGTAAATTGAGTTTGAGCTGGATCAACACATGAGCTGCCCAAATCCATTCAAAAATCCAACTTCTCTCACTTGCCAATAGTAGACCTGGCTCATCCCAAGTCTCAAACTTAAACAATGAATTTTTCATACATGCAAACGGACTGTGCAATATGAAATATGCAAAATAGTAAGAGCTCTAATATACAAATCTAACCATAAACTATATAAGAGACATCAACCCATAAATGTATTTACTCCTAAAAATACATTTATAATTCAAGTATATTTTTCAATACATTTGATTGAGTATCATTCAATCACTCAAGAATTCATACTCAAATCATTATTACGATTACTAGTATTCTAAGTTATTTTAAGTTTCATTAATCAAAATAAATTCGGTTGGTGAATACAAATAGTGAGTACATAAATAAAAATACTCTTTCTTTCACCCTCACATTAATTAAATTTGAATTAACTCATTTTTTTAAGAGTGTTCCATTAAGTTGAATCATCTTATGACTATAAGATACATCCTAACATAGCCAACATTAATCTATCACATCATGATATAGTTAAAAGTCACAAATAGTAAAATATTTGAGATTAATTTCTAGGATTTCTAAGATTCACATAACGAAGAAGCAGAGATTCATTCTTTCGCTTCCGAATAGATCGTCTAGCACATGTTGTAACATCCTTCAATATAAGTAGGAATAATCCTACTTAAACTAAAATATATTATGATGCAAATGAGTTAAAATATTATAAATTTAAAATCTTGATGCACCATGACCATAATGACTTAAAACAAAATAAAAATATTTTTAATATCATGAAATAAAACTCGATATAATAAAAGTTTCAATACAGCTTGTATGGGCATACACAACCTCAAAGTTTTACAAAATAAGTAGTTACAAAACTACATATTTCTGACATAAAAAATATGTAAATCTATAATTATTCAACTCAGCAAAATAACCAAAAACATATACAATGACTGTACAACCCAAGTATATTCCTTGGACTCTGATCACTAGGCATCGTCTTTTGCTACTCCACACCTAAGCTCCATTCTTGCACATGAAAAGTTCATACGCTAAGCAACTTGTGTCTAGTAGTACATAATAACGTACAATGCATATTACAAAACATATATAATATGCATGACATACTTACCAACCTATCATGGCGACTTACCTCAAGTCCACACATACATTATATCATACTCTATATGACATTTCATCATGCTCCCATGCATTCAACATACATCGTAAATGGCATACTAGACCAATATGTATATATATATATATATATATATCACACATGACAAAGATGGATATGAATAATTTAACCCATTGAGAAAGTTATATCTACTAAATTTTGGGCCTTCAAATATATAACCTACCAAGGTGTTCTACCCGCTAATCTTTGGACCTTCAAATATATATAACTCACTAAGATGCTCTACCGGCTAACCTCTGAGCCTTCAAATATATATAATCTACCGAGGCGCTCTACCTGCTACTCTCTAGAACTTCGAATATTTGACCAATATAAGTCACTTGATACCAAACTCCCTTCAATGGTATCTCATCTATCCTAACTCTAGTCTTAGTCATATTATTAGACTTATAATTTTACAATACATACCATACGTGTTTCCATATTATCTATTTTTTATATTTTATATAAATCTATCATGATATCTCACAATCACATTCACACATGTAATTTCATATCATGTTATAAGTATACAATCGAAGTTTATTGCCTCACAACAAATAAATCTTGATTCACATAAAATTTACAAGTTTTTTCAAATTAATCAACTTCACACCTATGAATAACCTTTCACGGTGGTGAAACACCACTTCACGAGTAATTTACCCGTGAACCAAGCCTTGATTAATCCCATGAATTAGCACACGTTCACGGCTGTGATAACTCCTTCACAGGTGTGAACCAAACTGTGAATCCAACCGTGAAGTTGTCTGTGAACGAGTCTACCTCAACAACAACATTCAATTTTATGACTTTCACTCCCGCGAACTCACCCTTCACAACTGTGAATCTGAAGCTTTTTCCAGAAAATAAAGCATCACAACTTCATGTTATTCTCACATACAATATACTCTATGGTTGACTAATATCAGCCACCCTATCCACATTCCAGCATGCATTTAAAGTATTTACCACAATCATATACTTTCTAACTATCAACATTAACCATAATTATTCATTAAACATCTCAATATTAACGCTACTTATTAAACTGGTAACTAATTTTTAAAAGATTAATGCTTAATTTGTTTTATAGGCTATTCACTTTTACCATAATTAAATTGAAAAATTATGAGTTAAGTGCTAAAATTCTCCCATAAATTTATAATTATTATTAAAATTATTACTATTATTATTAGGTTAATTATTTCAAATTACTTCGATTTGACCAATTATATTAGTAGATCTTTCAATTTCTTATAATTGATTATAACATCATTTTATTTAATAAGAATGTTGCCCAAGTAATGAACCAAGAAGGGAGATTGAACTGGATATTAAAAAATTCTTAACTTTAAAGTGCAGAATTAGAAGTTAAGTAGAGTAGGGATAGAAAGATATCACATAAGAAATTTATATAGATTCAGGTGTTAACAAACCCTACCACTCTCCCTAATCTTGATTGGGAGTTTCACAAACACACTAAGTGTTACAATGGAGTTTTACAAGCTTATTCCTAACTATGATGTTTCTATCAATGGATCACATCTAATCTAGAAATCCCTTATATTTTAATGGCTCACACAATAAACCAATTTCTTGTGTTTTAATGGCTCACACAAATAATACAAGTGTTATACTTTTAACCCAATATACCCAAACTAACTTAAGTAGTAGATTACAAAGAAAAATACTCACAAATCTATAATGCTCAGAAACTATGAGCAAAAAGATTTTTATAGAGAATTAAAGTTTTGTTGAAAGTAATTAATGCACAAATGGCTACAACAAGAGTTTGATTCGAATGAATTGTTATTCTCTTGTTCTGGATTCATAAATGACTTACATTTATACTTCATTGGTGAATTATAACTGTTTGGTTGCATTTAATGCAAAAGTAGTTGTTGCACCAACTCTTAATTTCAAACCTTACATGTTTCTCTTTCCTATTTCACGGTCGTGAATGTGTGTCACGGTCGTGAATGTTCTTCCAAACCGTGACTCAAGTGGTGACTTTGACCGTGAAATATTTTGGAAGGAATTTGAGTGTTTGATCATGGGCATGATTTTATTCTTTCACGGGCGTGAATATTCTTCCAAGCCATGGTCTAAGTGGTGACTCTGATCGTGAAGCTCTCTGGAGGAATTTGACATGTTTTCTCATGGGCGTGACTATCATTCACAGTTGCTATGATCCTTCATGACCGTAAACTTTAAATGTTAGATTGTTGGCGCAAAGCTACCTCACGGGCGTGACATAAACAGTCACGAGCCTAAACATGTTATTTCTTCATTTTTTGACTTTCAAAGTTAGTCTTCCATTTTTGCATCATATTCTATACCTTGTTTAATAAACTTAGAACACAAATATGTTAAATACATTATTGCTATTTTATTTGTTAGCATCAAAATGACGGAAATACCCCTCAAGGTTCAACAAAGAAGAACCATTATTTCCTTTTTTTTATATTTTTCCATTATTCAACAGTTATTTTTATTCATAATACTAAATTTTCCCTTAAAATACTATTCCCATTCTTACACAAAAAATTTAATTGAATCAAATAATTCACTAAATAATCAAATAATATAATAAAAATTATTATGTGAAATTTAACTACTAAAAATTTCAAAAATCGAAAAAATAAAAAAACCTACTTCCCTTTTCACTTTCTCACCGTCCAAACAACTTAAATCCAAACAAAAACCAAAATCTTAAAATGAAATAAAAAATCAAAAAGAAAAATACAAAACAAATCTCCACCAGATCAGCATCTCCATCGCCATTTTTGCCAGAACATCCATTGTTCTCACCAATTTATACAATAACCACTATGAACACATCACTGCAATATCATTCTTAACAATAATGCCATCATCATTTTCATCAACAAAACCACCACCAACTTCGGGCCACAACACTACCATAGAATCCACCCTTCACTTCCATTAATGCTAAAAAAAAGAGATCCAAAAAAATACATAATAAAATAAAAAAGAGATAAGTTGTCGTTACCTGCAATCACCTACTGTTTGCTGTTGTCGTCTGCTGTTTGAACGACACTAATAGATTTCTCTTCTCCAAGCCAAAAAGACATTTATAAGAAATCAAAACAAAAACTCTCATTTGATTCATTGCAAAATCATAAGAAAAGCAAACGTTTTCTGGTGATTTGTGATGGAACAACTCATCTTATTCATTGAAAAATGATTATTTATTATTATTATTATTATTGCAAGAATTTTACAACTGCGAAAATTTACTTGTCAAATAAAAAATGTTTGTTTTCAATACTTCAAGTGTACCAGATTACTAGAATTAGATGTCTTTGGGGGCTGCCACGCGTCGTTGAGCATTCACGCGTGTCCTCATGTGCGCACACTCACCATTTACCCTGCCACATAACAACACGTCAGCGACCAAATGGACCAACTAGAAGGATCCACATGGCAGGTTCTGCCATATGTTGTAGACACGCGACATGACATGTGGACAACCATGTCATCATATCTTTCCATGTGGCCCAACCAACAGTTGCCAAATGTCATTGCTAACTGTCATGACACGTGAACAATACGTCATCAAGGGTGCTCTATGTTAGTCCAATGGGTGAGCGCCACATCGTGCACATTGCCACGTGTATGTGACATGTGTCACGCCTAGAGGGTGATGTGTCTGGGAGGCACTTGTGGTATACGGCGCCTTCCATTGGTTTTTTTTGCTAGTTTTTCAATTTTTTTTCACCTTTTTGACTATTTTAAACCATGTTTGACAATTTTTAGTCCATTTTATATTTGTTGTTGTTGTATTTGAAAAACTTACAATGCTTTCGAGAGTGAAAATTACACTAAAAACAGTTTCCATAAATTAAAAAATCCTAATTTGGATCAGAGTCTTTAAAAATTCATAGAAAATCAACTACTTATTAGAAAAATCTGTAAAAATACTCGTTTGAAATCTTTTGAAAAGTTCTTTTCAATTATACCAAATTCGAATAATGAAATAGAAGCAATATTTTTCCGAAAAATAGAAGAAAAATATGATTTTCATGGAATATTACTCAAAATTTATTCTAATCACCAATTCAAGTACAAAAATACACAATTAAGGCTCTGATACCAATGCAATAATTTTATAGCAGTTAAAACTTATTTGTCAAACCAAAATTATGTGTTTTCAATGTTTCGTATATACCGAATTACTAAAATCAGGCATTTTTTACAGCACGAATGTCTTAATTCTCTTGAAATTGTAACTTTTAATTTAATGGGGAATAATTTTTTTATTCATTTAAAAAACTGTCAATTTATATAAATTGGAAATGGAATTGGGCTAGATGAAGCCCATATGAATGGTCCAGATCCATTCTAAAAACCCAACAATTATTATTGTTATTATTTTGTTGGTGGTGTTGTCATTGTAGTGATTGGATAAGAAAAGAAAGACGGAGGACAAAAGAAAATGGTGGCGGAGAAGATGCGTGGTTGTCAGATATGTTAGGGTTATTAGTTTTCTAATTTATTATTATTATTGAAATAGGAAAGAAAAAAAAGAAAAGCTCAAATAATTTAAGCCAATTCTATTTAATTAATTAAATTGTCACATGTTTTAAAAGAAAAGGATCCACTCACCTTAAATCTCATGGGTAACAGGTGAATGCTTACCTGTTATTTACTTATGATAATGGGTAATTTGGAAGATTTATCGATAAATTAATTGCACTCTAAAATTAACTTTTTTTTTTATTGAGTTTCTGTTTGAATTTGTTGTAGTAAAATAATTTTTTAAAAACCTAAATAAAACAGAATAGAAGTTGGAAAACTAAATAGAAAAAATATATAATTAAGAGATCAAAAGATTTTTTTTATAAAAAAATTGTATTCAAATCCTATTAAAATGTACATAATATTACATTTAAATGTATAAATATATAGAAGTGGTAGGGAATGATCGAATGTAGACCGCATCTTGCACTTCTCTGGATGCAATATTATACATGTCCACATATATAAATAATGCATTTTTGAAGATACACAAGATTTCATGCTCTTTTAATTAGTTCTTATTCTTTAGGTTGTTAGAGAGGACCGCAAAGATTAAGATCCTTACACAATGCTTGCAAGCAAAGAAATTTAAATTACATAAATATTTTTTCTGGTATAAGAGATTTAATTGGATATTCAAATTCGACACCTCACAACCCTAATCACCAAACCAGTACTTTTAAATTAAAGTTTATTGGTTAAATTATATAAATATTAACAGAAATGCTAGTGTTACTCTCCATTTTTTAACATTTTTTAACACTTACATTTTAATTGGTTAGTGATAAAGGATAAACTTTCAAAAATATTTTTTTCTTTCCTTATTTTTATTCTCTCTTTATCAACCAATTAGGAGGTGAGTGTTAGTGAATGTAAAAAAAATGGAAAGCATCATTAATATTCTTCTAAATATTAATATATACACATACTAATTGCAACTTAATGATGCGATTCTGTTTGATTAAGCAGAAATTAATTATCCTTAATAATGTGCACAATTTTCTAATTAATATCGAGTCACGGGATATTAATTAAATGAATATTTGTCAAAGTGACTAATTAAATTCTTGCATAATTTTCTTGGTCACGGAGAGTAAAAAGACATGTTCTTTTTAATATAAAGTCAATATACGCACTAAATACTAAATTTTGTTGCACATGGGGTTCATGAATTAATGATTAATTACTAGGTTTTAAGTGGGACCATGAAACTCAATCACGGCCATGTTTTATCAAATTATCACAATTATTATCTAAGAATTGGGAATCAGTTGGTAACATAGGCTGAATTTATGGAAAAAAACTCTCGAATTTAATTTCCATAAAATGCATCATAAATGGAAGAACAAATAGTTTAACTGTAATTACATTTCGAATATAATTAGTTTCATATTGTAAAACGAATAAAAATATTTGTAGTATAAATATAAAAAAAATTATCACAATTATTATCTAAAAGAATGTGAATAAGTTGACATAAACTCTTCTATCTTAACAAATTATCTTAAAATTCTTGAAAAAAACATTTTATCGTATAATTATTCTCCATCCATTCACACCAAAATTATCACAATTATTAATATGTAATGTTGTTTCTTAAAGTGGACCTATTTGTATAACATGCCCGAAAATCACGCCAACCCTTACTCATCCAAAGGCTTTTTAGTTTATGTTAATTAGGCAGCCCTTGCCAAACCTAACTCTAAAGTACAATCGCTCTTCCACTTGTGCTATTTAATTACATCATTTATTAATCTGTAAAAATAGGTAAGAATTATGCATTATTTTTTTCTGTTCAAAGAGGTTATGCATGGTTTTTTATTTAAGGTAAATTAATTAAATTTTCATTAATAATTCAAAGAGTACGTCCGTAACTTATAAATATAATTATATAATTTTAAATTATATATAAGATATATGAAAATAATAAAATAGATAGGAAGAATGCAAATTTAAAGATTTTTGAAGATAATCAATAAAAAAACACTTAAATAAACAGAAATCTGAAAGAAAACGATATTATATATGATATTATTAAATAAAAATATAAAAGAGAATAACGTTAAAGCTAAAAAAAATAGAAGAAAGTGTGGGTAGATAGGGATGCCTCTTTACTAATAATGGATGAGATAAAAATATATTTATAGATTTATAAATATATTATATACTCATTTATTATTAAAAATTAGTATATTAAATAATTTAATGCTTTAATTAAAATTTATGTACATAAAGTATATATATATATATATATATATATATATATATATATATATATATATATATATATATATATATATATATATATATAACGGTTATTAGCTGTGACTTTATAGACGTTAAATAACATTAAATATTATAACATTAGATTGTCATAATTATTATAAAATTACTTAGAATCATTAGATTTTTAACAATATATACTTTAGGAAATTAATTTGCATAATTAATTGAAATAACTATTCTATATAAATTTATGATTAAAAATGAATAATAACCAGTATTATTAATTAGTATTTCTATCTATATTATAATAATTAATAAAGAATTATACCTAGTCAGTATATTATATTTATACATATATAATATTATAATACCTAATAACATTGTAATAATAGTAGCATTATATCCCATAGTATTATTCAAACAATATTAAATTTTATTTTAATATAAATTAAATTGAACTCAATCGACAAATAGTTAAATTAAAAAAGGTGATAAGATGTTGACTTAATAACAATCAAATTTGAATTAGTCCAACTTAAACCCAACATGTTGATAAGTCTAACTATACAAAAGAAAAATATCATCTTAATTTTTATTTTATTTTATTACAATGACAACGAAGTTGGCACCATCCTTAGCCTAAGAAACATCTGTAATATCATCTCATAACAGAGGAATAACTTCAACATAAAGATCTGCTAAATCAGTAGCACCTCTCTCAAATCCAATGGCCATGTTAGCAAGCCTATCTGCAACCCGATTACTCTTCCAATAAACATGCTGAATTTGAATCTCATCCATGCTATTCAACACGAAAGCCACATAACTACAAGCTCACATGATTTTTAATTATTAAATATTTAAAATAAAAAATAAATAAATTGCATTATTTTCAACGCAACTATCTAGTTCTTAAATTTTTGTTAGTTCACAGAAGTTCAATTAAACTCAAAACATCATGCCTTGATTATTAAATTAATATCACTCAATTAAAGCTTATTTTTTAAGTGATGTATTAATTAATGAAGTCTTCATTATTAATTTTTTAAAAAAAAAAAACAATAGCTGCAAAGACATATAATTAAGTAATGTTAGATTTACTTTAATCTAAATGACACAACCCAACACGTGTTAATAATTATCATATATAATTACTTCTCTAATCAAACATTTTATAATGGATAATGATGCATAACTCTCCATCTCAATGGCAGCTTATATATAGAATTTTTATATTTAAAATTGACATCTCAACTATCTAAATCTATATATACCTTTCGAATATTTATATATATATGCCCTGAAATTGTATCAGGTGATATTTTGTTTTAGATTTAATTTATAATTTAAATATATAAATTTACAAATTTAACGACATAAAAATCATATAGAAATTTTAAAATTCAGGAAATTTAAAAGGTTCAGTCTTAAATATATGGAGTCAATAATTTTTTTTTTGGACAAATTCCATTTATTTATTTATTTGGAAGAAAGATAGCTTGACAAATTCAATTTATAAAATTTATGGTTATGGCTAAAATTTTGCTTTGTCGGGACCAACAACACGATTTATAAATATGAAGCTCAAATTTATAATGGAAATGTCATAAAGAAAAAAAAATCATATATTTCATGATATTTGCAAAAGTATAACACATTTATCAAGACATTGGGAAAAAATAATTTAAATACTTCATCTTTTTTGAAATAATATATAAACATTCAATTTTTTTTAGTTTGTTATTTTTAAATATTTTAATTGATATAACACCCACACTAAAATGTCATACAAATAAAAGGTTTTTAAAAATAACAAACTAAACAAGTTTAGATGTCTATATATGATTTTTGAAATATATATATATAATGAATGCTCTATTTTCTACAAATACATATATATATATATATATATATATATATATATATATATATATATATATATATATATCTTTGATAAAGAGTTCTATTGAAAATTCAAAGTCGAAATCTTACCGTTTTGATTATCAGTATTAATTGGTAAATATATCAATATATATATATGAAGAATCCAAATTCATGAAATATAAAGAGATGAGTTATGCAAAAAATTTATATCATCACTACATAAAAAATTTGGATGAACATTAATTATAAATTGCATTAAAATGTCTTATCCTTAATTAAACCACACAATTATTACCCAAACTTTTACGGAAGTGGTCTGCATGTAAAAGTTTTAGGTCAGTGTCATAAATTATGTGATACTAACAAATTACACTATAGATGAAAACACTTGTGTTCCATAATTAAAACAAAACGTCATTATATTGTTGGTTTACATGTCTAATTGATGCTAGGTTAACCATTACCATCCATCTAAAAAGACAAAATTCTTTGAACCATTGGCTTTAATTGGATCACAAAGCTTCAATTTAGGTGATAAATCAATCAAATAAGTTAACTACTACTAACATTTTATGATGTGATTAGGGGTTTTGTAGTGGTAGATCACCCGTCTAATTACACCTCAATACAAAATCAACTATATATCTCACTATTATCTTCTGCCTCCATTTTCTCATGTAAGTAATAAAAAAGATATATTCACTTTTATTTTCTCACGTAATAAAAACATTTAGTTAATATAATTGAAATTATATTTTTTTAATAAAGTCACATTAATTAAGAATATATTGAAAAATTAAGAAATGATTTTTTTTATTTTTGGTGTTAGACTACGGATAATTTCAGCTGTTTAATTAGGATCATAAAACTAATCTTACTTGTACCGGATAAAATCTAAGGACAACAAAATATTTTCAAGTTGCATATTCAGAATTTGAACTTAAAATATCTGATTAAACTGAAAAAAACTTACGTCATTTCATCCACACTTTCGCATGTTATGTTTTATTTCTTTGATAATACTATAAAATAAGGGCATAATAAATAACATATTAATTATATTTTTAGAAAAGAAAGTGGGCCATTGCTTGAGCTGGGACATATAAGAAAGAATCTTTTCTAAAAGTAGATATTCATTTCTTGAGATTTTTTTTGATGCCGGGAGTATTAATTTTGCATCATAATATAAAATTTAATTTTTATTAAAAAACTTTTTATTTTCTGTAAATAAAATATCGGAAGATCTCAAATAAATCACGTCATTAGTTTGAATCTTTGACTAATTTTATTATTATACCTTCAAATTCAATGAAGTTTCGAAAGTCTTAATCTTAGCAGCTTCAAATTAATTATCAATATTTTTTTCAACTATTTAATAATCTGAATTTGCATTGGATATGTCTATTAAGGAGATAAAACACTTACTTTTAAATTTTTAAGATATTTCATACTCAAAATTCGAATTTGATACATCTAATTAAAGGAGAAGATATTTTTATCCTCTAATCTCACCTTTTGGGCAATTATCAATAAAATTTTTGAATGCTAGCATATGATAAATTTTTATTTGTCTATTTGGTATGCGAATAATTTGTTTGTTTTTCTTTTTTCTTTTTTTTCCCCTCTGTGTTGCCTTATTGTGTATTGCATATACTTGATTCCCAACACCAATAAAAAAAATTTAAAAAAATTAATTGCAACACATTGCAATGAAATTATTGAAAAATATTATAGTTCTGGTTCATATTTTAAAAAAATTAAAATTAAATCAAACCAAAAAAAAAACAAAATTCCTAACTAAGTGTATTCCGCAATTACTTCTTGATTTGGTTTGAATTTTTTTTAATTTCGATTCAGTTTTACAAACCCTATTAACATAATGAAATATAAGTTGGAAATTAATGCAATGAATTGAAATATCAATAATTGAAAATGAAGGTAATACGTTATGGCAAGCTGAAGAAGTTCGCCCTAGGATGAGAAAGAAGAAGAAAAAAAAAAACAAATAAAAGATAAAAGAGTCAGCCTAGAAGAAATCCAAAAGGTGGAAATTAAGTTAGATGAATGTCCATTAACAAGTCTATGGTGATGTGTAGAGCACAATACAATTACACCACCTGCCTTTAATGCTTAAGCACATGGAGGGGTCTTCTGTTTGCAGCCCTTTCCTGAATAATTTAATTGAATGGCCTGCAAGAGGTTGAAGATGAATTATTATTTAAACCTATCAATCTAACTTTCAGGGTACAAACCCACTTTCATCCTTCTTCACTGTTCCCTTTATTATTCTCTCATTCCCACTTTATTATATATATATATATATATATATATTCAACCACCCTCTGTTTATTTATTTATTTATTTATTCTCTATGGGGTGGGGTTAATTGATATAACTATAGGCAAAAAGAAATAGTAATGTTTGATAGCTTTAGGCATTAGTTCCTCATGCTCTAAAAATGAAAGAATTAAGTGTTTCTTCATATGAGTTAATGAGATTAAAACAGATAAAATAATTATTCCCACCTTTTAAAAAAAAAAAAAAGAACATAAGTGCATTTTTTATATACTTTACAATTTACATGCGTGCACGTATTATTATTATTATTATTTTTTTTTTATTTTTATTATTATTATTATTATTATTATTATTATTATTATTATTATTATTTTTATTATTATTATTATTATTTTCAAAAATAGATATTCCATTTCTATAGGTTATGAAGATACATTAAGTATATTATCGTTACTTTACATTTTAACCTTTGAGAGAAAAATTAATTTTTGGTTCCTAAACTATAATATATATATATATATATATATATGAATTTACTAAAATATTAATATAATTCACATAAATCTAATTGATATTAAAAATCCCTATACTGATACCACAGACCTATATCAATCTGAGTTTGATCCTTAATATCTATATTATAAGATAATATCATAAATTGTCATTGTAGCTTATTTATAATTAAAGGAATAATATATTAAAGTTGTTACCACATTGTCACTTCATGATTTATCTATCAATCATTGCACCCTAATTTGAATACAAATAGATGTTTCAAGATTCCTATATATTGTTTAATTAAGTTTAAGGTTTTTTTTAATATTTATTTAATAATAACAAAGCATAATTGAACAATAAACCTACAATTTATATTAAAAAAACATTGCCTAAATTCAATTTATTCAAATATATATATATATATATATATATATATATATATATGTATGTTTGTGTGTGTATATATATATATAGATATTCTCGAATCTCAATTAAATTTTGTTGATTTTGTGAGTTAGAACTTTATGTAAGATATCATAGTTAACCTTTCTATCAGGGCACTACGTACGTACAAAATTTTTATTAACCTGTAATTACGTACTAATTGAATTTGCAACCTACCACTGTCTTCACCACCCCCACCATCACCACCACCACTACCACTATGTGCCATTTAACCTCATTATCAATTTATCATATTGCTCAGATATGCCGTAGGCACACTGCCGTCTATTTATTTGCCAAAGAATTATAATTGTTGTATTTTTGGAAAATTACAAAAAAAAATAAAAAATAAAAATTTCAATCTTTGGGTGCTCTTCAATTTAAATTTGTTACTATCTTAACCATTCCAACCCTGATTTTTACAGTATCTTTCAGTTCAATCCTTCAATTACATTTTCGTTGGAATTTTGATGTTTGTGAACATTCTACTTACTGGGAATTATATTCTAAAGTTTTGGCGTAATACTACTAGTCTAAGGAATAGAGTTTTGAGATCTCAAATTCAAATTTCAGTCGGACTCTTTGTAAAAGAAAAAAAAAATCTTTATTTTTTCTACCTGCAACAAATCATGAAAATTTGCATCCTAATAATATTTCATAACGAAGATAAAAATATGAATTATGGAGAAAATATCTCTTATTTAAATCTCAACCGCATATACACGTCAAATTTTTATATAAAATGTTAGCATAATCACGGACCATAACAATTAGTCTCGCGCTGTAGTATAGCCTTGTTTCCACAGACCCACTCGAACACTAATGCAATATCCTTGTAAGGGAAATGTACATTTGCATCGATGGGTCATATATCAAAGAAATTCAAACCCAAAAATTTAATAAGCAATTAGCTTAGTTTCAAGAGATTAATTTTTGCGTATAATTTTAGTTTTGTGTTCTTGTTAAATTATTATTTAATTAAGTTCCACCCCAATTTAATGAAGATGATCATATTCACATGCTTTGTCAAACATTGTCTTATTCTCTTGTCATCAATATGTACAACAGATGGAAGATCTGGACTAGATTTAGTTTACAGATGAAGAAATCAATAAAGAGCGAATTTTGTTTAGTTTACATCATAATTAAGCAACATATTAACAGGATTTTCCCCTTGCAAATAAAATCTGAGAGAGAGAGAGAGAGAGAGAGTAATTAGAGACTAATTAACCAAGATAATTAACTTAACATGGATAAAGGAACCAAACACAACCCTCTCTTCTTCAAGTCTGTGCAGTCATTATTTCCACTGCAACTCTTTTCAAATCTTTCCTCTGTCTCCACTGCTACCCCTTCATAATCTTCTAAACTGCTTCCTTTTCCCTGCAAAGTTCATGAATTCAATTAATAGTTAGACCTTATTTTATTTTATTTTTTTTAAGGGGACAAATATGAAAGAAGAATCAAAATTACCAGAGAACTGTTGAAATTATCATTTTTCTTCCTGGAATTTATATCAATATCATCACTGACCTGTAAAGATTGATATACATATTTAAAAAATGGGGTTTTTGATCGTAGAAGTCTAAGAAAGAGAGAAAGGAAGAGTTTCATAACGAAATTACCTTGGGACTAGAAACAGGAGAACTAGCAGTATCCTCCAAAGAATAATCATGGGAAATTTCTTTGGCTCTGGTTTTCTTGAAAGTTAATTTGCTGGGAATATTATTTGGTGAGGCGCCAATGGAAGAAAAGGCAACAGAATCATGTTTGTTATTATTAAAAGATTTCCATGCAGGAAAAGAAGCCGCATCAGAAACCATAGAAGAAGAGGTACAAAAACTTGAAGACAAACTATGATGATGATCAGAGAAATCTTGAAAATAAGCAGTCCACCCACTCTCTTCTTCACCTCCAAGTGCAACAACTCTTGTATTAATGGAACCCTCCATAGATAAAGGCTAGAGTGCTAGTGGGTATGTTTGTTTATTTGAGATCAGAGGCCAAAAGGCTTAATTTTGTAAAGTGGGATATAAAGAGAGAGAGGAAAAAGGGGGATGATTATCAAGGAATGGAAAGAAAAAGGGAAGCCATAACGTAGAATCTTGATTTGCTAAGTGGAGCCAAGGGGGGTTGAGGAGGTTAATTTAGCAGTTAGATATATATTCCCCTATTTTTATTATTTTTATTAAAATTTATAAAACAATGACTGACAGAGAGAGAGAAAGAGAAAATAAAAATGGGAAAATGGTAGGGGTAGGGTTGACCTTTGTGGTTATTCATAATCACAAACGAAATGGTGGCCATTTTCTTTGTCACGACTTTCCCTTCAACTAAATACAATTAATGTCTTAATGAGTCAATTGAGGAGAAATGAAAACTGAGGAGAAATTACACTTTATTCGCTGAGGTTAATAAATTTATATTATTGGATTAATTTATAAATAATGTGATATATTAAAATTTTTGTTTGAATTAATTTTTAAAACCATGTGATTAAGCCACATGTCAAAATACTTCTGATTCCTCTTTTTCGATCCAGCTCTATAATTAACAGCCGCTGTAACCTTGAAGAATTACCCTCTGTTTGGTCAAAAATTGCAAGGAAATTATATTTCTTTTAAAGAAAGAAAATTATAAAGGTGCAATTTCTTTTCCTTCATTTGGTTACCTTTCTTAATTTATGAGAAAAATTACATTTCTTTTTTATAATAAAATTACAGAAATAATGAAATAAAGCTATATATCTTCCTTTCCCATTAGAGTGGAGATAAATTATTTTGGGGCAAATTCCTTTTTCCCTCAAGAAATCTGATTTCCCTTCTTTAAATTGTATCCAAAATCCAAACAATAAAATTTGTGGAATTCCAATTTCTTTTTCTTTCTTTTTTTCTCTAGCTACTTTCCCTCAAAACAAATAGTGTTGAAGCAGTTAGTGATAAGATAATGAAAACTATCCCACAAAAGAAAAAGGCTATACAAGAGTTCATAAGAATAATGCATCATCCTAATTTGAATTGATGGTGAAAAAGTTTGGAGAGAAATCTCAAAATTTGATGACAGTTTAAATGGTCAAAAGACGACACTTAGCACTTGGACACTAATATAGAAATTAATTAATATTATTAAATATTAATTAATTTTAGAATTTTGCAGCCGCTATTAAAAATAGCAGTAGCGGAATGTTCTTTAGCGAGGGGGCAGCTGCAAACCATTCTGTTTCTAAAGATGTTTGTTGCACTATAGAGTGCAGTTGTTGCTAAAAAATTGGTGGAGTTGCAATAAGATGTTCACAGACAATATTACAGTCGTCATTGACACCGTGAACCATATTGTTTTTGAAACATCACATATCACAGTTGCAATATGGAAAGTGCAGTGACAAAAGTTTATATAAATATCATTAACGATTAGTTTTATGAATTTTGCAGTTGCAATTTTGTTGTTGTAATGGCTAATAGATGGTTATTTAACGTTCATTAATTGTTTTACTTAATTTTTAAAAGTTGTGATTGACCTAAAAAGACACTATAAATAAGTGTTTAACACCTAGAATTCCAGTTGATTACCATTATTCTTGTTCTAGCCTTTTCTTACAATCTATACAACTAAATAACATTCTCAAACTTATTGCTTGGTGAGTTTAATTGGTATTGTTGTTATTAAATTCAAGTTTGTTTTAATTATCCTGAAATGAATTGCTATCAAATTCAGTCAGTAATATAATAGGAGCAAATTTTCTTAAGGAGAGCAATTACACTGTCAAACCATATTCAATATAGTTTTCATTGTTGATCCACTTTTTTAACAAATAGAGGGTTACTTTTGTATCTCTCAACAGTGCTCAAATTTTAGGTACTTGGCAGGAAAGACTTCATCCGAAAATGATAATATTAGACCAATGATCCTGGCTAGATTGAAGGGGATATTGATCTATTTTCAGTTAAACAATTTTCAATTCAAACTTTGTTTGTTATCTATTCAAAAACTGACTTTTGTGAAGAACTTGCATTTAGACCGTCAATAAGAATTTTATTTATTTGAAGTATGGAAGTTCAATGTAGTACTATGATTAGGGGTTCAGATTACAATTTATAATAAACATGAGGAAGACGAAATAAAAAAAATAATTATTGTATTTTTTTTAAAAAAATACTTAGCTGAAACTAATAAAATTTTCTAAAATGACACTTAAAATGGATTGACACTTAAAATGGGAATGAGAGGGAATAACAAATATTTAATTTCTCAAGTATTTTTAGATTCCATTGATCAAACTAACGAGAAACCAACCCCAGATTTTAAATGTTTAATTAAGTACAAAAGTTGAATTATAATTATGTTGATGATAATTTAAGTTGAGATTAAGAGACTTGATTCACACACAATGGAGGTTGAGCCTCTATTATATGTGATGTGAAAGTCATGATTAATAAAACATGAAGTACTATTAAGATATCCAATCCCCTTCATATATAATTTGATAAGATTGATAATTACATCAAAATCTATCATGCATTCCTTTATATATCATTCTGCTATTGCTTCCTATTTTCTGCATCTTTGCCCAATTAACCTTATTACAACCCCACATACACATATGATCTATCATTTTCATATATTTATTTTAATTTCTTTGATTTGGATCTTATAATTACCTCTCTCTCTCCCTCTCCCTTTCTTCTCCATATGTATATATGGAATCTGTAATTGTACTAATTAAATTTCATAGAACAATTTAATTTTCAGTTTCTAATTAATACATAAATCACTTAATTTCCAAAATTAAAATGTACAAATTTTGATGGACACGAAACACTGTCCCAGTTGATAGGCGTGCGTCTCTTTTGTTATTTCCAATCTACTTTTCTAGGAGAAATTTAGCAATTGAAGGAAAAAAAAAAATAGAGCAAGAGAGAGTGGATCCTATTTCCATAAATAGTTTGAGTCTTTGAGATTAGAACATCATCAAATAGCTTCGTACATTCTTGCAAATCTTTTCATCCTTCAACTATGATAGTTTTTTTTTATATATATATACTATAAATATCATCATCATTTTACAATCTGAAACTAATTTTATTTAGAGCGTAATCACAGATAAAATTATTTACTCTTCTTTAAATAGTGCATTTTATGGGAATATAACTCGAAATTTTTCACCCACAAACTCAGTTTTTTTTTTGTTGCTAACTAAGCCTCAACCGGTATTATGATAGTTTTTTTCATTTGTATTAAGTCCCTAAATAATTATTTTATTGTTTATTATATTCAAATAGCGGGGACTCAATAAAAAAGATATGTTAGGGACCCATTGCATATTGTCATTAGATGCTAAACTATCTAAATTTTTCATTAAATTTATACTTAGACATTATATGAGCTAAAATTAAAATTTCAAAACCCAAAAACACAATAAAATTTTAAAAACTGAAAAAAAAATGTAATTTTGAAAAACTAAAACAAGTTTTTTTTTGTAAAAAGTTTTTACCAAACTGTCATCATTTAAAGGGTGTTTGGAATTTTTATAATTTATAATTTAAGTTTTTAATTTTTTATAAACAGTCTTAATCTTATTTTTAGAAAAAATATTTATTTATCTCTCTTCAAAAACAGTTTTTAAAACTCAAAAAAATTAAAAAAAATATTTTTCAAAAAATATTTTTTTCAATTGTTATACCACATAAGACTTCAGAATGTGGAAAATTTTCAAGTTTTTACTTTTAATCAATGGAGACTCTATCTAGAACTTGAAAGAATAATATAACTAATTAATAATCATGTCAAGATTGAAGCTGAGCCTCCACTCACTTAATTACGTTTATGGAAATAAATAACTTGTTAATAATAATTTGACTGAAAATTTTAATAATGTAGATCAAAAAACGATTTAGCTCAATTTTAATGGGAAAATATTTCTTAATAGGAGTATGTATAGGATAAATAATAAGTATTTCCATTGTAAAAGAAGATTCCTATATTCGTTCTTTTTTTTTTAGGAAAGGGTTATATTTATTCTTAATTAGGGAATGAAACACAATCGCAGACAGACTTGCTAAATATATAGCATGTTCAGATAGCAATAACTGGTGAAACACGAAACCAGATTTTTGTCATAATTTTCTTTATTCTAATTTTAGCGATACAGAGTGCTTTCGCTTCGTGTGATTATTTTTTCTATGTTGTAAACAATTATGTTATTTATTTTTTATTTTAATAATATTTTGAGCTCAGATTTGCGATAGAAATTGTGTCAATCTAGTTAGAATAATAATGTAAGTTTCTAATTCCTCACCTCAAACTTATATATATATATATATATATATATATATATCACTGTTTAATTTATAAAAGGAAAAAAATATTTTAGTTCCTGAATTTAATAAATTGTACATCTAAATTTCTCAATTAAAAATTTATTCAATTAACTCTATTAACTATCAATTTTCAACTGACTTAGTTCTTGCTTATGGAACACTTAGCATGAAATTAGTGATAGTTAAAAGAAGTTAATACAATGAATATTTAATTAGTCTTTATTTATAAATCATTTAGCATCTAATTAATTTGAACAAATTTTAAATTGAGGTGACTAAGTTAGTTTAAAAATTGAAAAATCAATAAATTAACTGAATAAATTTTTAATTAAGAAATTTATAAAAAATTTTGGGACCAAAATATACTTTTACTTTCCATATAAAAAATGTTATCATAGAAATTTGATTATGGACCTTATCATTATTTCATAGTCTTGAACTTTAAGTTAATGACAAGAAAATGATAGAATTTCACTAAATCTAATAAAAAAATAATTCTATTACCAGTTGTTTTTCAGTTGATTATAACCTATAATTAGGGTACTTTACTACTTATAAATTTAGGGGTGGGAAATAGGCGAGGATAGGTGGATATAGGTTCGGTTTAAATGGATTGGGTTGTATATTACCCATTTATCTATTTAATTATTATATAACCCTAATCGATTATAATTCATCCATTTACACATTTAATTTATAAAATTAATTTATCTCAAATAATTTATAAGCACTAAAGTCCACTTTCGAATCTGAATGTTAAGGCAAATTACCAGAAAAGTTATTTTTCTCCAGATTTTCATCCAATAATTTCACCTCAATCATCTTCCTTTTTTTTTTTTTTTCCTTCTGATGGAAGCATTGTCTCTGTATCTTCCCACTCAAGCATCCTTTACTTTAATTAGCTAAATTTTGTCGATACATAGATACCTATTTCAAAGCCTATATTTGGTAACTTCATTTTATTTATACATTTCTTGTTGAAATATATAACAAAGATAATTGTTGTTTTTGGTACATAATTAATTTCTTAAAATAATTCTCATCGATGTAATAACGAATTATATTTATTCATTGAAATTGGCTCAATGGGTACACCTATAGTGAATATATGTCAAAAGTAATAAGTGATGAGTTCAACATCTATTAATTTTTCATCCTCTGTAAGGACATTGGCAATTTGAACATCAACCCATCATTAGAGATATAAAAGAAAAGGATAATCAATTAGATTTAGTTGGTAAAAATTTTCATATTTTGTAAAACTTAAAAAAGAAAGAGGATATATATAAAGGATGAGTTGGAGGAGCTGAAGACTGCACCCGCTGACATACGTTTTGCTACCACCAACCAAACACGTCACTGTTATATTCGTTACCTTCCTTGAGTACCACAGATCTCTATTTTACTAATATGCCACCAGAATAACCTCGATCATTTTCATACATATTATCAAATTTGAGGAATTTTGATTAATATTGTTTTTTAGTTACTAAATCAAAATTTAGTTAATATTGTTTTTTTTAGAAATTTTAGTTAATATATTAAATTTGAGAAATATTAACTGTATTCATCTTTGAGTGAGCGAACTGACATTCATCATTTCATTCTATTTTAGTTCATTAGTTAGGTGCATTAAAGGAAAGGAAGAGAAATGTTAAATATCTTCTTTTTTATTGTCTTTTTCATTTTATAGATGATACATATCCTCACTTTTAATGTTATAGAATTCGTATGAAAAAAAATAGTGAATTACAAAGTAATATGAAGAATATATTAAGCACTCCTCTCAGAGAAAAACGACAAATTATTAGCAGTCTTCGTGTCATTTTGGATGGGTGAGGAAACTAATCACTACTGATTAGAACCATTAATTATGGAATTAATTTAAGTATATTTATTGCATTTAATTTAAATACTTAATTAGCTTAACTGCTTTCTCCTTCCCATGCAGATTGAGAGGTGGGACCAACAAAGGGACCTTTTTAATGTTATAGAATTCGTATGAAAAAAAATAGTGAATTACAAAGTAATATGAAGAATATATTAAGCACTCCTCTCAGAGAAAAACGACAAATTATTAGCAGTCTTCGTGTCATTTTGGATGGGTGAGGAAACTAATCACTACTGATTAGAACAATTAATTATAGAATTAATTTAAGTATATTTATTGCATTTAATTTAAATACTTAATTAGCTTAACTGCTTTCTCCTTCCCATGCAGATTGAGAGGTGGGACCAACAAAGGGACCTTGGAACGTTTCCCGGCCCGTATTAGGAATATAACAAAAATTATATATAATATGAGAGATTTTTCATTATTATAATTATTGTAAAATTTATTAGGACCATTAGATTTTTTATCCAATAAAACCGTAATCATTAAAACATTATCCATATACTATATTTAATGTTTATCATTTTTTTACTCTATATTTTTTACTGATATTATGGTTGTCGTATCCTCATAATGTTGTTTATTTTCCTAGAGAGACCAATGTCCTTGGTTATAGTATATATGTGATTGACCATGGATTGTATATTAATGTAAGTGTTAGGTTTGCATTCCTTGTCAATTTGAAATGTAATGGAATATGCATGCTTATTGCTCAACTTCTTTTGTGTTTTGAATCTTTTGATTAATAATTTGGTTGTCATGATGAATTTTTTAATAATTATTATTTTTCTTTAACTTTTCTGAATGACAAAATTGGCAAACTAAAATGGGTATCTGAAATCACTAATTAGAATAGATCTCAATTAAACAATTTTTCTGGTTTTATTTGCCCTAGAAATTAAATTTATAAAATATTTTTTAAAAATTAAAAAGCTAATTAATATTTACAATTTTTTTTTTGTCCGGAATAATTACTTTTATTGCCTAATATAAATTTTTTTATTTGTATTATTCATATTTATTCTCATTTTTGTTATCCAATATAAATTTAACATAGAAAATAATAATTATTTAGAAATTTAATATGATAAAAGTAAAATTTTGATGCTTAATAATTAAAATACAAATATTCAGAAATTTCATGTTATGATTTCCCTTTTAACTTTAACTTAGATTTTGTATGGATCAACGTGTTTTAGTTTTAGAATTACAAGTATGACAAGTTCATTTCTCCTCTTCTTTCCTTATTATTGATTTATTTACTGTTGTATGTGCTCCAACGATATATATATATAAGAGCAATAAAAAGATTAAGTATCCATTTGGTATTGAGTTTGTTAAAAATGTTTTTAGAAAAAAAAAATTTATTTTTAAATTTTTTAAGTTTTGAAAACTGTTTTCGGAGATAAGCATATAAATAGATATTTTTTCCAAAAGTAGATTTGAAAAAAACAGTTTATAAAAAATTAAAAAAAAATCAATCAATTAAATCAAAAAAAATTCTAAATCTATTTTTTGGATACCTGAAAGCAATTCTAAACAACTCCTAACGATGAGAACTTCAACAAATTGATAGAATGTCAATCAACTCAAGAGTATTCGACTCTTTCCTCAGCTTTGCTTAACTTCTGAATCCATCTTTGAGAATTGGTGGTGTACATCATCTGGAAGGAATCCCATCCATGTAAACTAGATGTTAGTCTATTCTCTACACTTTGTATTAAAACATGGATTTTTCCTGGTATTAAAATATGTGACACAAAACAGGTTGTGATTGGATGAGCACTGGCAGACCTAGGAGGGGACTGGTGGTGGCAACTGCTCCCTCCAAGAAAAAAAAAATAGCCTATTTAGTCCCTTATATTTTTCTCGTTTTTCATAAATATCATTTTTTGTCCCCTCAGAATAAAATTATTTACTTTATAGTCCTATGTTTTTTTTTTTTGTAGTCGACTCACTCAAATCTTTAAGTGCAGATCCGCCATTGCCTATGAATTTATTTAATAAATTCAATCTTAGTAAATAGTGATGTCACTCGCAATGACTTACCTGTAAACAGAGCAACACAATTTGGTGCAATCTAAATATGTATAAAACAAGCTGATAAGGATACATCTACCAATTCAATTATATCACCAAGCTAGCCTCTCAATATCTGAATCTCAAAATTTTGACAAAGATTAAAATTTCACTCCCCACCCTATTCTGATATTAATAATAACTCTAAAACATAAGCAGTATGAGCCTAGCAGGGTAATATTTGTTTAGGGTTATCAACAAGTCAAGCTACAGATAAGCTTATATTCAATACCGTATAATTACTGAAACTTTCAAGTCTACATAAATCATCATTTTAAACAATTAAATCAACTATTTACAAAGCCATGTCCATATGAAATTCACGCAATTCTACACAATTCAATCAACAATCTTGCTGACCTGTTTTATTTGATTTTCGCTGAAAAGTTGTATCACAGTCTACAGAAATCTAAAGGAAAAAAAAAATCCTAATGTACAAACAAGCAGGTGAGCCCCAATTATCTAGCATGTACAGTACTGACCTAAGCCAGGGTTTCTGCAACAGCGGCTATCTAGCTAATTTGTAAAACTGCACAACAGTTATCCATGCTGTACAGGGACACCGATAAAAAAGCTTTTTAACGATTTAGATGCCAGATATAAATTTCTCTAATTAATGGGGAAATATCTTTTGAAGAATATCACTCAATAATACAGCTTCATTTTGACTCTGGCCCATCTTCCAAACCTTAAAACCTGGAGGAAAATAATCAGCATCAGACCAACGTTTCAACGACTTAATTGAGAATGGACCCTGTACAGTTCCCTGGGGATCTGCGTAATTCCATATAAAGCTTTCAAGATCAAGAATCTCCGTGTCGTTGCTTGAATCTTCACTTTCTTCGTCATCGCTTAAATCAATCACCTGGACATCCATTGCACCTTTAGATTGCCCTTGAACGTTATCCGGTTGTAGTGTACCCTTATTTTCAGAATCGATATCTGTTGGTTGTTTTTGTTGTTCTTTAAAAATAACAGAACGCTGAAAATCTGAAATCAAATCATGAGATGTCAATGAGCAATAAGAAAGAAATACTCATCTTAATGAAAGGCAACTAAATAGATCTCAACAGCTTGGACCTTTAGATTGCTCTTGCACATCAAGAGGCTGCATTGTACCTTTGTTTTCAGAACCAATATCCGTTGGTTGTTTTTGTTGTTCTTTAAAGATAACAGAATGCTGAAAATCTAAAATAAAATCATGAGATGTCAGTGAGCAATAAGAAGAAATACTCATCTTCTTGAAAGGTAACTGAAATACATCTCAGTGAGTTTAGGGTTTGGCTTTTTGCAGGAAAAAAACAACAGATTTCGTGAAACAGTAATACAGATAGTAAGATACCTTAAATTGGAAATAATATTCACATTCAAATGAACAACTAATAAAATGGTAAAAGCCACAAACTTGTATACTGAATTTTCATTCTGAACTAAAATAGGAAAGACTCTTAGCAAAATAGTAGATATTTGCAAAAATTGATGATATAGATGAACTCTTTTCCTGCTGAAGACAAAGGATCCTTTTGAACAATTCCAAAGACTATCTGCTACATGGGATTACAGCAGATGTTGCTCCCATGAATAGCTAGTTGCCCCTCAGCATGCTGAGCAACTTATCACAGTATGGATCTTGGGATTCCAGAAAAGGTGATTTATCATGATAAAGGTATCACCTCATGTGATTAATAGAAATGCCCAACATGTCTACAACGAATCAGGTAACTTGCTGGATTTGTTTGTATTCCACTTGGCATAATGGAAAGGATAACTATAAAGAGATAGATTATTGATAAAGCACATGGATAGAAAAAGAAAATTGCCAAATTCAATCTTCATTTTGTTTCCCCATTATCTTGTACATCCCATGACCCAAATAAAAATTTTATAGCAGAAAGTGAGGAAGGAGAGACAAAACAAGGAAGTTTTACCCTTTCCACTGTTCTGCTTTGTCAATGTAAAAGCTGGTGCCTTCGCTGCAACAATAGGGCAAACATAAGACTCAGTCAGCATAATTATGGAGAAGATCCAAAGACATAAGAGGTGCACAAGTGTTAAAATTCAACATAAATTTCGACACATTTTGACAGGCGAAAAATGCGAATGGAACTTTTGAGCTTTGAAAAGACTATCTTACAATGAAAGCCAACTAAGGCTTACAGGATTTTTGCAGACTACCCAATGTATGAGAGACAATATATGCCTCATTTGTTCACTCCACAATAATGTGTCAAGCATGTTTGATTCAGCCTTCGGAATCCAATGTCAGCACTTAAATACTTGACTGCTAACAAAAAGCATTTGGTAAAGTTGAATTAAAAACCAGTGGTTGGAAAAACATGTAAAATTTATACTAAAAGCTAAGTTTTAGGTACTTAATACCTAAAATATAACATTTCTTATCTTTTATTTACATTTATATCATTCTATAATAATTAAAAAATATAATGGCGTATATATACGTTGAATATTTTATATAAACGATTTCAAAATTTATATATAATTTTTAATATGTAGTTTTATATTCTCACAGTTAATTGTTAGCTTGAAGAATATATTATTCTATTTATGTCTAGTTAATTATTTTCATTTTATATAATGGCGTGCATTATGATAAATAATATAAGTTTGTTTTAGATGTGAGATAACTTAAATATAAAGGATAACTCTGTCATTTTTCTTCATTTTATTGGTTGAAATAAGATTTTTTGTTTAAACAGGAGAACTATTCGGTTAATAGAATCAAACTTGAGAAATCATCAAGTTCAATTACAGGGACAGACTAATAGTTATGACCTAGCCTTAGGGAGGGAAACACAGATTTACAGAATCTCAATATGACAACAAATAAAGTAGATCCAACATACTAAGAAAAAAAAAATTAAGACCCACTTGGACATGTATTAACACTATCATTTAAGCCCGTAATATTATGGCTAGGCCACTTAGCAAGAGCTATTTTTGGTTTCAGATAATGAGGACATGAACAAAAATTACCTCCATTATAACTCCTAACTAAATCATACAATTTAATCAATTAAATGTCACTCGTTGTACAACCAACTAATGAAACCATATAATACCCCATCTGCAAAAATGCATGAGCTAGAATTTAAGTTAGTTGTATAAATAAACTTCAATTCAGATTATACTGAAATAAAATCCAAGGTGTTCACATAAATTTGAAAGTGATGAACGTTTTTTGAATTTTATAGTTTAGAACAATTAGAAAATAAATTGAATGTATTTGCTTTCTAATCTTACCCTCATTTACAAAGAAATAATTTTATTTCACAACTATTTTGGTTGTTGAATAAAGGGTCTCGTTAAATGAATTCATTGCCTGACATTATTCCTTTTCTTTAAAAAAAACTTCTTTTTAACCAGAAAGAATCAAAAATTTTAGCAATTATGAACTTTCTAAACATGAGTATTAACTAAATAGAATTGAATCTTTTCGGACTTCCAAAACACTCTCTAAAAGAAACGGAAAACTGAGAAGGGCCTCTGTTTTCCTATAGGCAAAGCAGCTAAATCATCAATAGAATACATTTCATTGCAGGGGTCACACCCACAAGTCGAAATATAAATTTCAGCAAACACAGAAGCAGGAGGAATGACAAAAAGAACCAACTAATTGAGCTATAAAAAAAAGAAGGGAAAAGGATAAACAGTAATCGACCAACAAGATTTGAACCTTTTGTTTTTATTCAAAAATATGATTTTTATCGAGTGCTATGCTATCAAGGCAAAAAAAAAAATACAATGGTGTAAACTCAGAGCAGTAGGAATGAACTTCTGAACATAGCATTAAAAAGCACTAAAATGCGAGAACTTGATTTAGTAATCTTAAGTTTCAAATCCAAAATATTGCAATCCAATCAAATTTCAAATACGCTTATTGGGATACACCATCATATTAACAAAAAACAAACATACATTTAAAAAGAAAAGAACTAACAAAAATTTACTGAACAGCCATATGAAAATAGGCATTGCCATTAAGCCAATTAGCCCCACAAAGGCCTGCTACTCGTTACCTCCAAAATATAGCTATAGGATTTGAAGTTAAAGTCTTTTTCCAAATTTATGAAGAGTTACTGCACTAAGCTCAAAAATATATTTTCAATGTATTATGCAGTCAACCAGTGTGCTTCCAGAACCAGATAGCCAGTTCTCAAAGCTATCTAATCCATCCAAATACATGAGTTGCCCTCTTAACTTTATTCTTATAAAGACAATACCTAGCAACCGTGATGATTCCTTCTTTTCTGCACATTGTCTATGGATGAGTTCCTCTCTTGTGAAGCGTACTTCCAGGCTCTTTAAAAATAAAAATAAAATAATAAAGGAAGAAGCAGAAGCAAGCTCAGGAAAATAGCTTTCTACGGGAAGTTACCCTTTCATCCCTAGGTTCTTCCCCAACAAAAGCATGATAATACAACTTAAAATCATTACTTGTCATTCACTATCATGTGACATGTACTTAATTATAAAATGTCCTAATATTTCTCTATGTAATCTAGTACAGAATTCTTGTAAATGCTTTTAATGCGTCTTCAAAACAAGTGTCGCACTAAATAACACCCCATCAATTTTATTTGGTAATAAAGTAAATGTACTCTACAAATGAGAATTGTTCCTAATCAACTGTAAATGAAACAAAGGTCGCATACACAATTGACAGCCTCACAGAAGAAATAAAAAAATATAAATATTAATCACACACCTTTGGAATCCAGACTAAAAGATATCCAAGCTGATGGAGTTTCTTTGGCAGCTACATCCCAATTAAGGATTTCCGAACTTCCATTGGTGGTTGATTCTGGTGAACCAAGATCTCCCTTTTTTATATTTTCTGGAAAATCCTGTGGGGTACCCTCAAATTCTATTTCATCAGGAATAACTTTTGGAACCTCACACAACAGTCGTGTCTGCTCATCTGGAGTCTGCAGCAGCTGCCTTCTCTCCAGGTATTCAAACAGTGTAAGTTCAAGCTTGTTAAGGATCCCAAAGAGAACACTTAACGAGAGATGCCAGCAGGCAAAATAATGTGAAAACAGATTAGAAGGTTATACAAGATGTTGCATATGCTAGTAGACCAAGTTCTTCAAAACTAACAAATGTATTCCATAAGCCAAAGAAGATCAACAGATTATAACTCCAAGAGACTCTCAATTTACCTGCATATTTTATTTTCTTCCACTCACTATTGATTTTGTAAAAAAAATTCCCCAAAGTAAAATATTTTGCATAACACTTGTCATGGGCACAAAATCTTCTGTTGAGTGTTAAGTTGGCAACAAAAATAAAAATTAAATGTTAAAATATGATGCACGCATTGCCTGCTAAACAAATACTCAACTCATAAAGCAGATGGGAAAATTTCTATTACATAATGATTATGGCCATAATGGATATGAAAAAGTTTTATTTTTTCCTTCAATAGTAAATAGCATAATGCGCTCCTGACAAGAATATGTCTAAAACAAAATGATGTTAATACTTTCAATGAACTTGATAATATTTGTTCAACGTAAGAAATTATACTTTACAAAATAAGAGATTCATCAAAATATATTAAAAAAAAAGCCTTTTTTAATATCCTGTATTTATCACCTGCACACTCTTTTTGTAATCACAAGGTCAAACTCTCGTGCCTCTTCTGTGAACTGTTAAAGGCAAATGCTTAGGATTTGATTTCAGTTAGGCATAGCAAACAAAAAAGCATGTAAGGATTATGCCATTTCTTTAGGTAGATCAATTCTAATAGGAGTTAGTTTCCAAGAAAAAGGAAAATCTTAATCAATCTGGTTCAATTTAAAAAATAACATCTAAAGTATCTCAGATAATTCGCAGAGTTGAAAATAAATCATAAGATGTATAAATACTTATTTAAGCACCTACAATTCTCAAAAAATACTATATTTAACTATTATATGCAATTAAGTACCCAAAATAAGCTATCTTTGGCAAAATAAGTTACTAGAATGATACAGTACATTTCTTTTACAAGGTTAGCTCAGATATTAGGATGATAATTTTGGGTTGCTATTGCCTCCCTCCGCTACCCTTTGTCTTTCTTCCAAGTATACTTCTAGATCCACAACTATCATGACATTGCTTGGGAAGATTAAGCAGCTCCAAAAATAGTCATTCAAAACCAGTGCCTTAAAGCACATTAACAAGCACTAGATAAGTTGGCGGACTTATTGGAGCCCAACTCTATCTCCAACAAGTCAATTCTTTTTTCATTGTGCTTCATCTGTTCTATGATAATTGTTCTAACTTTATATGCTCTAATTCATTTAAATTGTTTTCCACATGCTCTAATTAATTTGGATAGTTTTCCATATTCTGCCAAATTTCAGACTGATGTGTCATTATGAAACATAATATAATGAAAGCTTAAAATTATGATATATGCAGTTACAAAAATTGTTATACAATGGAATACGTCATGACCAGCCCCTGTAATCTCTAGATTGAAGCATCATGCATCTCTGGAACCCTATTCCAGTTCCGGAAAACTTAAATGACCTCTAGAAACAGTAATAGACATCGCTACTCACAAGTGCTATAGTTAAATGTGCATGTAACTCACAGCATATTGTCAACGGTATACACCAGTTTTGACAGATGCTGTTAAAGACTAGCAATTAGCAGTCATTGCTAGTAAAAGAGAATCATGAGTTGTATCATATTTATCTAAAAATGAACTAACTGAAGTCTAGAACACTGCTAACTACATTCCTTGTAGCCCTAGTCTTTATATCAATACATCACATCAAGAAACTAAAATATATTGAAATCATAAAGGATATTCTTTACGCCACCCCTTTTCATTTGCTTGATCAATTCGATTTTGTAGCAAAACAAGTTCCCTTACAAGCCACTGCAACATATCCACGATATTGATTAGAGATTGACTAACAAATTTAAATTCAATTAATTGATTTCAAAAAAAGCATTATGACATGATGTCAGGTAAGAGATACTGGAACCAAAATTTTAAAATCGAACCAATTTTTACAATCTGGCAATACACATATTTTGATATTTACATGTAATAAGCCAAACCCAGCTGAAACAGGAACAACTCAATTAAGGTGTGTCATATTTTTTTGTTCTTTATCTAATCCAATATGATAGGCCTCCTATTCAATTCCACTAGCTTTACAACCTAGTTAGGGTATGGAGAGAATGAGAGAGAGTTTTTCTTGTCTATCATTTCTACTTACACTTTTTGCCTTTTTGTTCTCTTCAATTGATTTAGTGTGGATGAAAAATGGAAAACTCCTTTTCTGTTTGCCTAAACAATCAAAGCTTTTTTATTTAAATTTTTTAGAAAAAAACAATACCAACGCCTATAGGGATTAAATTTCAGGAAATGGAGGAATTTTTATAAACTTTTCAGCCATGTTTGCAGAGGCAATTGGATCTCTACAAGGATGCTCTTGAGTCTCATTCATGAATCCTTATTGGTTAAGAAAATTGTCCTTTTCATTTTAAAATGGAGCCTGAATCTTCAGAAAGATACGGGGTTACTTTTACAAGTGTCTAAATAAATAAGCATATGACTTGTGATACTCCATCAGTAAAGTCATCACTGAATAATAATTCCGAATTCCAAGTGTAGTTTTTTACTTTCAATTTTGTGATGCAATTCAATGTAGTATGCCAATGAGATCTCAGGCACAATTCCTAAAGAATTTGATGCAGGAGAATAATCCTATTCAAAAAAGGATTTTAAATAAATCATTTTTTTATATATTCCAGTTTTCACATTTCCTTATTTAGTTTGTTTTCTATTTTTATTTAGGATTCTTCATAATTTCCAGATTTTTTGCAATAATTAACGTCTACAGTTTGCAGTTCTATGAACATTTTTATTATTATCAATGGATGATAACTTGCAAGCTTATATTCAAAAATCTTTAGGCACTTTGAGCTTTATGACAATGACCTAATAAGTTCTCTGTTGCAAAATTAAGAATCCTTTATAAATGTCTACTTTATCATTTCATGAACTTTCATTTATTCAACCAAATTGTCCCTTCCTATTTCCATAACTAGATATGTTGTTATGACATTGAGTTCACGGATGTATATTCAGAATAATATGAACTCTTTCAGGTTATAGGCATGTCAAATTAACACTAACTAGTCATTCTATTGAAGCATATAATAAAATTTCTAAGACAAAGATAACATTAAAGAAACAAGACATGGTTAAGTTCTTTCTTTAAAATAAATACCTACATGATTTGTTATATCTTTGTGCAAGACTTGAACCTTCTCTTCCAGCTCCACCTATTAAGGTTAAAAATTTACATTAGAAAACACAAAACTAAGAGCCTTAAAAGAAAGACCTCCAATAGTGAATAGAAAAAGACAATTAAATCAGCAGGTGAAGCTAAAGAATGATCATGAGCAGAAATAATCAAATTGACCTGATTTTTTGACCAATTCAACAATGTCTAAATGCAGAGTGAACTTGCATAAATAATCACCACTCTTATATCCTGAGAGTAATAGCTTCAATGCAAGGTATTTCAAAAAGAAAAGGCATTTTGGATTTGTATTTTGTATTACCCAATCAAATTTGGAACTTAAAGACTCTAAATTCATATAACTAAAATCCAAAATCAAATCCACATTTTTGCGAAAATGAAACTTAGAAAGCAAATGATAAAGGCTGTGAAAAATGAAGTTACATTTCACATTAATCTAAACAGAACATAGTTCTTCAGTATAGCATACTCAACTCAACTAAACATCCAAACAAAGAAATAGCACAAACTCATGGAAATTCAGCAACTAGGATTAAAAATTCAAGAAAATGTAAAAATCAAAATTTAGAATCAAACATAATGGCTAGAAAACTTTTTCCTTTGAGCATCACCTCCATTATAATGAAAAGAGTTCCTAGTCAAGAGGGGCACATCCCATGGTTGGGTGCAGGCTTTAGAAGGAATTTAAGAAATAAATATAGAGTACAACATCCAATCCCACCATGACAGCAATTTTAGAAGGAGAAACATCATAATAACACAACAAACAAGATGGTCCTGCACTTTCTTTATGCATTAAGATAGCCTACAGTCATTTCTCCTCCCAGCCAATGAGTTTTTCATTATTCAGGAAAAATAAGACACGATATGACCACAGATCAAAAATTTTTGTTCACACAGATGTCACTAAAATCTAAGCTGCAGGGATATATTGAGTGCGAAAAAAAGCATGAAACTTACAACTGTTGGCCTTTTGAGTAAACCATCTCTTATTCTCTGACGCAAATCATCACATTCTTCCTGCAAGCAACAGAATAGAGCCAATGAAACCCACGAAATACATGTATAGTTACCCAAATTTGTACAAGCACAAAAATCAATTTAACTTCCAACTAGTCAATCAAAATACAAAATCTTTTATCAGTAACATATGCCACAGCTGCTAATATATCTACTGATTATGCCCTCTACTCAAAATCTACCTACTTTTTCCAGGGATCTAAAGTAAAATATACTGAAATACCCAATACTAAAATTGCAAACCAGACATGCAGGATATAAAAAATAATCAGATAGAAAGACAATTAAGAACAAAAGTTTAACTGTGTGTTTATATGGCTATTCATGAAAAATATTTGGTATCCCAAAAACAGTAATTGACAAAAAGTCCACACTAGAGCCAGAAAAGTATTCAGAATTCAGTTAGATATAATTGTTTCATGTATGGAAAAGTCCATAGCCAGCAACTACAATGGTATGAAAGCAGTCATTCCATGCAAGAAAGAGTGCATGACTATCTCCAAGTCTCCCTCCTCCATAGTCCATCCTTGAATAAAATGGCTAACAGATGTAATATTACTGATTCCATCATCACCTGGTTTTTGAAGACCATTAAGCATTTATTAGTTCCTAAGTTCAAAGGTTAACAAAGAACTAGCCCAATACTCTTTCGACAAAGTCAGACCTAATAGTTCAATATGGCATGGTGTTAAAGCAAAAATAAACTACATTCAATCAAGTTTGAAATAATTAAGAAAAATCAGCTGATTTACCTCGGAGAAGTTATCATCTGAAAGCATGGATATATGAACATCTTTCAAATAATTTGAAACTTGAAGAACAATTTCTGTACTCTTATTGTTGGACCCACAGGCCTTCTTTAAACCTAGAGATGAGGAAAAAAGAATGTCCCTCGTGTTTAAATCTCCGAAAAAAATCCAATCAATTAGTCTCACACACAAAATACCATTACTTTCAACAAAAAGCATAAACATCAATGAAACACACACATGACAGAACAATAGGACTAGCAGACCAATGGCAATAGAAAGGAATGGATGGATTAACAATATACTTGCCTGCGAAACACCCTCCCTTCAACCCCCCCCCCCCCCTCCCCTCTCCCCTCTCTCTCTCTCTTCCACTAAAAAAAAGGAGAAAGAAGAAATAACTAAAAAGTTAGGTACCTAGCAATAATTGGATGAATAAACATATAAAAAAATCCAAACTACAAAAGATTAGAACTAAAATGGTTCAAGATAAGAGGTATGCGACCAAATTGCACGCTAAACACAATTGCAAACTATAGAATTCTCCCCTCAAGCTACATCAACAACAGAAAAAGACAACAATAAATTTGTTTCACAAAATGCAGAAGCACAGTGCACAAAGGAAATAGTAACCACCATTAGCATGCCTTAACACAAATGCAAAAGGTCATAATACCATACCCAAATCCTACTCAATGAGGGATTTGAAAAAATAATAACACACCCTAATTAACAGCAGTCCTCTTCTTTCCCTTCATAAAAGTTAAAAGCCTTTATCTATCTTCTCCAGATAGGTGCCCTCTAGTGTAAACCTAGAAGCATGTGCAACTAAAGCTGCTCTAGACAGAAAATTGACCAGAAGAGAGAAAGGGACCTTCAATATAGAATAGAATGACAAGATATATTTTAATGATGCTCACTCCATGTTTGGTTCTAAGTCCTTGCACTAATTTTTTTCTTTAAGCATCATCCAACCATCAAGATCAAATCTCCTATGATAACAAGTAAGCCATCAGATAACAATAAAATAGAAAAACAAAATATAGGCACCTCTAAGAGGTACATGTCTAAACACCTAGGCATGCCTTTGACTAATATATGTGACAGCCTAAAACACATAGAGTTGTTAGCCATGAACTAAATAGCATTTTGATCTAATTCTGCATAGCCCAAAGGCAAAACCATCGACCCTGCACCTCAATTTTCATAACTTGCTCTCACTTCAACTAACTGGAAACTAAAGAGCCAATAAGAAGCATCCATGTTTTCCTTAGGAATCACAATAGTTGTGTTACCCCATGTATCCAAATAAAACTAGAAATTGCACTAGTTACCTCAAACAAAAAATTCCAAACAAGAGAAACTCGAACCATCTGAAATGAAGGATTCAAATGATGAGAAAAATCAGTCACTTGCTGCACTCTGACATGCAAAAACTCATATAAGATGACTTAAATACACTACAAAGATACTTGACCTGCTTCAAAAAAATTCTGACACCCATTGCCTAAAGAAAGGTCTTACATGGGCCCAACGCTAATACACTCACTGGTTATCTCACTCTATTCACATAAAAGCCACTATAAAGCCCAAAACTATACGTATGTGTTCACCAAGTCGGTTGCACCATGATTAAGGAAGCTCAATTGAAGGTTCATTAACAGCAGAAAAAACAGGTATTGAGGAGCAAGCTCGACATTTGCAACTTTAGGAACTTCTAGAGTAATAAATAAAAATACAAACAAGACATTCTAAAGGTAGAGCCACTGATTATCTTTCTTAAAGTCTGTGTGAATTGGTGATCTTCATTGCAATTCCCCAAATAGAATGATAACCAGTATGGGAAGTATAACATTTTTAATTTAATGTACAGGTAAAACTTAAATATGGTGTTACAATGACAGTAAACAATGTTCAAGAAAAACAATTAATGCATCTCAAATATATAATTCTCCTTATAGTAAAAGGCCACCTTATAATGAACAGAATTCAAATGAGAATATTATTTATAGTTTATGTTCACAAGTGAAAAACACATGTAGCAAAGGAAATGGCAATTTTTGAAAGAAATATTATTAAATGCAGTACAGCTAACAGAAAAATACCAGTAACTTGCACAAGCAAGTGAGAGTTTTTCTGGAGGTAGTCATTTGGGTCAGATTTGACTCTTACAATGCTTCCTAATATTTTGCCTTCAAACATTTCTGGATCCTTGAGAAGATCTTGAACTAAACTCCTTTTCAAATATATACGTTTAATATTATCAGGAATTATGGCTGCATATTGGCATTTCGGAGCTTCCAACACCTTCTTCATACAAGATATTTTTCTTTCTGAAGTCAAATTCTTTTGTCTCTCACAGGCAGCAGCATCTTCTTCAGAGCTAAAAAGAAAATCATCATCTGTATCCACTTGGTTTTCAGCAAAGTGAGCTCCTAGCATGTTGTAGATTCTGATTTTGGCAATGGTTTTCCTTCCGAAAAGAGAAAGAAGCCACTCATCACAAAGAATCCTCTTCTTTTTTGCAGGGTGATGAAGGCTGTGATCATTAACATATTTATTTATAATGGCAGCAACATCATATTGAGAAATTTGTTTACTGGTATCTGTACCAATTGATTCAAGAAACTCAATTAGTGCTCTTGATCCCCATCCAACAAACTCCATTTTCTTTGTTCTAGCCTTTCTTTTCATACCTACAGGAGCATGTAGTTGCCCTGTGTGTTCTTCCACCCAAAAAAATGGCTCACTATCACCCATTTTGTGAAAAATAACAACAGTATCAACTTGAGTCTAGCTGTGTCACATTAATATCTCGTGAATGTCAGCCCCAGCCTCACTCTGATAGTAATAAAATACAAATGCTCGTTTCTTGATATTCTTGAAATCAATCATATACCCTGCATGAGGAAAGCAATTTTTAAGGCTGGCTGTAAAAGAGATTCAAGCTGAGAGCATCTTCTAGTGAATAAAAAAAATATGCAGCTATATACTACCTATGCCCACTTAGTTAATGCTGATGCTTCTATCAGTTCAAATAATAATTTTAAGAAACATGCAGAGAAGTAAGGGAGCATTCGTATCAGAGAAATCAATTAACACTAATGCAATTAGTTGCATTAGAGAAAAAAAAAACCCATTAATGCAATTAGTTCCAACCAGAAAACAACAACCGATACAGATAAAAATGCAATTACTAGCCATCAGATAGCAACAGCCAATACAGCAAGAAAAAAGGGAAAAAGGCAAAAGGCTAAATAACCTTCATTTGCGAATAACGAAGAGGGCATGGACCATGGAAAAGCGGCGTCCGTTAATCGGCGGTGGGTCAGACGGTTGTAAAGTGGTGGAGTCGAAGGTTGGAGGAACTTTGAAACATGTACAATAGGTGTAGAGGCTGTATGAGCCTCAAATAGGGTTGCTGTAGCCGCGCCTTATGGAGACAATAAAGAAGCAATTGATTGCCACTGCCACAGCCACTGCCAGTGGCGGAAGCGGAAGGGGTGGCCCGGCGGATTACAAATGACGGAAGCAGGGAACTAAGCCTCTGTTTGTTTGGGTGGAATTAAGGACAAGGAGGATAAAATAAATAGAATTTAGAGTTAATTTCAGCACTAAAATAACAAAACTTTTTTCCATCCCAAAATATAAATATTAACTATTTTTTTATTTTACTAAAATTAATTATGTCCAGTTTCTGACAAAATGTGAGATTTCCAGTGACATATATATATATTAAAAAAATAGTCAGAAGTGATTTTAGTAAAATTTAAATATAATTTAATAATTTTTTTAAAATGAAAAAATTTAGTGATTTTAAGGTAATAAAAATAAAATTCAATGAATATAAATGAAATTAACCCAAGTCCATGTTCAAAAAAAATTAATTGGTAATTGAAAAAATGAGCTAAATTAAATTTTTTAAATTATTTTATATCAATTATTTTTTTTAAAATTGAGAGTACATATTTTTTATAATTATAACTTGGAGGAAATAGAATAACTTTTCTATGATCTTAAAAAAACTAATTTTTCTTATTTTTTAAAAAAATAATTAAATAATGAAAATTTTAAAGTAATTTTTTTTTGTCTAGAATTTTGAATTCAAATAAAGGACAAAACATATAGCACTTTAATTGGATGGAGAGTTTGAAAGGCATGAAAATATGTGTATTGGACTCTATAAATTGGTTCCATGTTATACTAACATAATGTAAAATGAGAAATTTTAGCTATTTTTTATATTATTTTCTCAATCATGCAAATAACACAAATTGCGTAAAAAAATAAGAATATTCAGCTAATTATCTTTCGAAACAAGCTCATGATTTTCCTATTCTTCTTCATCTCCTCCAAGCTCCTCCAGGAGGATTTCAAAATTGGCTCTATTGATCTAGAATTTTTTTAAGTTTTGCTCACTTTTATTTTAAAAAAAAAAGATAAAAAAAAAAAAAATATATATATATATATATATAATATAGAGAATATATACAGTTAGAACTTCTCATGTGAAGATATATTCTATAATAAATTTATATTATTTGATTAGAAAAATTTTAATAAATATAAATTGTATAAAAAATTTTACAGGAAATATAAATTTGTAAGTATATTAATCATGATAAGAATTAAGGTCTTATTTCTCGTTAATTATTAATAATAGGAAAAATAAGTCTTATGGTGAAAGTAACTATTTCAAACATATAAATTAAGTAAATCATAATAATGATTAAGGTTTTACTTTTATTTCTTTTTACATTTCTCAATAGTATGATAAAAACATTTTTTAAGTAAACTTAGAGAGGTGATGGTTTTTCTAATTTTATTGGATTTAAATAACATAAATAAAAAGTATTTTTTTAATTGAAAAATAACTTAATTACAACGAAACCAAGAGCAAATCGTCCAATAAGCAGATTCAGCTGATTGGAGAATATCCTCCATCAAAATCTGAATCTTGCCCAGAGAGAAAAAGTCTAATGCGCAATAGCACAAGTCACCTTATTACACCTACGATTAGAATAAACAAAAGAACAACTTCTAAAACTACTACTCATCGCAAGGGCATTTGATTCTACCACCGCACTCAAAAAGCCGCAATCTCGCGCCATTGAAAGCCCGAAATAGAACCTTGAGTTTCTTCCATTTCTACATCCTACACATCAAACAAAACTTTGCCTTCCGACACCAAAGCATGACCTCACTCGTCCCATATCACAAAATCCAAACCAGCCTTAAAAGCTGCATCTACACTAATTTTAACACTGATATTCGATGTAAATTTGGCTAAAAGAATTGGAATCTTTCCCATGAGTTAGCCTATTTCGATCATTCCACATCTCCCATAATGTGTAGCAGAAGACAGAGGACAACTCCCCATCCAACTGTTATGAACTTCTAAAAACCACTCCGTAACAGAGGAACAACACGTCAAATTACTTCTTAAATTCAAAGCACTGCAAAAACCAAATTCCTCTAGCCCAAGCACAGTCCTTAAAGATACGCAGGGTAGATTCCGGCGCACACTGACAACGAGGACATGACACACTACAACCGATACCTCTTTTAGCTAGCTTCTTAGATGTGGGGTAGTAACCAGCAACAAGTCTTCAACAAAAATGCCTGATTTTGGGTGGGACAACAGCTTTCCCAATTAGACTTCAGTTAATAGCTTGAACATTGGAAGAGCTAGGCCAATCATTATAATCAGCCAAAAGTTGCATCGCAAAAGTGGTATCCTCATCTAACGAAATAAACCCCATTATTTTCAAACGGCCAAATACGAGCATCTTTAGGGAGTCTGACACTGGTTGGGATCTTCAAAATGATTTCAGCTTCGAACGACAAGAAAACTTCATGTCTCAACTCTCGTTTCCAAGTCTTTGATCCATATCGATCAAACAACTTACTCTAGCATCCAGATAAAGGATTCTAGGCACTAAGGGCTTATTCGACGAACAGTCTAACAACCACTGATCATTTCACACACTCAACTCGGACCCATTACCTATCCTCCACGCCACACTTGTTTGAGAATGAATTTAGCCTATTGAATCCCTCTCCAAAAGAAAACTTGGCTTATATCTTGTTTCACCATGAAGCAAATCATATCTTGGAAAAATTTTAGCTTTAATAACACATGCAAATAAGGATGAAGGATTTTGAGTGATTCTACATATTTGCTTTGCTATAAGAGCTAAGTTGAAACATCTAATATTGCGAAGCTCCAACCTCCAAACTTTTTAGCCGAGCAAAGGTTGTCCCATTTAGCCAAATGAATTTTATAATTATTTTTCGTACTACCTCACTAAAAATTGATGATGATACTTTGAATCTCCTCACAAAAAGTTAGAAGGGAGAACAAAACAACCCATAATGTATGCAATAACTTCATTAAAACTCATATATTAAGAGGTCATAAATTAAATGAGTAGTTTAAAATAAATGCAATAAAAGTTATAATAATTTATTAAAATAAAAATTTCATTAAAACTCATATATTAAGATGTCATAAATCTACCTTTAGTGAAATAAAGGACACCGTCAAACGATAAAAATCTCAAGATTCAAGATAAATCACTGGATCAGAATTAAAAATAATCATATAATCCAAAATAATATTATATAATTCAAGATAACCACAAAATAAGTGTGATAGAAGATAACTACATAATTGATAAAAAATAATATATTTGGCACAAGATAACCACATAAATTATATAATATCTTTCATAACCAAGATAACCATAAATCATCGAGTTTCTACCATATTAGCATGTCAACAATTTCCTAGTTTATTGTTTAAACTAATATATGGGTTTATCGACATACATACAATATCAAATTTATCTTACCAAAATTTTTATAGATATGAACATTATCAATTTCTCATAAAATTATATAATAGCATAAAAATTCACTATATGGGAAAAATAAATTTATTTCATTAAAATCTCATATCAATATATTTATTTCATACCAAAATAAATTTCTTTACCAAAATATTATATTTTCAATAACTTTCTAAATATTTAATATTTTTATAAATATTTTTATAAATATTACATATAATTATTTTCTAAAATATAAATCTATTTCATACCAAAAAATATGTAAAAATCAATTTAAATTGTAATTGACTTATATTATAAGTTAATACACGGACTTTTATAGTAATTTGTTGGAAACTGTCGGCTCATTTTCTCTTCCTACTCTTGGTGTCTGCTCTGATTGTGCAACTGAATACCAATTAAATTCCTAATTGGTTACCAAGCTAATAAATTTTACTAAATTTAAATAGAAATTAAACTACTCATTTAATTTTTTCGGCTCTTACGTTTATAAGTATTTTTCTACTGATCTTATTTCACGCTACATGCTATTAACAAGAAATTTTCATTTATTTTCAAATATTTCAAATTAAATTAAAATTTTCTCTTCATATTTTTATTTTCTATTTTTTCTCCAACAATTTATTTCCAACTTAAAAATTTCTATTAATTCAATAAATGATCTAAAAATTCCAATTAAATTTCTATAATTACTTTGATCAATTATCCTTCATTTTTCATCACCAAAATTATATTCAATAATTTCTAATAAAAATTTCAATAATTATGTCAAAAATCCAAAAATTCTATTAATTATTTATTCCACACAAAAATTTACTTTCCAGTTCCAAACATTTCATATATCTCCATTATCATCATTTTACACAAATCTTTTAAAATAATTTTTCAAAAATTTGGCTATAATTATGAGAAATATATAAAAATTCTATAAAAATTTCTAAAAATTATTCTTATCAATTTTCTATCATATCCACCATCCTCAAGCTTCATTTTACTTATTTTTTATTTTTATCAAATTTTTCAATAATTTTCTACAAAAGCCTAATTCTTTCATCAACCAAATCCAAGCAATATCACCCACCAAACTAAAATCTACTTACAACAATCATTCAAATCAATTTAAATCCATGGAAAATTGAAAAAAAAAATGAAGAAAATATCACCTCTAATTTTCTTAGAATTTTTAGCCAATATGTGATTTTTCTCCAAAAATATTTTTTTTACACCTACTTAATTCCTTATACTTTCTTTTATTTTGATGATGGTAATTTGTGAAAAAAATTGAAAGAAAAAAAAAAAGAAGAAAAATGGCTATCTTGGTCATGCAAAGGAAGAAAAAGGAGAAGATGTGTTTTTTTTTCTTTTTTTTTTGTTTGAAAATGTTGAATAATTGTTTTTTTACTTTTATAGTCAAATTAATTACTAATAAACTTTAATTAGCTTAATTATTGCTCCTATTGATGAATTAAAATTAATTAAAATATATTTTAGCTTTTATCCAATTTAATTCAAAATAAACTAGACTTTTTCCATCAAACTTTCAAACTTTTCAATTGATTACTTGCATAAATTTATTTTCTTAAATTTCATATCTCAAATGACTTTATCTTCTCAAATTAAATATATCAATATTTTCAGAATAATTTTCTCTTCGAAATGATTTTTTCGATTTTGCAAAACAAATATCGATGCAAAAATTATATTTTTGTGGTTTAATCATTTTTCTAAATCATGCTCGTAAAAATTCATTTGTAATTCAATTTATAAATTATCAGTTTTAAAAATTTTAGAATTCAATTGTGATCATATCGACACCTTGGTGATCGTGAATGCATCTATCTAACTTCCAATCAGAAAATCAGACCATAAACTCGTACTAAGACCGTATTTCTACAATTTGGGTCATTAACCTTAAAATTTCACCTTATAACTCTACCTATAGCCTTAAAATAATATTTTTTATATTTTGATATGCTTAAAATATATTTTTATTGTCAGGTAAAAATCTCGTATTTCAAGCATAATTTGTTGTTTCGATTTATGTGTTAAACATGAAATTGCAACAATTGATCAATTCAAAAACTTTTATATTATATATTTTTATTATCATATGAAAGTAATTTTTTTACATTTATGTATTCGTATTTAGACTTTGATCGATATATCTCTGTATAGAGGTATAAATGACCGAAATACGCATTTATTGTCAAATAGCGGACATGACAAATCCGATCTTTAAGAGAGCTAAAAATTGACTTTTTATTTTATTTTCCCAATTAGACTTGAAATCCTTAAATATCGAACATGATTATCAACCTATTGGACCCCAAAAGACTCCATTAATAAGCTCACTTGTGCTTTGTGGAACCCCTTTACTAAACGAGATTTCAGATTTAGTGAAATTTATCACTTGTCTGAGGTTGCAACATATTGAATCAGAATCTCCTTAGGTTGTTGCATTCCTTTGCATTTACTTTAGCAAAAAGGATGCTATCATCCCCGAACAGAAGATGGAAAATACACTAATCACCCCTTCGCAATCTATAAATAAAAAGTGTTAAGTGAAGTTTGAATGTTTGATTCATAATCAATGAATTTTGAGAGGAGTTAGGATAATTTGAAAAATGTTAAATCAATTATTTAACTAATAATTTTGTTGTCATTTTATTTTGCTATACAAAATATCCCACCAAACTTATATTATTATCTCCAATTTACAAGTCATAAAATAATACAAAAATCTTAATAGTTTCGACTTTCAATTCAATTACAAAGGAAAATCGATGATCTAATTGAGGAGACTGATTGAAAATTTATTATTGATAAACTACGAGCAGGAATTTCTTGGGGTAATGGGTTAAGATGACTGCTTACTTCTGAAATCCAACTTTAATTATTACACTTGGGCCTTTGTTCTTAGAAATTGTAATAAATCTAATCACAATATTCATAACATCTCTAAACAAATCTCATATCAACATGAAAGATTCTAAGTCATGTAAGAATTTAAACCTAACGATAAATTATCTTAAGGTGTTGGCTTCCCAATCTCATATCGGAAAAGAAAGAGAAATGAAAAAGATTTATAATTTTATAAAACAACTATTAGTAATAATTTAGTTAATCATTTTAAATAATATGATTTTATTATTTGCAGGTTATAGGATAGTTAATCACGAACCGTTACAATCTTTACTAAGATGATCTTTCCTTCTATGAGTAACTAGACGAAAGCTCCCATGTTGCACGGATATTTAATAATAATAATATTATAATAATAATAATAATAATAATAATAATAATAATAATAATAATAATAATAATAATAATAATAATAAATCATGCATCCATTAACATAAGGACCAAGATAAAAAAAAAATTAAGAAATTGAGAAGACATTGATCATGCATCCATTAACATATTAACATAAGGACCAAGGTAGAAAATTAAGAAGTTGAGAAGACACATATTAATGTTTAAGCACACATAATTAAAATCCTGTAGTTAAAGTTGTTTTAATACAATTCTAAATAAATTTTATGTAGTTAATAAAATATGAAATTAAGAACAATGCATAATATAAAAATACTATAATATAAAGTTATTTATTTGTTTCATTCATTTGTTATAATTTTTATTGCTATTAATTATCTAATGCATGTGAAGTAAAAGTTCTGCCAAATCTATTTCTAATTATGTATATATACATCAAGCCCCAAGTTCATGTGGCATTTCCATCCATACATTTAGATTTAACGTTGAGGGATTTATCCTTCTTAGTATGGTATTTTGATAACTACATAAAAATGAAAACAAGTAACAAAATGCAAACGATATCATTGACCAAACACAGTAAATTTAACATACTTTGTCTTATTTTATAAATAAATATATTCAAATGTTAAGTTGAAAAATAACCAAATAACTTAAGCAACAAGACACTCCATTCAATAAAATACAAGTTAGATAAAAAAGAAAAAAATCATTTATTATATAGAAATTTTTTTAGGTAGATTCAGTTTATTATATAATTTGTAGACTAATCAAATTAGACAATAATATACATTCAATTATTTTATTCACATTAGTTAATATGAATGCAACAATTAATAAATCTGCATATATATCACTGTATAATTATATTAGTATAATAGACCGAGCTTAAATAATAATTTATCTTACCGCATATTATCTATATGGAATTTGTGGAATCTCTCCTATGATTGTTTTTTCATTACTATTCCTATTAAAATGATGTCATATTACAAAAAATCTTAAAAATTGAGAATTCTATCAATATGGATCTGCACCCACTAAAGAAAATGCAAGAAATATTCACACGATAAAAAATTTTATATACAATTATCGACCCAAGTCCTAAAAATAAAAATACGACAAAAAGAAAATATTAAAATCATTACAAAAAATAAAAAAAATAAACCACTTACATCTTTGATCATCAACATGAAAAAATAAGCTATGTTGAGCGGTGTGATGAAAAGGAATCATCGTTTCTTCTTGAACTTCCAAATCGGCCACTAACTTGGCGAGCATAACCCACAACAGCCTTAGCCCATCTCTTTATCTCAGCCTTGAATTTGTTAGAATCAATATGCTTCAGGGATTTTCCTGGCTCTATCGATATCTCCATGAATCTAACACATCCGCTCAGTTTCCTACGTTTTGCAGTTGCTCCATCGTTAGTAGCCTTAACAACAGCTTTGTTTGGAGGAGGAGTTTTCTTCACAGACATAATCTTAATTGTTGTTGATTTTGCTACCAATTCTCAAATTGAATCTTTAGTACGTAGCAATGATGGTTACATATATAGCTTTCTTGCCAGATTATGAGAAAATAGATAGGTAGAGAGAGAGAGGGAATTACACTAAGGCAAGAAACATATAATATTCCTGACAACTATATATATTCCAATACTTCTTTGACTTGACCATTTCTTGCCTTCTGCGGTTCGGATTTAGTTGTTGGAAATAAAAATAAATCAACAATTTTTTGTTATGTATTCCAATGGAAATCATAACAAATTTTCTGTAGTCTAGAAACTATGGCAAGAAATTTCCGGCCATAAATTTAAATCTTGAGTTGACAATAATAATAAAACAATGGGTTATGCTGTGCAGGTTGGTTTAATTAAGATGTTTGCTTGCCAAAAAGGTTCATATACCTATTCACCAAGTCATCAATAACCAAATAAATAAACACCCTTCATAATGGAAAAAAAAAAAAAAAGAAAGGAAAAATTCCAATAAATTGATTCATCAGTTCCGTTATATTGCCATTGTATTATATATATATGCCGTTCACAGGAATAATAAAAGTAAATATCTGATAGAATAGCCATCTCAAGGTTATCATTCTGCTTTTGGAATTTATAGTTATAAAAAAAAGACCTTAGAATATTCGGAGGTAATAGATACCCAAAAGACGTGAGTGAATTGACTCATAACCTTTCTAGATTAATCAGAAGTTAATATCTTAAACATCCAGCTATTTTAAATGCTCTTCAAAAACTATTTCTTTCTTGCCAAAAAAATAGGAACTTATTAAGTAATTTTTTTAACTTTTTAAAATAATCCTATTCACTAAAAACAGCAAAAGTTGCTTCTCAAAATACCAATTTGTTTAATAAGCATGAGATAAATCATACCAACTGTTTTGGCAGAAACTAAATTTCATTTCCATAGTCAAGAATCGTCTATGTTAAATTTTATATTCACGAATTTCATGAAAATTTTTATCATAACAAAGACAAAATGGCAGAAAAAAAAAATATATCATCTATAACATCAGGCATCACTAGGCATCCCACAGTGACAGCTCACAAACTTTCTAATACTATCGCTCTTCCCCCTGAAAATGTATCCGGTTAAATCTGCAAATGACTAGCTTGGCATAACCTAGGTGATAAACGCCAAAGAGTAGAGCCAGAGAAAGACAATGCCCTCTCAACGCATATAGCAACAATGATTTTTCTTATCTTGCAGGGGAAAAAATGGAACGTAATGGATATGAAGGGCTTAATTACTATATTCTCGTGCGAATTTGCCCCTGATCTAAGCTGTATTTTTCTTGTTTCTGAAATTCTCTTTTAACATAGTAAATTTTTTCTTGCACTGATTGACCGTCTTCCCTGGAACAGAAGCTGCAACTCTCTCCCATCGTTGACTGGTTTCCTTCGGGAAGGTTTTTAGAGCCTGAACTAAAGCTCTTTCTTGAACAGCAGACCATGCATCTTGGTCAGAGCTTGAAGACACCCCATTATCTGCGACTCCTTTATCAGGATTCTTATTACTTGAAGATTCCTCTGAATTATCCATCTTCACAGCACTGCTTTCAGGACCTTGTTTAGTTGCTACCCCTTCTATTTCCTCTCTAGTTGAAAGCGGGGATAGAATGGATTGTGCAGGCTTTCTCTTCTCAAGAAAAGAATCAAAAGCTTTAGCAGAGTCAGGCTTCTGAAGGAGGACAGTTTTTGTCGCCTTAAGAATTTCTTCGACAGATCTTCCCGCACCAATGTACTCTGAAATAACCTCCCACCTCCGAGATGTTCCTTTAGGATATTTCTGCATTCCTTTTCTCAGGAGCTCAATTTCTTCTCTGCCCCATGGCTTGTCTTTCTTCTCAAAGCTGCTTAATGGTACACTTCCATTAGGTACCACAGAGCCATTCTGCTGTAAATTCTTCTTCTCGTCTTGTTTATTGCTTTCAGAATCATGATTATGTCCACTTGCATCTCTGAGTACTTTTGCTTGATCATGCACTTCTTTGCCTTCCATTTTATCACATATATTCCTCAGCCGCTCAATATCCAGTGACAAACAAAGATTTTCTACATCATCATCATGAAGATCAAGCAAATTCTGGGACAAAATAGGTGCTGAAAGATTTCGAAGACGGGTCCGCTCTTTGCGTAGAAGCTTCTTCTCTTTCTCTTTTAACTTCTTCTGCTGTGAAGCAATTTCAGCAGCATGTCTCTCCTCCTCCTCTTTACGCCGTTTCTCCTCTTGAGCAGCCCTAGTAGCTTCTTCCTCCTGCATCTTCTTTGCCAGAATTTTAGCTTCCTTCTTTCTCTGCTTTTCAGCTTTTTCCTCTTCCTTTTTCCTCAAAATTCTTGGATCTCTTCTGTAAGCATTGTCAACAAGAGTACGTATCCATGCATATTCTTCCTTCCTTGCCTTCTCCGAGAGTTTTGCATTCTGCCTCTCCATCCACCTCTTATGTTCACGAGACTCAGCTTGCTCAAGATCAAACTCATCAGCATGAGGGAACTCCCTCCAGCTCCTAAAGCTGTACCAAAAATCATAAAAACTTTCCACTTCATTCAAAGGAGTGTTATCATCACCTAGAGATGAGACTGGCTGGGTCATGGACCACCGTCCATTCCTCATAAAAGCAGGTCCAAAGACCTTGAAAAAGTCCTGAGGGGCACAATCAGTGGGAATTTCATCGTCAAACTCATCTGTGGAGTCATATATTCTTCTCTTCAGTGGATCGATCAAAACTTCATATGCTTCTTGGATGGATTTGAAGTGGCTTTCTATTTCATCCTTTCTCGCTTGTTTTGCAGCTTCAGTTTCCTCGGAAAGAAGAATAGCAGCCTGTTTGTCAGGATGATATTTCAAAGCAACCTCACGGTAGGCTTTCCTTATCTGTTCTTCTGTGGCAAGATATCTCAAATGGCCCAAACCTAACAAGGCGTAGTGATCTTGTTGCTTTTCTCCACTACCAGATTTCTTTTTACCTTTGGTACTATAAGAATCAGATGATGGCATATATGATTGTTCCTTTTTATTGGACACTTTCTGATCTTCACTATCCGCATATTCCTCCTCACAGCCAAGGAGTTTCAGAGCAGCAGAGTGGAATGCATGCCCGGCAGGTTCAAATTTTAAAGCCTTAACTGGGAGGGAATTTGAGAAAATATAGACTGGCTGTCCATCTACAAGCTCTTCTGAGTAAGAAATAAGCCGCAATCTAGATTGGATGGTCATAATGTTTACAATGGGTCTTCAAAAATTTCGTCAATATCAATCTCCAAGAACAGCTTCACACCAGTCCACTGTCCTGTTAGACCATATATACCATATTAACAATCAAGCTGCACCAATAAGCAATTTTCAATGCTGAAAAATACATGCAGAGTAACTATATGGAGATATTATTCACCATAGATTGCTCTCTAGCGTCTAAATAATATAAACAAAGGATTCAACTTGCAATCAGGATTTTTTTTTTTCTTTTTCTGGCACTATATTTAAACATATGCTTCAATGAATTAAAAACCTGAAAATCCTAGCCCGTAAAAAATAGTATCACTCACGACACTCCATTTTCCCAAAAAATATTTTTAACTCGCTAAATGGGACTTGCATAACATAAGGAAAAAAATGAAAAAAAAAAAGAAGATAACTTTTGGAATGAAAATCCAAGATCAGAAAGAAATTGGGGAAGATATTTAATAGAACAAAAGAACACCTCATAGAAGAAGCAAAAAAAATTCCAAAATCAAAATCGCACCTTGGTGTCAAATATTTTGGCGCTCTCAATTTGATTTTGAACGAGGTACTGTCGTTGTTAGCGATGGCGTAGAGCTGCACAATGGTGAAGTTAGATCAATTCTAAGAAAAACACGCGCAACGCTTCCCTATCAACGCTAAATTGATAGCGAAACCTAATTAATTGAGCAACAGAGTTGATGGAGGAGAAGGCATCGATTTTAAGAGAGCGAAGCTGCTGCTAGGGTTTTATATTGGTGTAAAAGCAACCTAGAGCAAAGGATTCTATACAATGCCCTGAAACGACAGTGTGTTATGCATTTTTTATTTTCAACATTTACCCTTATTCTTCCAATTAATTACGAAAATGGACCGTCACCCTTAAAAGCCAGAATTCGCCTCCCCGGCAAAGAATTGTAGAGAAACAATATGAGGAGGGCATTTGGGAGTTCGATATCGCGATCTTTACTGCGCCGGCCGAAATTTGATTCTTATGGAGAAATCAACAGTTGTTGCTGTATAGCGTCTCGCCGCGCTTTACGTGTTTCTTCCGCGAATACGACAGCGTCTCTTTTGAATAACCGAAGCAATTGCTCTGTCTCCAATTTAAAATCATTGGGGTCTTCTTTGCACCCTCAGCAATGGACTCATTTCTCAGGTCTGTTTTTTTAATCCATTTTTTTAATTATAATTTTCCTTTCGTGAAGTTTGGTTACTGAGGAAAGAAAGCAATTGATAGTTTGAATCTTATTGCGGATAGTTTGATATTGGGCTAATAGTAGTTATCATCGATTTCTGTGAAATTAAATTCTGCAATCTAGAGTTCTGATGTTCTCTCTCTCTCTCTCTCTTTTTATTTTTATTTTTATTTTTTTTATAAACTGAGTTTTGTTGTGATGGTGTTTTGCATAGCTCAGAGGAGGACTATGTTTATACAAACTCAATCAACACCCAATCCATCATCTCTTATGTTTTATCCTGGGAAGCCAGTCATGGAAGTAGGGAGTGCAGATTTCCCTAATGCTCGTTCAGCCATGAATTCTCCATTGGCAAAAGCCCTCTATGGAATTGATGGTAGGCTGCCATAAATATAGATGCTTGATTTTATTTTATGAAATTTTCCACTAAGGAATTTTTGCATCTGTGTTATTGTTTTTATTACAATTTTTTAGTTTAAGCGTCCATATTGTATGGTTTCAGGAATGGGAAATAGATCTAGCTTTGGATTGTAAGTTTTTTAGGTCCTTGTACCAGCCCAATTGACTGGACTGTTTTCTCCATGTCACTATTATTTAAGCCCTAGCAAGAGCATACAAACTGACTGACCTGACTTTGTTTTTAAGTAGATTCACATCCTCTGATGTTCTTGGTTGCTAATATTTAGACCTAATCTCCAAACCTTGTCAAGATTCTATTTTGAATAATCTTGATATTGCTGATTGACACATGAAGTTTAGCTTTTAACCTCCATTGGAAAAGAGCCTTAGTATCAATTTGCGACTTATTATTCCTTTTGAAGTTCTAGATGGTGATTGGATTTTTGGGCAATATTATGCATGGCCAAGCCATGCATCTATAGCCTTAACTTTTGCCTTTTAATCCTACTTTATTTGTTTTGAAGATAACGAAATAAGAATTCTTTTAGGATTTTTAGTCATCGAATTGAATTGATGTTAGACCTGTTGTTCATTTTTTTAAGAGTTTACAGGTTAACCAAATTACTGAGAATCAAATACAGTTTTTCATTTTTTTTTTCTTTTCAAAATAAATTTTCTCTTCCACCACATGCATTGATTCATTGAATCTTCATCTTTATGGTGTTTATCTGCCACCTGGGAAACAGAGGGGCACACTAGATGTTAACTGATGTATATGCAGGGTAGGCTTCTTTCTCCACCTACCTCTCGTTATTAGAACACTTTCACTATAAAGCCTGCGAATAAGATGGGGACAGTCAAACAAACTTTTTGTGTAGTCTGAGGAGAATTTCAAAAAAAATGAAAATAATAAAGTTACGATGATTAAGAACAAATCCTAATAATCAGGAAGAAAGTAAGCAGAACAACAGAAAAGAAATGAAGCAAAGGTGCACTAGAAAAAACTCACTTGTTAGACATGCCTTAAACCAAAATATTCTACCATCACTTGGAAGAATAATTGCACCTACTTCCATCATCATGATGTCATTATCTCATTATTGTCAATAAATTCTGAGTTTGCTAAATAATCTCATTGATTTTCTTCTATCTGGAAGTTTTTTTAACTTCATATTTATGGCATTTGGTGTAGTTTTGGATGTTACAAGATTAGTTCACATGAGTAATGGTTATGCTTTCACATTTTTTTCTTTTCCACAGGAATAACTCGAGTTTTTTATGGATCTGATTTTATCACTGTGACAAAGTCAGATGATGCTTCCTGGGATTTCCTGAAGCCTGAGATATTTGCAGCAATCATGGACTTCTACTCTTCCGGTCAGCCATTATTTCTTGACTCACAAACTGCAGCAGCAAAGGACACAGCTATTCATGATGTACATCATTAGTATATCTATTTTTTCAATCGTTGAAGCTTTCCTATACTCAAAATGATCAGATTGAGGTTTTTCTATCTTACATTCTTGAAACTTGTATCTTTTCTCGAGGATAGTACTTTAGTTCTACATTGCTATGGACTTAACTAGATTAAAATTTGTCTTTTGGGCATTAATGCAAGTGTTATCCTAGTCTTATCCTCAGTATCCAAACTCCACATTTTCCCTTCCTCCTGTCCTCCCCTGTCATTATCAATTAACAAATAATGAACACTAGGTAAGAACTTGCTATTTGAAGTGTTTTAATGTAGGGATGGTCTACTACATGAGATGATCATGAGATGTATGACTTTCTCTTTAAAGCTTCTGTAACAGCATTTAATAAAACTTGTATGCACTAAGAACTTCCATTATCTCTTAGAATAAACAAATAATAGAGGATTTTAAATAGTTTTCTACCATCAGTTTTGATTTGTTTACTGACCCTTGCTATTGTATCTGCACATCATCCATGAGGATCCCAATCAGCCTACTTCTTGGCTTGATCTTGATCCCTCTACAGATAGAAATTTCCATATAAATCTCTTACATTATTTTCGTACAAGGAGCAGAGCTATCATTTTCTATAAATCCATTATTTTCTTCCAAAGAGTCAGGATTAGTTTCCCTCATCTATATTATGGTTTTTATTTTTTCTATTTGTTTTGTTCCATCTGATGTTAAAACATAATTTCTTATTTTCTTCTGTTGCCATTTCAAACTTTCATTAGGGACTTATTTTACAGAATAAATCGTGTGATTTTCAATTGAAAGATACAAAATTTTTGTCCCTCACTTGTCAAATTCTGAAACCAAATAGTATTTTTTGATCTTCACCCCTTTGAAATTGAACCCATTTCATATTTCTATTCACAGCAAACTGGATAGGACTGTGAATGTCTTTAGAAAATAAAATGGCAGTCTACTGCATGGTTTCTGGAGCAAAACTCGCTGGATGTCATCCAAAGTCCCCGCCATTTTTCTATCTATCTATTTATCTGTCTCTCTGGCTATCATTTTAAAACAAAATTCCTTTTTTGAGTAAATTGTTTGTGAACTGCACCCTCATACAAGTGTTTTTTTTCCCTTTATTGTGTAATGATGGAAATCTATCTGCTTGGAAATTGGAAGGGTTTCAGAAACATGGGTGTGTTAAGTTGAAAAAAATTTGACTATATTCTGTGGCACAGGATTTTATCAGTCATATGATGAATTTTAGTTGTAAGTTATTTTGATGGATGATTCTTTTGTCCCTTTTGCACCCCTAATTGTATGAATTACTATTGACTTAATCTTTATATGGAAAACTATAGTGTTACCTATTCATATTAAGTCTATCACTACAGGAGCTTTGAAGCAGATGACTGATAGTTAGAACTGGAATAGTGGAGTTTGTAATTGTTTTTTTAAAATCACCTTTAACCAATCTTTTGTCTATAAATCTCTCTGCAGGATGACTCAGAAACAGTTGCTATGATCAAAGAACTGCTGGAGACTCGTATTCGACCAGCTGTCCAAGATGATGGTGGAGATATTGAATATCGGGATTTTGATCCGTAGGTTTTCCTGTTGTTAAATTGGTCACTGGGCACTGAATAAGTTATCTGTTCTCTTACCACTTAATGGAACCTTTTTCTTTTGCGTCTGCTTTCTTCAGAGAAACAGGAATAGTCAAATTGAGAATGCAAGGAGCATGCAGTGGATGTCCAAGCTCATCCGTCACTCTGAAATCTGGAATTGAAAATATGCTGATGCATTATGTATCAGAGGTAAGTAGTGAAATCATAATATTTGGATTTCAATTATGAAGCAAACAGAAGCCTGATATCTTGTAGGCTTCCACAGTTAGTTTAAAAAACTTGGAATGTGAGTGAGCAATACACTACCAAGTTGTACAACAAATTCAATTTTTAATGGCAGAGAGACAGCTTGTCATTGATTTATGTGTGCTTATTGTGTATTAGATTCCATTTTTAGGGTTCTGGACATATGTTTTGTAAGTTGATTTTCAGTTTATATTGCTGGGAAAGGGGAGCTACTGCTTATGTTAGGTCTCTGGAAAAGAGAGGTGCCTGCTAATCTATGGATATATCGGCCAACTTCCATTCACTGGACGAAAGATGATGGTTTTTACCAGATTATATAGCGTGTATAGTTATAAGCTGAAATTGAATGAGGATGTTATAATCATTTTTCTGGGGAATGGGAATGCAATAAAGAGTAATAGCACTTCAGAATTTGAAGCATGATGGGAGCAGGTAATCCTCAAATGTTGAAACTTTATGTTGGACACATTTGGACAAGAGGATGCCTGATTATGGATTAGCTTTTGGATGGCTGCATGGGCTGTGAACTTTGATTGATAATTACATTAAAGACAGGAAGCAGGGCATGACTAATCTTAGTTTTCAGAACTAGCTCTGAAAACTGAATATGCACTTAAACTTGGGGAGAGGTAGGAAGAAGTCCAGCATGGAGGGGTAATGACTAATTATAGAAAAGTGATCAACCCTTAATGGCTTGCAAACTACTAGCTATATTGCTACTTGGTGAATTCTTGACTCTTTAGCTATTGCCCTGTTATCTTAATTTTGCTTGAAAAGATGTTGTGGCATCTGGTTGGTACCGATGACCTATGTTACTCAAACACTTCATTCTTAAAGAACTATTTGTGTCATTTGGGTATGACACTGATATGTGTATGAGATATTTGTCAGATCATTCACTTTAAATGTGAGTATTTCTTCAAAAATTTGTGGTGGTGACAAAAATTAATATAGATAATATAACAAACATGGACTGATTTGCAATTTAAATAAATTTAGAATTATCATTTTGTTATTTGTTTGTGGTTTGAATTTTATATTTTAAGTTCTTAATTTGAAATATTTTATCCAATTTTATTTTATTTATCAAGTTAATGTTATAATTTGATATATTTTTTAACTTAAATTATTATATATGAAAATTGAAATATTTACATTTTTATATGTATAGATGTATCCTCGTACTAGTATCTTAATTTTATATGTTTTTTAGTCGTATATACGTATCATAAATTTAAAAAAAAATATTAAACTTTTAGATATGTACCCGTGTTGAATACTTGTAATTGGTGATGGCCAGAATTGTGGTGGGATTCACCTTTTAGCTGCTCTATGTTTCACCTTTTAGCTGCTCTATGTTTCACCTTTTTCTGTTTTCGAAAATCATCTGCATATGCAGGTTAAAGGAGTGGAGCAAGAATTAGATGCGAACGATGAGGATGCAGATTTGGCTGGTCAGATGGAGTAGCTTCATAATTTGCCTTCCCCCCCACAAAGTTTATTCAGATATGTGATGAGATCAAAGAGGATTTTCTGGTTTTTCTTCCTGTACAACATCAAAGAAGTTCAGGGTTTCATGGTAGGGTGTGTTATGCCTTCAATGCAAGTTAAAATACAGTTGTATGAGCATTGTATTACTCGAAGAAACATATGGATGCCACATCATACACTTCTGTTCAATCTCCTTTTTTTTGGGTGGAAAGCTATAAAGATAAAAACTTGCTAGCTATAAATCCCAAATAAAGATATTGACAAATGATATGACTTAATTCTTTGTATTACTTATTATTACTATAACTATATTAGTTGCAATGAAATCTTTTAAAATTTAAAAAAAGGGTGGCTTGTTTTTTGTTTTATGGTAAAAAATTCATTCAGTTTCCAATCATTTGACTCAAATCCATTGTCGAATAAATTTTATTAGAGGCTCAATTGTAAAATTCAAAATGGATAGTATGGTAGAAAGAAATATATTTCTTTCTATCATACTATCGAATCTCATAGAATACTGTTAATTATATTTCATTCATTTCTATAAGCCTTTTCAAAAATGACTTATTGCTATTGATTTGATGATCTCTATAGGACGTGATCAATGAGAATTAATTATTGGGGACACTCATCTGTTGATTCTTCAACATCAATCGCTCACCTTCCTCCGGCTTATGACCGGCAGTCTGTTCAAGGTTCCAAACTCAATAGTGACAACTAAATATGAGGGTTGCGCTTGTTGCGGGATTTAACCCTACACCTTACGACACGAGCTGATGCCAGCCATGCGCACTATTGGGTTTATAATATATTAAAATTTAATTTATTAAAATTACTATCTATCTTCTCTAAGAAACTTATATAATGCTTAGCTAGAGGTTAGATCACTTTAAAAAATCAGCTACAGATTGTATTAATAGCTTATAGTTGCTTTTTTAAAATAAATAAATAAATAAATAAAGCTTGTCTAATAGCTTGTGCCTTGTCAATGCCAAATCATACAAAAATTTAGTGATATTAATTCACTAGATAATAGGTATTAACTATTAAAATGCCAGTAAAAAAAAATTCATAGGACCTAAAGTATTGTGAAAAAATTATGGGAATCAGAAATGTAAAAGTGGCATGTCACAAGATACTTTATTTATTTACTTTTCCCATTGAAAAAAGTTAAACCTGGCCATGAATTGAGTACCTTTGAACATTTTCTTTTCCAGGTTTGGACTTTTTCAAAAAAGTTCAAGTTCTATTCGGTTTGAACCCAAAGAAAATCCGATTTTATACACGCCAAGTTTGGAGCATGTCCTCTTTATTCCAGCTCAACTCAACATACTTTTTTTTATTTAATATATTATGTTATTTTAGATCTTGAGTCGATTAGAATAAATTTTTATAATATTAGATTATTTTTGTAATTAATTAATTAATTTTTAATATATTATTTTAAGTTGTTGAACAAAAAAATATTTTTGTTTCCGCACTTTTCGCTTGGGGAAAAATAAATTTAATTTTTTGAGTAAAATTCCTATTTGTAATTAAAGTATTTAAAATTTAAAAAAAAAATTAAAATAGTTTCATGAAATGAATAAAATCTTTTGAATCTAATGAAATAATAAACTATTGATAACTATCAATACATAGAGTTCATAAATAAATAGAGTTTTAATATTTTATTAAAATATAATAACTAACTAAATAAATATTTAAAAATGAGATAATATATTTAATAAAACTGATTTTTAAAATATTTTAATAGAAATTAATATCAAATATCTATTATCATAACCTTTATAAGAGTATAAATTAAAAAAATTTAAAAAAACTCCAAATTCTAAAAAAAGATACATATGAAAGATGTTTTTTCACACTCATAGAGAGTGTTATATCAGTAATATGGAAGAATTTCCATAATTTAGTATAAATAATTTATTAATCTATTATTTATTTTGAATTATTTGTAGTAAATTATTTGGTATTATTAACATGTTAAGATGGAAAACTATAAAATAGTTTCTACGAACATGGGATGGAGAAAAAAATTACTATAATATTAACAGTAGTTTTATGAATATCACAATCACCAGTGATTATGTTGTGATTCAAAAATCATTATAAAAAAAAAACTCAAAAAA